>CM031244.1:601275811-601801963 GCA_018340775.1 Taxus wallichiana var. yunnanensis
TCTCATGGATACTTTTCATCTTTTTAAGGATGGAATCCCATGGCTGTTCATCACTTGAAACCACGTCTTTCATAGCTAACCCTTGTGTAATATGGTTTTGACAAAAACCTAATCTTCCTGTATTGTCTTGTCCATGACTTAAACGTCAAAAAAAGGGATTCAACTCCTTGAGCCGAACTTCCAGAAAAAGATGAATCCCTCAAAAAGGGACATCTCTTCTCTCTATTTCACTACTATAAATATACTTGCTCCTTTAAGGACAACTATATAAAGTTATTGCAAAAATACAATAAAAATATCCAGAAGCTTCCCGCATTGATCAACTTTGCGAAGACCTCAAGGAGATAATATACTCATCCCATATAGACTTCCACATCAATCAATCTATTAAAAGAAAACAAATTAAGAAAATGATGAAATTTTTGTCATGGACTTGCCTATTTTTGATCCTGGGTTTCTTGCTAAGTAAACATGCTGTCGTACACTAGGTTACGCTTAACCATCCACTTTCACCTCATTGCCTTTTGTGCCCTAGTTTTCTCTCTGCTCAAGGGACTTGCCGCAAATGTGACATTTCGTGATCATGTGACTTTCTTCACCTTTAGAATAGTCCATTATGCAATGCCTTTAGGGTCTTACATTCATAAGCCCATCTTGGGTATGGTAGACTCATTAGGGTTCTTATCAATTAAGTGGCTCTTTTACCACCTCTTACCATTCGCCTTCCTCATTACTTATTGATTATCCTATACATGACTAGATCATCGATACCTATATTTAAAATGACTCAACCATGCCTATGACCTAAACTCAACCATGCCTATGACCCACATTCAATCATGCCTAAGATATACCAACCCATTCCTCATATTCTTCCCTAGCTTATGGGAGAACTACATCGGCCTGAGGCCCCTTTTCGTTGGGGCTATGTAGGCAAAACTTCGAGGGTATGAGGCCCTTGAAGGTTAGCTCGGCAACTCTTCACCCTAACCTATTTTCCCCTTCATTTCCCTATTCACATCCTACCTTAGTTCGTTTCCATTTTATATCAACAATTTTGAAATTAAACCAAACAAACAATTAATAAACATTTTTACCACATCATCACATCGTTCATTTATCATTTTCATATTTCCACTATAGAAAATATTTGGAAACTTAAACCATAACATGCATATACATCATCATTTATTTCCCATGTTACCAATGACTTCGACATTAAAATCAAAATTATAATTTGATCGCATCATGCCTATAACCTGACTCCATCATGCCTATGACCTAACTCCATCATGCCTACAGGACCTCGACTCAATCATGCATAATTCACCTAGTTTCCATCACATACATAAATAATAATGGAATTAAAACAAGTACACCATCCTTAGCATAAATATCATCATCTATATAAATGAGAAATTATGTGTATCCATACATATGTACACATTTAAAAATATCTCAAATCACTTAGATACAGCTCACTATCTCCTAAGCATGTAGGCGGTATAAAAATCAAAATCCAAAAACTCGATATACACCCTCACTATCTTTGGCATTCGTGTCGGTATATATATATATATATATATATATATATATATATATATATATATATATATATATAATCAATACAATGATCATCTCCAGTGACTAATCGTCACCCCACCGGATACCCTTCAAACTCTGTCTCACCTGTCTCCTCCTCCTCCTCCTCGATCCCATGCAACGTCCTGCTAACATCTCACCACCCTCCATTGGCCTCGATCTGACCTCTACGGGTACCTCACTTGGAGTTGGCCTCGTGAACTAGTAGCCTCACCTTAACCCTGTCTCAGGGCTCGTCGGGCCCTATACTCTCCACACTTGTTAGTGCGACACTGGTCCTCTCCCTCGAGGCATGCTATGCTCTATACTCGCATATGTAGGGACATCTATCCCCGCGGCCATCTAGTGATCATGATAGTATCTCACCTCGCCTAGGGCATCCTGGACCTTGCCATTGCATAAGCTGCTTTGCGATGGTGCCATCGGTCTTTGACCACTGTGCACTGCACCATGGGACCCTGTCGCCTCTCTCACTGTAAATGGGATCCTATCCCTAAGCATGTGTGGGTGCTCGTGCCTATGCTTGGGCATGAAGGGCCACAAGCTGCAACTTGGCCTTGTAGGGTAGCCACATATACCCCATCTCCATCTCCATCCTGTGCGGGTGCTTGTCCCTGTCTGCAACCTAGACTGAAGGGCTACTACTCGTGCTGTGAGTAGTAGAACTGCGCCTCGACCTGTCGGTTGCCGTGCTACACTATCCCCAATTATTTCACTAGAGCATCTACCTACCCCTTTAGGGTATCCCTCTGAACTGTGATAGTGGCTAAGTCGAGCTACCTTGGCCTCGGTGGTACTACCCATAGCTGTGCTACCCACCACTGTTATCATATCTATCTGTCACTTCGACATCATCAATCCACCGGCCTCTCGCTTCGCTTCCTCCCGCCTGTCGCTGCATCGATGCGTGATTGTGGTAGAGGCATATGCCTCTCCATGTCATCCCTCCTATACTGTGGGAAGGGTGGATGCACATCCATTAAGCAACCCAAACCGCTGCTCGAACTCGTCTATATGTATCATCCCATACTCCTCGGCATGGCGTCTCTCTATCCATTGGAGCAATCGTAGCTCCTATAGCTCCACGACCATGTACCTATATGATGGGAAACCCGCATATGGCCTCCAAATGATATCCACGTCGGACAACCCCTCTAGTACACGCCGTAAATGCTACATCGTGTATAGCCCCGACAGCCCGACACTCTCCAATAATAGGTACCCATCGCCTGTATCCTACTCGGACCAAGCCCACCTCAAATGCATCTAGATGGGGCATACTAATTGGATGCACACACACGATGTGCTCGTATGCCCAACAGTGTAGTAGAAACATGTAGCATAGGCTGAACCTCCGTAACCTCCCATAGGACCATAACTATCTGTATAACTGCACCAAGAATTTTGATGCCAAAAAAAATGGGTCCTATCCTCCATCATGTCATGAAGATACCCCATCAATGCCCGTGGGAATCTCCCACCATCCGCATCTGGCAAGGAAACACAACAAACTGCCTTCATAATTAGAACCACTAACCTCATCTCCTCAAGATGGACCCTGTACATGTCTCCATAACTCAGAGCTAGTACTATGGAATGACAACTCCACCAGCCCCTTGCCGAACACTGTGAACATCAACTCCTCAGATACCTCTGAGGTAATGGAATACACCTGCTTCCCTACTATCAGTAGTCATAGGATCTTATATACATCATCCAAGGTGACAGTGATCTCACTGTCGTGGGCGAAAGGTGTTGGTCGCTGAATCCCATCTATCAATGAGTGTGACCATCAAACTCGGCTCCTGGAATATGTGCCAGTAGCGTCTGACCCCAATCAGGTCGACCTTTACAACATGGTGCCAATCCTTGGCTATCGCGCTCCCTCATATTGATACTAATAGGGCGGTACCTATCTCACATACGTGTAATGCCCCCATTCATCATTGCTCTGTTATTCTGTGGCGACCGTGCTTCTAAGGGCTGAATGCCGTTGTGTTCCCTTTGAAACGTTGGTGTCGTCGTCTTGTTGAGCTTGCCTGCTTGCGTCGGTGTCGATGTTTTGGTTGCTGGCCCGCAGCGTCCCTCGCGATTATCCTATTAAAAGAAAACCTTGTTCTTGCTATATCGAACCTCTTGTTGATTGTTGTTTGATTGCCTGCCAGATATTTTTGCCGTAGTATTGATCACTCTCGTGCTCGGCCCCTCGATTAAATTATTATTATTTTTATTTTTGTCACTATCGTGTTAGGTCCTAAGCGACTTTTCGAACCCCGTCAGGTGTCGCAGCATTTTAAAACATAATAATAATGAATATCAAAGAAGCGGATATCGCTTATACTTCGCATAGTTGTTTCATCGCCGTTAGGTTGTCGAACTAACGAAATTTTTAAAATGAAATTGTGACCAATTAAATTTACTTCATTTTGTGGATAAGTAATTTTACCTGACTTGTTGGTGGAGGAAGTGTAAATTTGCTTTGGGCCGCCTAAATTGTTCTTTGTCAGCTTTATTGAAATCATGTTTTGACCTCTTAGCTGGAAAGGGACGCCTCTTTCCTCCTGGCCGCATTTTTTTGTTTTGGGGCTGTGTGTGGGATCTTTCTCTGCAGATCTGTCTTCTTTCCTTCTTTGCGTTTGCCATCTCCAATCGGCCCCTAACTCTGCTGGCCGCACTTCTCTTCTTTTAACATTTCTTTTGTCTTGTATCTTTCCACGTCCTTGCTGTTTTCCTGCAAATTTCGGCTCTGGCAGCGTGAGACCTTGGGAGGGCGAACTGCGTGTAGATTGGTGGGAAAACGTTGGAAAATTCTGCCTTCTTTTCTTTGCGCGCCCTGCCACTTTGTCTGTTTCATTTTCCTTTTGTTTTATTCACTTTCTCGCGCGTTTGAAAGGCCGCTCACGCTTTGGCTTTGGGGACGTTTGGAAAACGTGGAGGAAGGTTTCGAGTGCGCAGGGTGTGGAACCCTTCCTTGTTGGCCGCGTGGGTTTGATATGGTGGTTATAGATGAAGCTACAAGCTAGTGAAGTAGGCGTGTTACCTCCACTTTCATTGGGTGCTGCGAGGTGTGTTCTTGTTGGGATCCACAAAGAATGGCCTACAACAGCTTTTTAGCCAGCAAAGCAGTATGTTGCGATGCACAAGAGAAGCCTTTTTGAGCGCTTCCAACAAGCAGGTTGTCCAACTATGTTGTTATCTCTGCTCATATTGAATGCATCCTCAAATTCGGGATTCTCCTTCAAGTTTTTTTTTTTTTTTTTATCAAAATCGATTAATTGACAAAGAAGAGTGTTCCTGGAGCCCCGATGAAATTTATTACAAAGATTCTCTATTGAGACCTTACTTGTTTTACGATGTAACTCATGGAAGAGAATCTCATAGAGGTGGATCTGTTTCATATCAGAATATTCATGAAGCACAATTTGCTTTGCAATTATATGAACTTGCTGGTAAAGGCGTCTTGATCAGGTTGACCTGTTAGTTGTTTTGTTGACCTTTGTTTTGGAGAATTTCCAGCAAGGATAGCAGCCCGTGAGACTACATCTCTTTGAGGCAGTTTGTCAAACAGTTTTCTTCCTCGTGGGTGCTTCCACACCATACAAAACAAAAATTTGATTTTTCCATTGTGCTGGATGGATGTCCATGTTCATTGTAACATTCCCGTTTGACACGTGTTGGGAGGATGTTGGCAAGTACTTTAGACCACCTACCCTGGCCGTGAACTCCTGCCTGTGCCAACGTGGAGATGATCGATGTTTGGGTGCCCAACAAGCTTGAAGAAAATGGAATTAGGCTTGGGTTGCTGTTGCAGGTCCTGTTTCAGCGTGCCCTGGTCTTGGGAAGCGCATTAAAGGCATGATAAGCCCTAACCCTCTCTCTTGATGATTTATTTCCTTTAGCATTTAGATAAATCAATCTCTGCAATTTTGTTTGAATTCTGTAGATGTGAGTTTCTTTTGGATTGTTGCTGCGTTATTCTTTTACTAAGTAAATAACGTTTGGACTCTTGATATTATTTAATATTTATTTACATATATATGTTGACTCTTTCTTGAAAGAGATGCCCAAAAAGAAATGGGTTTTCGAATGACTTTTAATCATAATTGCATGAGCTGATCTCTCTCCAGTGATTCTCGCTTATCGATCTTATAAAGTTGGTTTATCATTTTGCCATGATTATTCCTGTGAACAGTGGTTTCTGTAGAAAATATTGTGGTGTGTGAATGAGATTTAGAATATTTCTTGTCTTGTTTTTATTATGTAGAACATGGCTTGAAAACGGGAATTTTCTTGGAAGACTGTGTTTGTCTATTAATGTGGATTGATAATAATATAAACCCCCCATTAGGATTGGAGGCTTCTATTTGGGGAGAGTCGTACTGGTTTTACTGGTCCTTTCTAGATACTATCTCGACTCCTTTGATTATCATTTACTTTGGGGATTATTGAAAACCCCTCACCAGTCCTCTACTATTATTATTACTATGAGCTTATTTTTAGATTGGAACGCTCCTGAAGCATGTGTTAATGGGGTTCTTATTTTGTGACCTTTTTGAATACGGTAAGCTCTCAAGACGTTAGCTTGTGTGGATAACTATATGGCTTAAGTTTGAGGCACTACTTAGATCTTCGAATCAGTTAAAGTAATATTGGATACATCGAACTCTCATGAATGTGTACATTCTTCAAGTTTGATTGACATGTGATGGCCCTCAGGCATATGAATTCAGACAATGCTTGAAATATGAGATTTTAAATTTATCCTATACTTTGACTTCTAAGCTTGTTGAAATGCTTTTTGGTAGGAAAACAGATGAATAGGAAAGTTATAAGAACTACCCTAAAATGGATTCATACAAAGCCTTAAGTAAAGGTGTCATCTACCATAATGGGACTGTACATACCATATATGACAGTAAGGATAGAAGACGACCTGAAATTATTTAACTTCATTATATAGGACAATGATTAATACCCATAAATTGAGATATGCACGTGGAGGTTGAATTATATAATATGAAATATTATGTTATCAGGTAACCAGTAAGGATAAATATGTTTTTTTCAATACTTGGTTAACGCGTGGAATATATTTCGGCATTTACGATGATTATTATGTTAGCTAAAAATTGATACTTGCATCCCAATTGGGAGTTGAGATAATGTCGATACTTGCATTTATAGTGGCTTGGACCATGCTTACATATTTTAGCTAGCCAAATGTACCTTCTACTCATTAACAAAGTATGACGGTATTGTTGTTCGTAATTCATTCCTCTGAGTTGGACTCTTATACTAATAGAGGCATATAGAGACATGATAATAAACAACCGATAGGATATCTAAATAATATATGAACTTACTGATTTGTGGAACCCTTGTTTACATAAGTATATTCTTAAAATTGTGAGATAAATATCAAAAGTATACTTACATATCCTTGATTTTCTATAAAGGTTTGATACTTGGGTAATATTGATGAATATCATAAGATTGACACTTGTATTTATTATAGGAGCTTAATGTCGTTGGTGCTTTTATTTAATTGAAAGATAATATTGTTGGACACTTATATATGTGAAGTAGGTTGAGGGTATTAGGTGAGCGTTATTATTACTACTGTAATTTAATTATGATTAAATGCAAGGTTAAGGTTGCATATCTCTCCACTTGGAATTTTCGTTCATATGTAAGCAGATTTTAGGGAAGTGAACAATAATGGGTATGAAATGTATTACCATGAGATGTGCAGTTAAGATTTGAATACATGATTAGGAATTATTTGATAGGGAGTATTGCAAACTTTCATTTATTTAAATGCTAGATGGCATAAGTTATTAGGTGAGGTTTATATCTTATCATGCCTGGGCTTCTAGCGAACCGACTCTAGTAAATATTTGTGCGAGATGGATTATGTGAGTAGATTAAAGGAAAATAGTGTAAAAGTTTCATCGCCAAACTATGAAGTTCTTTATAGAAAGTTTAATGCGTTGTAAATTTTGTAACATTGCTTGCAAAGAGTTTAGAAGATCTCTTGTCTCGGTATGTTCGGAAAACTACGTGGTGAAGTGTTCTTTCCTTTTGTTGTTAGACTAGTAACTTACCTTGGTGAGAAATGATATTCAATCATTACATTGGCATAAGTATTGTAAAACCTTGATTTTGAGAATAAAGTGTTCAGTCAAAACTCTCCGACACCTTGTAATGATGTGATATAAGTAAAATTAAATGGAGTGGTTAACCCTTATAGAAGTTAGCTAAATATATATATATTCAGATAAATTAATGTAGAGATGACTTACTTGAGAACAAGAGATTCCTGAAGTAATCATAGGCGAGACTATCATTGTGAGTAAGAATTATATAACATGATAACCCTAGCTCCTCTAGTGAACATTATTCCTTTTATGGTGAAATTTGTAAAATAACCCTAAGGTGAAATGAATTGTTAGTTGTTAGAAGAGGATAAGATTTAATAAGCCAGAGAAAACTTAGCATTGTAAGAAGCATTGTACAAATCATATCTAGAGTCTTAGCAAACTGAAGTTAAGGATCGAAAGAGGTTACATAAAAATAAATAACCATCAATAATTTCCTCATTGTGGCTTGCCCTATCTGTAGGTGTGTTTTGTGGTAGTTTCTTATGTTGTTTTGTCAGATAGAAAAGTGAACCATCCTTGGTGGGTGTGAACATTTCCGTGCTACCCTTGTGGTCATCCTTGTATTGAGTTATCCACGGAGTTAGTTGTGACCTCGGTGGTGGCATGTCGTGTCGTGTTTGTGTCAAAAAAAAAGTTATCCTGTATTTTACTGTGTTGTTTGGGTGTGAAATTATGGGTCGTTACAATACACAACTTGTCGCTCGCATGCATTTAACAAACAATAACATGATTAAACCTCGAGCATACACACATTCACCCTAGACCTCCCCACCTATTTCCAAGATCTTTCCAACTCATGACCTATCTACCTCACCCCACCCTCGAATCATCCCTATGTATACCCTTTACCCAAGCTATTTTCCTTGAACAATATCTTCCTATCTCATGACCTATCTCCCCCACCCACCCCCTCTCATTTTAATGGCCCATTTTTTCTCTAAATGCCGACTAGCATCGGTTCTTATTGACCGACAACGGTCTCCCAAAACCAACATCGGTCACCTAATCCTAGACGATGCCGGCTAACTCCCACCGACGTCGGCTAACCCTTGACTGACGTCGGTCACTATCGTGGCATCAAATCCGTTAAACCTTGCCCTTTTTCTCTAAACATTCCACATTCTACCCTACCGACCTACCCTTTCCTACCCAAATCTCACCTCAACCCATCCCCACCCCTCTTTAACCTACATACCACTTCCTACAAGTCCTATTTCATCAATCCTCCTTCCAAATTCAAATTTGATTCCCCCAAACCCATTTTTACCCAAACCCAATCTATACAAAAAAATTCATCTAACAAATGTAGAATGGGACTACATCCTAGCTCGCCGCAATGTCGTCTTCATGGGGGCACGTTGGGTTGCTACACTAGTGGTCCACCCGACCCCTTTCCTGCCTCTACCATCAATGAATGCCCTCCTCACCTCCAACCATCTGAATAAAGCACACCGATCTCATGGACCCGCCCATCGAATGATCGATCACCCGCTCCGAGGCTTAACTCAACTCTCCATCTCGCTCCGTCACTTTCCACTTTTCCACCACTCCTTTGTCATTTTCTACTATTGGAAAATGACAAATGATTATGCAAAAAGCATAATTTTCCTTTTTAATCCAACCTTTTCATCTATCACCACTCGTGCTCACCCACTTTTTATCATTCTAGCCACCCATTGAAACATACCTACAAACCTAACCTACCCCTACATTTCCTTTTTTGCATCTATAGAATCAATATTTTACCTATAGATTGGACTTACCAAAGCCATGACCTATTTGCCCGAACTTGACCACTTGGTGTGACCATTGACCTTATGTACTCGTTGTACCTTGTGATGCTATTACCTATGTTGTTTTATGCTAACAACCATACCTTGCCTATTTCCGTACAGTTTATCCTGACCAAACCTTTGGTGTACCGTAACATACCTAAACGTTCTGCACTGAGCTATGTTGTGTTTTCGTGCCATATCCTATACCTTCGATACCTGAATCACTTCACCTTGCTTGGATAAACCTATCGACCTTGGACGATGTAGAGTTTGCAAGATCTTCAACCTAGTATCGTGTTGCAATCTATGCATGTGTGTGCATTTGATTGCCATTACCCATGACCCGATTTTGACCATGACCTACTACCCATTACCCGAGTTAACCATCACCCTTTCCCTCAATACTCAAACCCTTCCCCACCTATCTTCACCACCTACACATGTATCAAACCACTCACCGATTCTGTCTTACACCTCATCATTGTCTGGTTTAAGGGGGATCAATTTCACTCACACATGGGGCAATCACTTCCTATTTTTGTCAGCATGCGCTTACCAATACAAGCTACACAACAAAAATGGGAAAAATGTAGACACCAAAATTGGGTCACACTCCCCTTGGTCCCCTTTTGAATAGCCAACTTAAACACATTCACCTAACCATGACCCTTATACCCCACATTAATATTAATTTAATTATTTACAATTAAATTAATACTCATCCTCACTTCATTCATTATTTAATTACCTTAATTAAAACCAATTTCCACCTCACCCCACCACCTCACCTAGACACCTCACCATAGACCTATTCATAGCATGTTTCCATAACTAACTAAGACTTATCCCTACTTACCTTAATGAACTAAGACTTAGTATAACCCTAAAAGCACATGCCTATTCTTCCTCTAACCACATTCCCACGTATCTAAGTGCAACGTTCCATTTAGACCCGACACAAATGAGCAAAAGTTTGGAAGAGGATAGCCAAGATCTGCTATTTTAGGCAACCTAGGATATCCCGCCTTAACCGATGCCAATCAACCCGAAATCGACGCCGGTAACCCTAAACTATCATCGGTTACCATATAACCATTTTGGTAACCTTTTTGAGAGGTTAGACACATTTTCAAGTTTTAGAGCAAAGGAGATCTGCATGCAAGCAAGAATTAGAGCTCTTTCGCACATCCAAGCAGCCATAGCCAACACAACCATTGATCAGAAGATTTTTTCATTCACAGGGGCATTCCTGGGAAGTACTGCTACGACATTGATCACCATTTCACCGATCAACCATCACCACCACCTAACCACTGAACCTGTACAATAGTAAGTGTGTCTCTAACCTGCACCATTCCATTTCTATTCAGTTTATAAGAGTTCATATTTGTTTATCAACCACCATTTATATTTTTACCCCACCACTATTGCCTTCTTGTGAACCTGACCATTCCCATCACTCACAACCATTTTAATCACCTCTGTCTACTCCTGAGTACCTCTGAATATTCCCAACACCTCCCCAGACCTAAACCAAATCCTTACCATCTCTGATTTAGTCTCAGACAAATCCCTAAAACCATGAACTATTGAGTTATTACCATACCACAATAATCGTTGTCGGTCATACCTGCATCGACGCGTCGGTCTCTATATTTGGCAATCCTGCTAATACCAAATCCCAATAACCTTTTCCAAGTGACTCAAGTGACCCGAGATCCGACTCCACTTGCTCCAACATCTTAATTATTTACTTCATTTACGATCCGATCATAGTCTAGCTCTGTTATGTTAGATTTTCTTATTGTATTTGGATGAGATACCTAAATCATATCAACTACAGTAGAACCTTATTTATTTATGTCATTTCTTGCATTAAATTGTATTAAATAGTGGGTTGACTGCCACCGAGGAAGTATCACACTTCCTGGATCTAGCACACGCTAGGCAACCCACTGACATATATTGTTTAACTCTTTCTTGTGGTCTTGTTGTGTATTTCAGGTAGTTCCTCCTAGCCAAAAGGAAGCTCCCATAGTCAGCATTGGATCAAGAAGTCGAACGCACGTAATGACCTTCAAACTGACCATCGCAACAGGTATTCCTCCTTGTCCCACACCCTTATCTATTTTGTCTAAAAACTTAAAGAAAATGGTGAAACTTTTTTAGATTTGTTGGAATTACATTTTGAGATTTGTTTTAACATTATTTAACACATTTGAACTCTAATTTAAATTTGAATATTAATAGATTACATATTTTTAGTAACCAATTATTCTTCGACTATAATTTGCAAGACATGAACTACTTAAACGTAGACTAAACACATCAGATCTTAAATTAAGAAAACAAACAACCTCTTTCCACATGTACGTTGCATGTTGTAATGCCTTCGTTTTTTTTTTTTCATTTGATAAAATAAATAATAAATAAAATAAAAGTTTTCAAAATTCTAAAGCCCGTGATTCCTTTGGGCGAGTTAGGGCATGGGGGCTCGGGCTCATTTTTTTTTTTTTTTCGCCTTTGGTTTTGTGGAATGGAGAGAAGGAGGGCAGCCACCGCCATGGAGGGAAGGGGGGAGCTCTGACCATATTCTACGCACCCCACAGAGGTTGAAGAAGGCGTGGAGGAGGGGGTTTGTCCATTGTGGCACTTGGAAAATGCGCAGGTCCGAAAAAATGCTTGAAGAAATGTGGTTTCACATATTTCTATGGTCACTGTGTTTACACAGAACCAATGTGCGTAAGGGAGCCTTTTTGACTACTCCAGGGAATGCCTCGCCATATGACATCTCATAGAATGCCTTGTCGCGGTCGGTGCCAACATTCTCCCTGCCTGTGTAAAAAAATGAACCCACCCCATAACCTGCGTGGACAACTCAAGCATAGAAGTTAGAGGATTTCTGTCAGATGTTGTAGGCGCAAATACTTGGGGGGCGCGGTTTCATGATTGACCAAATGAAAGAACGAGACAACTCTTATGGAATATTACTTGTAGCGTACAGAAGACACGGATTTCCTCATAAGGCAGGCACACTGTTTCACCATACAACAAACAGGTCTCCAACCTGTTGAGTTTACATTTGCCCAATGCATTTCCAGCCTATGCCAAATGGAAGCATTGAAACAGGGTATGCACATCCATCAAAGCATAAAAGGTTAGAAAAATCATGTCAGATGTTGTAGTTGGAACTGCCCTGGTAATGTATGCAAAATGTGGTAGCATGGACAATGCACGTGAAGTGTTTGACGGAATACCTTAAAGAAATGTGTTCCCTTGACTGCAATGACTGTAGGATATGTAGAAAATGAATTTGTTGGAAAGGAACATGAACTGTTGTTAGAATGCCTCAAAGAAATGCGGTCTCATGGAGTGCCATGATCTCATGATATGCACAAAATGGATTTGATGAGAAACTTTGGAAACAATAGAAGCATAATGGGCAACAAATTTTAAGAGATTGAACTGTTAGTGTATCTTTGCTCTGGTTACATAATCATGGGGCTGCAACGAGCTCGTAAATTGGTTACAAATCATGCTCAAACTGGATTCTGAAAAGGCCTTAGAAACCGTCGGTATTTGGAACTCGTCCACGTATCGCCAACCCTGTTGTAAACACTCGCCAGTTCATTCCTGCATGGTTCTTCTTCCCTTACCTCTCATAATTCTCGTGTTTTAATTCTCTTTTGCAACTAAATAGAATTTTAGATTATTAAATTTTTAGTACAGTTAAATGTCCCTTTAACTCATTGCAAAACAATAAAGCGTCGTGTCGCAACTCTCGAAGTCTTTTTTTAACTCGTCTACTTTAAACCATGATCTATTATCCTCACTTCGAGATGATTTAGAAAACTCCTACCCTTCTTGATCGCTCCAATATCGTTTTATTGACCAGACAAATCTTGACGCCCCATTGATAAAGTTGACCTTCTCCTTGTTTTAAATAGTTAAATTTTGCAATTTTTGGAGACTCACCAAGTACCCTTCGCAACTCTAGAAACGAGATGTGAAGTTTCATTCGTGTACCTTGGTATACGAGGATTCGCCTTGATTTTTGGTTTGACCCGAAACAATCATATGACCTCCTTTTGACGCTTTTAGGAGCCTGTTACACCGGTTTACAACAAAAAGAGAGAGATGTTAAAACTAGAAAGTTGGCTTTCGTTTGGGACTACCAATTGAAACCCGGAAAGAGAAATCACGTTCCGTCTTCGCAAACCTCTAGCATTTATACTGACAAATGCATGGAACATTCAAGTATAAGAATGATCACTTTTCGGATAGATTGGCGAAGCCATTTTGTAGGCCTCCGGTCGCAGTTTGTGAGGTCAAACTGGTCCAATTTCATCTTGTCGCTCCAGAAAACTTGTCGCCATTTGAACATGGTTTTCTAGTTCTCAGTCCCGTTGACTCTGATGAATTCTCTTTATATAGGGGAACTAGTAGGAGATGTCTCGTTGCGTGCTTCTCCATCTAACGTCAGTTATGGACGCGTTTTCTGGGTGCTCGGGCTAACTTTTGTCATTTTACAACTGGGTGAACTACGACCAGTGGCCTCGAAAAACTAGCCGCCAAACACAAACCGTGCGCTCTTTTCAATTCCGTTAGTTGCAATGAACTCTTGGTATATCTGGGGACACGTAGAAAGTTAATCGTGATGTGCGTGCTCATCGGAAGATAACTTTTGGAAGCAGTTTCTCAGCCTCCAAGCCCATTTTGAACGTTTTGTAACTAGTGAGAAAAAGTAAAAATAGGACGCTGCAGGACCCTCGTAGGGTTACCAAATCACCCTGGAAACTTTTAACAAGTAAATAATCTGTTTAAAAACACTATGATGAAACTTGTTGTGTGTATTAGAACTTTTGGCAAAATGATGTTTTCTCTCTCTTCCTTTCTCCTTCTCTCTCCTGGGTTTATAAAATGAAGAAAAATAAAATGCAATGATTACATGTTTCTAGACTTTTTTTTAATTTCGATTGCATATTGTAATTATTGTCAGATGTAAATGGGAACTGGAAAATGATAATTATGATTGTTTTAGGGTGGATGCCATGTCAGTGATTTATTGTTGATATCATGCTCACGTGGGTTTTGCAGGATGGATGAATGACGACGAAGAAGGCGATGTGAAATTTAATTATTATTTTTGTAACTATTATAGGTCATTGTAAAATGAATAACTATGTAATGTAGTCCCTTGTTACCGAAAAATTATAAATGAGATTTGTTAACATGCATGATATGCTAGTTTTAGGGATACTTAGGGAATGTACTTCTAATCACCAGTTCATTTTGATTTTTAGTTGTGTATGGCAAAACAAAAGGGGGTTGATTTATATATAGTAAATTGAAATTGAAGTTAATATATTGTAGTATTCTCTCAGTATTCAACAAACGATTAAATTAATTTACTGGGTTATCTTCTTACCTTGTAAACGTAGGAAATATTTATAATAGGAACACTCAACCTTAATAAAATATTCATGCTTAACTCGCCTGCATGTGTGATCCTTTTTACCATATAAGAAATTTAAGACCGTAGAACGAACTTAAGCTTTGCACTCGATGAGATCCCTAGGTTAGGTAAATAAAACCCCTAGCTGGAGTTTACCATCATAGTCATTAGGTTTAACGACATTGTCGTGAACCCATATTTTAGGAATGTTATGGTCCAACTTTATCCAAAGTATGCGGTTTCCTTCCAGTTTTGTTAATCGCGAGAAGAATGTACTCTCTTCAGGTCCAACACCACGCTGAGTGGTGAAGACCGCCTTGGAAGTCACCTCATGAGTCCTTGTTAGAAGGAATGACTAAGCGGTGTAACCTTCCCTTCTGTGGAGTAGGTAGAGATATTACTCCCTTGTATCCTATTGGATTTCCGGGCCTTACAAATTAGATTTAGAAATTAACTTCTTCAGTGAATGGAATCTCTGTTGCATCCAAACGACCTAAATGAAGGTCATGATATAGTTGTTCTGTGTCTTGCATTCTCGTTAGTGAACCCTTTCGCCCCTTGTAGATAAATGTCTTGTCTTGGGCTTGTGAAAATTTAGTGCCTTGATCTTTCACGAAAGGTTATAGGGTAAATACATTTTAACCTTAATCACACCTATAATAGAGATTGAAGCCCTGGGTGAAACTGGAAGTAAGCTTAACCATGTGCTTCGTTAATATGTCAGATAAGTACTTTGGTAACTCTTGTGTTTAAAACGATAGTAATAATGAGATCCTAGAGTGACGCGAAAGTAAATCATACGAGAGTAAAACCAAAATTTGAGGTTGGGAATAATGTCACTGGGAGTCCTTGTGACTTAATTTAAGCAACTTCATGGGATACAAAGAATATGAGTTGTCAAAGGGTGTGATCAAACTTCGAGAAAACAAAGGATGTATATATATATATATATAAATCAAATTTGGAATTCAACAAGTTATTGTACTATAATAATAATGATAGGAAATAACTATTCCGTGATCGAAGGATGTTCTTGGAAAAAGGCTATCTCAAATCTATGTCTTCCTTAATCCCAAGATTTCATCTTGACATCACGTTAGATTTTCTTGTGTAGCAAGAGTAAGTTTTATACATTAAATAAACATTTGAGAAGCAAAATCTTAACATAAGAATGGGAGATTTAAAATCTGGTAGGCATTTTGAAATATGGAAAAATACTTATATAAGTTATGAAGATTTGTCATAAGGGTAAAGAGCAAATTAAATGGAATGAACTTAAGGTTTTGTAGATGGAAAAGAGAGAAAATTATGCTTACATAACCATGTCTTTGGGATACTAATCGTAACTAAAATACCTTTGAAGTAGTGATGTGTTGTGGGTTCGCCATTCTTGAAGTCGAGTTCTTGTGGTTGGGTCTCTTCTAGCAACCTTCCGTTGGGAAAAGTGTAGCGTCGGCATGTATTTGGTGTTATCTTGTGTCTATGTGGTTTAATGACTATTGTAAGTGTCGTATACGTCGTCGAGTTTCCTACTTGGAGCCCTTACTTGTGTTGTGTGTTGTGAGCAATGTAAGTCAATTTTTTTTTTATCCTGGTATTTTTACCGGTCTTTGGGTGTGTAAAATGTGGGCACTACACATGTTGTGCTTTGATGGGCTTATTAGTTAAAATCCCTCTTCTCAATGATAAATAAAACCCACCTTTCTCTCATTTGGCCAACTATTTGAAGTACTTGATTATCAATGATTTTTATGCATCGACTATTCTCATGTGCTTGCTTGAGCTTGAAAATGAAAAGGGAAGTTTGTTGGGATTTTCTCAAATTTTAGCTCGGGTTTCAAACCCTTAAAATTTGTGAGTTTCCCCAAATTTATTATGTCCTCTTTTTGAGATTGAATTGCTTTATTGGAGCACAAATAACAAATAATATTTGGGTGGGAACAATATAATATGTGGAAAACATATCGGGCATGCAATTCAAAGTCTTGATCTACCTTTGGCTTGTACAACCAATTGTTGAAGGTGTCAATTATCAATACATGAACGTGCATCTACTTCCTATAAGTATTTGACATCACAACTAAAAATGGGGGCTACATAGTTCTGCAACAAGTAGTCATTGTGGTTCGATTCAAACATTGAACATGTTGTATTTTCCCTTTTTTATTTTTCCCTTTAAACACAAATGCACTAACGTGAATACTGCAATAACCTAATCGTTAACCTAATAGTTGGTGAAAAACATGAATCTATATTTTACATGAAATCACAACCTTAACTTTCTAAGTACACTTCGCCTTCTTCTTGTCCGTGATGTGTCCTTGAAACATGCATTCAAATTACCCTTGTATTTACCTTTTTCTAACTACCCAATAAAGTCAAGAACTAAAAATTCAAACAAGTATTCACCTCGGCAACATTTTCCAACCACTACTTGAATTTTGAGATATCTCCCTTGACAGTTTCATCTTCATCTTCCACAACACGGGTTTTCTCCTTCTTACGAATGGTAAACATGTCGTGTACTTCTTGGAGGGTTTATTTTCATCTTTGGATCCTCGATTCCTCTTTCCTTTCCTATGCACTTCTCCACCCTCAAACACATTTTGTTATACCCCTCTTCCCCATGTTGTTTCTCTTCGTTTAGTTTCACTTCTTCACTAGATCCTTTTTAGTGTTCACATTATACATTTCACGTATGATTTCTAGTAAAACTAAACCAACTTGATCAAAGTTAGAATATTTGAAATTTTCTCGGTTCTAATACATTGTAAATAACCAACCTTTTCATATCTATGGACGGGACATCCTATCAATCCACATATAAATAACTTAATATTTTAGAGAAGTAGTATGATCCCCTCCGTCTCTTGTGTAAAAGGCATTTTCCAACATTAATACAATTCCCACATTTAACTTCTTAAGCTTTGTCATCTCATATTCCTAAGTGTGGAAATAGTTTCCTACTTGGTGTTATGTAGATATTTCATAAAACACTTCTTTGTGATGATATAAATCGGGAAAATTTTAAGGGTCCCTAAAAACCCTTAGAAAGTATTTGACGAATTTTGAAAAAACTACTTTCGCATGTATGGAAAATCACAAGAAAATTTGTTTCGTGGGGAAGACGATTTTTGCATCATTTTGGGAAAGGTTGTTGCAGAAGCAACAACAAATTTCTATATGCTACCGATTGGTAGTGATATGCATGCTACCAGTCGGGAGTAGTGGGCATGCTACGGCCGGTAGTTTGCTAGCGACCGATAGAATTTTCCATGTACGACCGGTAGCATTGAAGATGCCACGGATTGTAGCATTGACCATGCTATCGATGACGACATTGGAGATGCTTCCAATGATAACATCAACCATGCTCTTGGTTGGTCCCATTGGAGATGTGATGAATGAAAACATCGGATGCACTACCGACCAAGTAGCATTGGAGATGCTACCAAAGCGCGTGACATTACCCATGCTACCAACCAGTTGCATACCCAATCTTTGTCGAGATAATAGCATGGAAATGTTTTCCGGTTGGTGGCATTTCCTATGCATCCGGTCGGTAACATAATTGTACTTTTTCCTATATATGGATGTACATTCTAGTCATTTTTACTTTATGCAAACGATAAAACAACCTCAAAAAGTAAGAAAAGGTCACCTATAGAGTCCATACTCCAAAGACGAAGAAAAATCAAATGTTCAAAGGACATATTCAAACAAAGGTAATCTCAAGACGCGTCACACGGGTATTATGAAGGAAGGTTCAAGGCCATATCTAATTTTCTAGAATCCAAATGGGAAGAAATGACATCTCTAACCGGGAAGGATTATTACGCTTATTCCAAAAAGGCCAAGAAGGAAGTCTATTTCCAAGCGGCCTAAGAGCCCAGCCCAACTACGTCAATGTCTAATATCTGCAAGTTTTCGGTCAAGATCCTTGTCTTTCCACAATCGCACACATTCCTACAAGAGACCAACTCTTTTTCCAATGGATTGAAGCAAAATGAGTTTCACAAGGTTAGGGTATATGCTCCGAGTTTAAATGCAGACACAAAAACACTTATCAACCTTCTAACCAACTATGACACTTCGATTTTACCTTTAATTTTCAACTCTTGTCTCACACACAATTGTTTGGAATGTCACTTGAAGATATTGAACGTCGACCGGACTACCACACAAAGATGTGGATCATATCACGATGAAGGCTATTTTAATCGATGAAGATTGCAAGTATTTGGAGTCTCACTATGAATTTTTTATTGATGCAATTACAACTATTGTTAAGTTTATTTCTATTTACATCATTTTGATTTTGATTTTGTGTTTTAAATTTTACTAATTTTGATTTTGTGTTTTTATTGAATATTAATAAAATTTGTGTCTCCTTGCATTTGATTCCCCAAAGCCTTCAAAAAGGGGAATTCAACTCAAGGATTTCAGTCACCCATTTTTGCGAGAATGTGTTACAATTTTTTCGAGCCAAAATTATATTACAAGGTTGATATACAAATATTCCATGGTGGGTATTGGCTTATATCGTTCACACCCTAAGTGGGAAAAAAATTGATTGGTGTAATTTCTTATCCTCTAGGATAAGAACTGACCTTACTAATATTAATCTGAATGAAAATGTTATTATTAATTCAACAAATTTAATTCTTAGTTTATACTACAAATCTCTCTACAATTTATGTGGCACCTGTCCTCAGACCGCACTGCACGTAAATCTATCACCTTTTTCTTTAACATTCCAAGAGCAGGAGGTGAGTCACACTTTTTTAATTATTTGATTTTTAATTGATATCCTTAATTTTATTAATATTTATATATTTTATTTGGGATTAATAAGTTGTTTACTGTTGAATTATAACAGGAATAGGCCATTATTGCGGTGCATCACGAAAAGACATTGCTATTAGAGGTCATTTCCCGCTAGATTTCGAGAGATTCGATTAATCTTTCGGACAATCAACACATTGAGGAGGAAACCATGCAATGCATAAACACTTATCAATTCAAACAGATGAGGACTTTCTTGAACCCTAAAATTGACACATCCACCATACGATTGACATCAATCGTAGGCACTTATGATTAATCTATTTCAATATGTTTGAAAATAAATGTAATATCATAGAAATATACATTAATTATTTATAACTTGTTTATAGTACTTTCTTTGCAAAAACTCCAAGAACATAGGATTATATCCTCGGGCTCATGGCAACCCAACAAAAGCGTATATAATTTTTATCAAACACAGGATCTAGAAATATCTTCGATATTTCTCTCTTAGGCTTTAGGTAGGAATCTCATTTAAACCGCATTTTTGGCTATATTTATTTAAACGAAGATTCAAGAAGATGATAAATTGTTAATGCTTAATTATGTTTCGAACTACTTCTCTACAACAACCACAACAACCGCAACATGCCCCATCTTCACCTTAGATGCAATCCATGCAACATAGTAATTTTTAATCATAAATGATATAATGTAGTATTTTTTATTATATTATTCTTATTTTTTCATGTTATTTACACTTTATTGTTAAAGTGCTTCCTCCATATCCAATTAAAAATCCATTTGCTACTATGAGGAGGAAGATGAAACCTTCACCACCTCCACAACAAAATGTTAGGACCGGGCGTGTGCAAACAAATTTCATTTATTGCTCGAAATTCAAGAAGGGGCACCCTTAATTTCACACTTGAGTTTCCAACTTTTTTCGTTGGGAAATATTCCTAGTGCACGGGTGTTTCTCTTTTGAACAAAAATTATTTGGATGAGGAATATCTAGGGATTGAAATTGGGGTTCAAGCCTATGGAACTCTCAATCCCTAAGATATGATTTACGGACAAGGCAACCTTCTCCAACAAGAATAAAAAAATAAAACACACCTCTAGTTGAAACGCATTAAATGATAATTAGAAAACTAGTTTTGCACTTGATACTCTTTTAGCTGATACTTTTCAAGCCACTTTGTTAATGATGTTTTATCTAAGGATATTGAACAATTAAGATTGTGGGAGTTTAGGGATAAATTTATGATAAAAGAAATAAATTATCAATTTAAAAATCACTCCCAAAGACATATATTGTATTCTTCAGTTCAAAATGAGCCAACAAAGCTTGATATTTTGTTGAATCAAGTTGTATCTAGTTTTGTATCTTTTGAAAATGATTATGATGATGAAGTGATGCACTAGAATTAGCAGGAATTTGATAAGGTCATAACTTGAGCTCCAGGTGTTCATTTGAGTCTGTTTTTTTTAAACCACATGTTTCGATGAGACGAACGCAATGTAAAAAACTTCCTTACTAGTTAATGAAAGTTTCGACACATTTTCGGGCCCTAAATCCGCCATCTTGAGGCCGAAAAATTAGGATTTAAGTTGTAGTTCAGTTTTTTCCTATTTTTGGGCATTAGTTAATTTTAGTCTATTAGTTACATTATGAGTTAGAAAGTTGGAAATTCCTCTAATTTAGGAATGTAGAAGATGCATGGCAATTTCTATGCCCATATGAATAAACATGTGAACTTATTAAGAATAGCAGGTTCTAGTAAATTGCTAAAAATAGTAATTTCCACCACCTAGAGTAGATTTAGTGAAGTTAGAGTTTTCTTGGCAACTCAAGTTGGGAGTTGTTTTCCTATTTAGGAAACATTGTAATTCATTATTCAATAACAAAGACGAAGATCTATTTTCTTTTGGAGTTCATATTCTTGTACCTTACTCGTTATATCCCTGGAGCTACTTCCTATACCTTGATACCGGGATTATATCACCCTTTGGATAAACTATCGCCTTTGCCTATGAATTGCTTGTTTGCTCTTCAAATCATGTACCACTGGTCACACTACGCATTTCAACGTGTGTCCGCTTCCTTGAACTTACCCCACCATCTTACCATCATCTCAACACCATTCACCCTTTATCAACCCTATCTCGATTTCACGTCGCCTCAATCTGTGATAGATTTGAGGGGATTAGCTATACCCTTAACGGGAGTAACCACTTATTATTATTGTCGGTCTGCAACTTTTAAAGACAAGCTACACAACAACAAGGGGCTAATGTAGACACCAAATTTGTGTCTTACGACACCCCGTGCCCCGCATCTCATTTCGCAACCTAACTTCACCACCTAAACCTTGCACAATTATTTATTAATTACCTTATAATTAATAAATTCACATTTTCAAACCTCGCCACCTCATTTCGCCACCTCATCATGACCTAGCCCTAATATTAAACTAACCTAATTAAGACCTATAACTTGGTCTACATCCACACCCATGACTAATTACCCCTCACCCGCACCAAAACCAACCTAATAATGACTTGACCAAGCCCACAACTAATCTCTCGAGAGAAAAGGAGGGAAAGTTGGCTATTTTACTAAAAATAGCCCACTTTGACTTAACCGACATCGGTTCCTACTCGACCGCCGTCGGTTACGTAACCGCCATCGGTTCCCTGTAAATGACCTCCCCCAACCAAAAACAAAGGATCGGGAATTCATTTGGAGGATCCGAAACTCACTTGCAGAGGAAGAAAAGAGAAGAGCATCGAGCCGAAGACTGCAACCGAGCCACTGGATTGCTGTCACCCCGTTCAAGCATTGGAAAAGACTGAGGATAGCTTCATCAGCTCGTTTTCCAATACCAGATCATCCCAACTGAGCCTTACTGTCACTACCACATTCCTTGGACCTGAATCTTCATCAAGAACGAGTAAGTAGTGTCTTGTATGTTTCTAAGCACCATTTCTTGAGCCTTTTGATTGATAGTAATTATAAGCTCACTCCTAGATCTACCACCTGCCAGCACCCTGCACTTAACCTTCATCCATACATTCTTGTATTGCACTAAGACGCTTTTATCACACTCGAGTCTTCCCCGTCATCTCATTATTCCCCTCAGCCATCCACCAGTCTTAATAACCCCATAATCACCTACTGCAACCAACCTCTATCCGTAAGTGCCTAGATTACTGACCCTACTGGTGTCGGTTATCCCCTACCGGCAACGGTTCTCTAACCGCAGTCGGTTATCCAATGGATCGGCATCGGTCATGTGACTTATACCCAAAACCTTCCTCTCACCTATTTGTCTCATAACAACCTCAGATCCAGTCTGGTTTATCCCTGTAACTCGACTTGAACGTATCAACGACCATTGACCAAACAAACAACGTGATGTTTTATTATCGGTAGTTTAGTCTCTATTGCTTGGTAACGAGATACCTAAATCGTGATTTCGCAATAGCTTCTTTATTATCATTTGTGTTAATTCGTATTAAAAGGGGAACTGACCACCTTCGAAAGGAAGTCTAATATTTCTGGGCCCAAGGCGGTTCCTCATTTATCGTCTAACTAAAATCTGGTGGTCTTGTATTCTTATTTGCAGTAGTCCTTCCCAGACAAAAAAGATTTCTTCGCAATCGATCTGATCTCTCTCTACGGTACGCGCACACCCTCTCAACATTCAATAGGTATTCCTCCTAGCCCTAACCCTTATCTGTTTCTCAAAAGAATGAAAGGATAGAAGCAACTCTATTCCAGGAATGGAAACATTCTGTGCGAAACATTTTGGCACGCCTGGTGGGACCCATTTTGGGTTTCTTTCTTTCTTGCTTGCTTTCATATAGGGAGCACACTTGCTATTTTCTTCTTCTAAAATATTCACAAGATATTTTGTTATTTTTGTAAAAGAATTTGTCTTGCTTTCACATCTTTGCATTAGTTAAAGTCATCTTCTTTGCTTCATCGAATATCATTTTTGATTTGGGTTTAAAACACGTGCATCACATTCTTGCTTCTTTGTTTTCAATTCTAGTGAACGTAGATTAAGTAACAGGTCGTACACGTGGGGGTGATATCCACGGTATTGACAAGAAATTAATCTTACTTTCACTGCACAACACATACCGAATCACATCATAATTAACACAACAGCTCAAACATCCCCCCTTTTCCGCGGTATTCCTCCGCCCGATTGAGGTAACCTTATAAGCCAAAACAAACTTGACATTTCCCCTAGGTCTTTTGTTTAGGATTGACATCATTTTGCGTCTAAGGCATAAGCCCAAAGTGATTAAAACTAATCCTAGGGTTAGTCTGTTAATTTGCTTGTGCATCTTGCTTGTTTTTAGTTCTGTTTCTCTGTCATACACTGTTTCTGTGATCACTTCAGAACAGTTTGGTAGGTATACTAAGCATTGTTAACCCCAAATCAGCAACTTCTTACAGCTTCTTACACCGGTCTTATTCTACCGACATCGGTTAACTTACCGATGCCGCCATATACCTGATCGACCAAAGCATCGGTTACGACCGATATCGGTTCGTCTTTCACAGCTTCCCAAAACCAACAACCTACCAATTCCAACATTTTGTTGCTTTTCTGTACATTCTGATAGATTGCATCCTCTTTGTGTACTCTTGTCCATGGTTGTTATCACTTGAAACAAGCCGCAGCCCATGGTTTCACATGCACTCGCCCCGTGCCTTTGCACAATCACCCCCTTCACATCCTGTGGGGAATCCTACGGACACCAGTGAGGTTCCCAAAATCCCTGTAGGAGATAAGGAATTTGCAAAATTTTTGGACGCTAATCCTAGCGCCATGCAAGTACTATTTGTCTCATGCCCCTGACCGTACACCCGACGGTCAACTCCTTGTTGGCATGCCTATTAGTATAACCGCTCACTTAGATCCTTCCCCACGATAAGCTGCGCCTTGCCTTCTTCATCCTTAGCCTCGTCTCCCAACTCTCGGTGGCTTCGGGGTTCATACTACATAGATTGGCTTTCCTTTGGTTAATCTGGGGCCCAACATATCATTACCGCCGACTGCTCCTACCTCGTCTCTCTCGCAGACTGCTCCTTTCATAACTTGCTCTCTGCCACCTATCCACACAAGCTTTCCTTCTCAAGCTCTTACCTTTTCATTTCCACAATCGTATCTGGTGACTTGAACATCTTATATAGGACATCCCTATTCGGTCACCTCAACATATTCGTCCTCAATACCTTATCAACATTTAACCCCACCATTGTCTAGTGGTGGCCCTTGGCCCAATCCTCCTCCGTTTACGGCAACCGCACCATCATCTCATCCAACCACTGATTTAATCAAACAAATGATGGACAAGATGGAAAATGGAGGCTTCTATTTCGGAAGTCAGAAGCACCACGACATATTTTCAAGTTTGTCGGGAGCCTATTCATCCTTCTGTCCCCCTTCATTCATATCCTCCTCAATGGGAATTACCAAAATTTACTCATTTTAATAGTAAGGAGGATCTTCAACAACACTTGCGATCATTTAGACATGCATGCTATCGATTGCTCATGACGATGCCTTATTACTCTGCACCTTTCCCATGTCCTTATCAGGACCCGCTTGAGTGGTATACGGTGCTTTAACCCAAGACTCAATCTTCTCTTTTAACCAATTAGCCCATTCTTTCTTGGATCATTTCTCCACTAACATTGCGAACGTATCTATCATCGACCTCTATGCCATCCGACAATTTGAAGACGAATCTATCGCAGATTTCTTTGGACGATGGCGGAACCTTATCAACCAACCGACTTATGCCTTGCCTCGGGCCGAACTTATCGAACTCTTTACGCGGGCTCGCGCTATGCACATTTCTCCTACCCTCCAAATTCAAACTTTCCGCACCTTTGATGAGGCCTTTAACTAGAGATTCGAGCCTTAAAGGAAGAGAAATTGCGATTGCGCAACAAAAACCCTAATTTCCGAACCCAAGACTCCACCAAAAAACCTAACACCACCAATCCTCACGCATCGACTGCTTCAAAATCAAAAGGAGCTGTACACGCGGTGATGGTCAAATCCCAAACACCATCTAATACCCCGCCAAAAACCACCTATAAGTATAAAGCCGAGCCCATCAATTATACTCCCTTAGGAGAAACTTATGGTGTGATATTGGAAAAATTGCTCAAAGCGGGAGCTATCACCTTACCTCCTGTTAAACCTCACTCCGGGTTTGATTCCACCCGCGCTATACCTTCTTGGTACAAAGAAAATGACTTCTGTAACTTCCACCGCGTGAAGGGACATAGTCACGAAAACTGCAAGATGTTGAAAAACATAGTGCAGGAAATGGTTGATGCAGGGGATATAACCCTCGATAATCCTAACGCCCCTGCTAACCGAAATTTGAAAATCTTTAACAAACCATTCCCAAACCACTCTTCTAGTAGTAACATAAACGAAGATATCTTAGCCGAGGAGAGTGTTCATGAAATCCATGTGGTCTTCGACTCCCAACCAAAAGCTTCTATCGAGGAAATTCTGAATCAAGCCTCTTCACTAACGCAGGGACCCGAACCCCCTTCACCACCGTCAAGACATGATGAAATCCTTGCCGTTCCTTTACCTATAAAGGAATTAACCGCCCAGAGTTCTCTTCTCACAGATGAGCCTTCTTACACCACATCCTTGCAAGACTATGAGCGGATGTTATCTAACTTATCTATTTCCCAAACATCTCCTTCTACTACTCTTCTTTGTCTGAGAGGAAGGCTCGCCACTTTTTCGTCATCCTTAGATGAGAAACCCTTGAACCGACATCACCAAATTCGTTAATCATGACGGATCCTCTCAAACATGCCCTCCTACCTATTAGTTCTTTATCGCCTAAATCTTTTCAGCGACCGGTTGACCTCTTAACGCCCATTGATACAGTGCCTCGGTTACCCCACTGTATCACACCCACAGATGGACCGGAATCACAACCCACCTTTCTTCCATAAAAGTTCCTATTCACACGTGATGATTGTCACCCCTCGGAAGATAGACGAGTCCTATGGGAACGTTTGAGTACACCATATTCTACTCAAATGCAGATGACCGATCCAGACGCCTCTACCATATACGCGAAGTGTTTACAAAAGCTCAAAATGTCTATGTCCTTATCTTCACCCCCCTCATCTCTACCAAAAACCTCATCCACCTCTACTAACCTAACCAAACCTTTCTCTACACTTGGGACTCTACCAATACCCAGCCTAGCACACCCACCTAAACGGTTAGATTTATCCAAAAATAAAGCCGTCCATCCACCTAAGAGACAAACCCGATCCTCTCAAGTCCAATCTACGCCTCTGTCACAACTAAAACCCTCGCCGTCACACCTACCTTCTATATTGGGACCTCACCCCTCCACCTTGCCTCAATACATTATACCTCCTACGTTTTCTTTAAAATGACCTGCACCTTCTACACCCATGCAGAGATCCATGGGTGTATCAACATCGTCACCCCAAGTATCCTGTCCACCTATCAACCCTAAACAAACTCCATCATCAAAGGATTTGTTTGTTGTCACTCCTCTTTCTCCGTGGTTGTTTTCTGCTACCACGTCATCGACCGATTAAACATAACCTGCGCCAAGAAGCCACGTTTAGTCAAATCCAATTATCAAAACCCCTTGTCTAAGCCACCACCCGTGCGAATCAACCATACCCAATCATTACAAAACCCACCCGATCAATAGCCTCATATTCCTCTGACTTTGACCCGCTCAAAGGGTCTTACGCCAAAATCCTTGCTATGTTGGTGGAGAATGCGACCATTTCCCTACCCCCACTTAGACCCTATGATCCATCTAAACCTCGACCTATAGGTTATGATGAGTCTAAAATCTGTGCTTACCACCGCACACCAGGACATGATGTAGAGGGATGCAAAGCTTTAAAATCCATACTTCGTCAGTCACCTCTCTCGGATAGAAAGGTTAAGAAAGACAACTTACGAAGGGAGAAACCTTTAGCTTCAATCCCCTCTCCTATACCACCTGTCCCCTCCTCACCAAGATCTATCATTATTACAACCCCACCTCTCGAAGACAATGACTTATCCCTTGTCTTCCTCCTCTCATGTTCACGAGATCAACATGATTAGTGGTGCCACTCGAGGGCAGAAAAATAATGGGAAAGCTAAAGAAAGCACACCTGCGGCCTCTCTTTCTCCGTCCACCATCTCGATCGCACCACCACCTAAAGTGGTTATTCGTGGACCTGCCTACCCCGTCTTTGATGGATTTGCCCATCGAACCATGATCAAACAACTTCACCAATCACCTGTAAAAATGACACTATATGATCTCATTCAAACCTCTGAATCTCATTGACAAGCTCTCGTTGAGATCCTTCAAGGTATAGAGGTCTTACCTAACGAAACCTTGCCCGTTGCCTCCATCTTAACACCCAACCACGTTGCTTCTCTCACCAAACAAACTACCACTTCCGTCCCCTGTGCAATGCCGGCTGCTGTGTCGGTTTCTCAAGACGAAATTGTTGACTTTGGTGCGAGAAGATCTTGACCCGTTCGTTTCATCTCGAAACTTTACGTCCGGGACATCCGAGTACGTCATGTTATGATTGGCGGGCGCTAGCCTAAACATCATCTCTTCCAAAGCCTTCCAACAAATGAATATCCCTTCTAGCTGCATGTGTGCCAACCCCACCATGTTGCGTTCATTCAACGATGCTATTACTTCTACCTTAGGCACCGTGATCCTTAACATTCGTGTAGGGCCACGTACTTTACCTGAACTCTTCTATGTCCTTGAGGGAGAATTCCAATACAACATGTTGTTAGGCCGCCCTTGGATCCGGGCTATGGGATGCGTTCCCTCCACCTTACATAGATGCATAAAATTCGAGTATGAGGGGAAGTCCTACACCGTAAAAGCTGACCCTCCCCCCTTCAAAACCTGCAATATGTTATATCGCCCTAATGATGTGCTTGTACCAGTCAAGACACCCATTCATCCAACCCAACCATCCACTGCAACCACACCTCAACCATCCACCTCAACCACACCTACACCATCAACCAATGAAACCACCGTCGCAAATACCACTTCCTTTCCCGCGGACAACATCCCAACCTCAGATCCCTTAGTAGATGTTTTTCAACGCCTTACGCTGGGGGAGTATCGCCTATATAACGTTAGCACTTTCCATACCCCACAAGAGTACGAACAGTTACATGCGCATCCTATCTACGACCGTCGTGTGGGGAAGTAATCTCCTACGGACCACCTAATTGCCGTAGAACCTAACGTATGGGGTGTCGACGCATCCTCCGTTACCCCCGAACCTCCCCGGTGTAGGTCCCTTTCAATCTGATTTTCAATATCTAACTAATCGTCGTTTCGCTCTCACCTTTCTCGACGCCTGTTTGTGGTTGTAAGGGCTTTGGTTTCAGTCTTTATGAACAAGGCCGACATACAATCATTCCCGTGACTACACGCAAACACAAAGATCGTAGTGCTCTTGGATTTTCTGAAACACTTACACCAAAGAAACCTCGTGTCAGTTGTATCCTGGAGGAAGACGAAGTCACCCCTTCGGAACCATCATCACCCATTTTGCCATCATCACCCACAGTCGATAGACCACGAATCTATCCTTCATAACTTTTTTTTTTTTTTTCATAAACGCTATCTTCACGGGTCCTCTCACTTATCAACGCGATAATGAGGACCCATCTTCTCTTCCCTTCGTATCCGGACATGATCGAAGAGGATTCACCTTCATTAATGTTGTTGAGTGCCAGGATGACGACTCCATCCTCACTTACCTTGGTGCGGACGACTCTTATATTCAACGCGCCTTACCATCTGAAACTCAAACCATGTTGAATGAGTCGACTATAGAAATCAACATCCACACAGAGGATGATCCTCACATTGTGAAGATTGGACAATCTCTTAACGCATCAGAACAAGCTGCCTTTACTACCTTTCTCTCAGGCCATGACCAAGCTTTCGCTTGGTCTCTATGCTGACATGTCGAGAATTGATCCCATTGCGGTCCATAATATTACCACGAAACCCGATTCCAAACCAGTTAAATAGAACCGAGAAAAATGCATCCACGCATTGCCCTCTTAGTCAAAGAAGAGCTTCAACGACTCCTTTCTATTTCCTTCATCTTACCTATTGACTATCCTCAATGGATTTCTAACATTGTACACATTCTTAATTAAAGCACGGGGGGACTTCGATATGTACAGATTTCCGACCTTAACCTCGCTTGCCCAAAGGATGACTTTCCCCTCCCAAGTATTGATCAACTTGTTGATCTCACTGCGGGCCATGAGATGCTTTCTCTCATGGATGGCTTCTCGGGATACAATCAAATTTTGGTAGCCCCGCCGATCAACATAAAACCGCCTTCATAACTCCTTGGGGAACCTTCTGCTATCGTGTCATGCCGTTTGGCCTTAAGAATGCTGGTGCGACCTATCAGCGGGCTATGACTTACATTTTTCATGACATTATGCACACTATCCTTGAGGATTATGTCGATGATCTTCTTGGCAAATCTAAACATTGCAGTGAACATCTCGATGTTTTAACCATTATTTTCGATTGCCTGTTACAATATTGTGTTCGTCTTCAACCAAAGAAATGTGTCTTTGGTGTCCTTTCGGGAAAACTCCTTGGTTTTATTGTCTCTTTGCGTGGCATCGAGGTCGATCCAACTAAAGTCAAAGCTATCCTAGAAATGCCCCCACCCACTAACCTCAAACAATTGCGTAGTTTGCAGGGCAAACTCCAATCTATCCGGCGTTTCATCTCACAACTCTCGGATCGATGTCAACCTTTCCATCATCTCCTTAAAAAGGACATTGTCTTTCAATGGAGCGAAGAGTGCCACCAAGCCTTTGAGGCTCTTAAAGCCTATCTGTTGCAGCCACCCGTGCTTATCCCACCTCAGAACGATCGCCCTTTCTACCTTTACCTTTCCGCCATCGACCATGCTGTAGGAGCCATGCTCGCACATCGTGACTCCGAGCATCGAGAACAAGCCGTTTATTACATAAGTCATACTCTGGTGGATTATGAGACTAGGTATACACATGTAAAAAAGTTGTGCCTAGCCCTATCATTCGTGGCCACCAAACTTCGACATTACCTCTTGAATCAAAAAACTTTTGTCATCGCCAACGTGGACCCCATCCATTATATGTACGCCAAACCTCATCTAAACCAACGCATCGCCCGCTGGCTTATACTCCTCGCTGACCTCGACCTTGAGTTTGTACACTAGAAATCAATCAAAGGACAAACTATCGCAGACCAACTCGCGGAAGCCCCTTTACCTGGGGAACAATTTACCAATTTTACTTTCCTTGACGAACTCATTGCCACTCTTTCACTCAGTGATGAGTCGTATCCAATGACCCTCTTCTTCGATGGATCCAAATGCCAGCGCGGCGGAGGGGCCGGCGTTGTTCTCATTCCTCTTGATGCTGAACCTATGCCTCTTTCATTCCGGCTCGATTTCCCCTGCACTAATAATACAACGGAATACGAGGCCCTTGTTTTGGGTCTCCAGGTTGCATTACACTTAGGTGTAAAATCTATTAACATTTTTGGTGACTATCAACTGGTTGTCAATCAAGTTATGGGCATCTATCAATGTAAAAATGAGGAACTTCAAAAGTACAAACATTACGTGGATTCACTTTTGACCTTATTTACTCATTATTCTATCCAAACCATTCCCCGCTCTACTAATAAATTTGCAGATACTATGGCTTGCTTAGCCTCGCAAATTCCTAGCCTCACCAACCGACTCTGACATATTTGTCTTTGTCCAACAACTCTTTGCCCCATCTTACTCAGCCCCAGATGTTTGTATGGTAAATAATGTGTCTGCTAACTCGCAGGATACTTGGTATCACCAATTTCATGACTACCTTACAACCTTTGTTCTCCCACCTGACCTTACTAGTAACTTGGCAACGTGCTTTTCTTAAAAGTGTTTCTCGTTAGGTCATCATGGGGGACTCCTCTATAAACGTGGCTTTGATGGCATCCTCCTTCGATGTCTAATCGGCGCGGAGGTTACCTATACCATCCAACAAGTCCATGACGGTATTTGTGGTGGACATTTTAGTGGCCTTGCCGTGGCCAAACGGATCCTTCGCCTAGGCTATTATTGGCCTACTCTTAATAACGACTGCTACGAATATGTTAAGCGTTGTGTTATGTGTCAACAACATGCCAACCTTCAACATACTCCTAGCCATCCGCTACAGGTCGCACAAGATCTTTGGCCTTTCTCACAATGGGGTTTAGACCTTATTGGTGAGATTCACCCGCCCTCTTCGCAATGTCACCGTTGGATAATCACAGCAACCGAATATTACACTAAATGGGTGGAGGCCATTCCACTCATTTCAACCAATTTTTTTTTTGTAGAATTCATTAACCATCACATTATCTCTGTCGTTTTGGTGTTCCTCATCGCCCGATAACGAGATAATGGAAAATCTTTCAAAAACAAGTTGTTCAAAACCTTTGTGACAACTTTGGTATCAAACTTAGCTTCTCATCACCTTACTATCCACAAGCAAATGGTCGGGCCGAATATTCTAACAAAACCCTGACCAAAATTCTCATGAAAGTCGTTAACGATTCGGAAATTTTTTTGGCATGATCACATCCCCTTTGCCCTTTGGGCTTATCGTACCGACAAAGATTCGTACCTCCACTAATGCCACACCATTTTCTTTGGTATATAGTACCGAGGCTGTCTTGCCTCTCGAAATACAAATACCCTCCCTAAGAATATCTCTTCAGGATATTCTCACCAACGATGATTTCCACCAAGAGCGGTTAGCCCAATTGGAGCTTCTTGACGAGCGTCGTCTTACAGCTCTTGACCACCTTCAAATCTACCAAAAACGCATCAAGCGTGCTTATGATAAGCGACTTCATGAGCGTACCTTTAAGGTTGGTGATCTTGTCCTCAAAGAGAATCAACATGTAACCAAACTAGAAAAGAGCAAACGTGGAAAATTTGCTCCTAATTGGATTGGGCCTTACATTATCACTCATACTTACGGATCAGGCACTTACCGTTTAGCTTCGCTTAATGGTAAACCTGAGCCTGAACCCCTTAATGCCTTGCATCTTCGGCCATTCTACTGTTGAATTTAGTGTTATATCACTTCTTATCTACCTTGCGCTCGTCCCTTGAGCTCATTTACTACCTCATACACTTTTGTTCCATGCATCTCAAAATAGAATCAAGCTCACGTGGTTTGGTCATTACCTCCTCTTAAAGATGCCTTCCTCTTTTTAGTCTGGTCCATGACTTAAAAGTATCAAAATAACATGTTCTCAATTGTACACTTATGGGATATTCTTGAGTCGACTTCCTACAAAATTAGATGGTTCATGCCAAACAGGACATCTAGACCTCTAAGTTATACATAGACTGCTCCCTCGAAGGACAGCTATGTGCAAAACCACTTCTACTATTATAAATAGACCGCTCCCCAAGGACAACTATACACAAAACCGCAATCGCTACTATAAATAGACTTGCTCCCTTGAACGCAGCCCAGCTATACAAAGTCAGCGTTTATCGAAGCTTTTCACGTTGATCAACTTCGTGAAGACCTCAAGAACAACAAAATACATATCCCATGTAGACTTCCCGCATCGATCGAGTCCATATCCGAGAAAAATAAAAAGCGATTCCAAAGCACTTTTGAGTCATGGACTTGTCTATTTAGGTTTGGCTCTCTTTCGTCGAATAATCACCTTATAACAAGTTCTCTGCACCCCCGACTATATCAACCACCTCACCTCACCATTCGTCAAAACAACAAAACTCAAGGGACGTGACGTATATCCGATATATTGTGATTATACAACTCTTTTCACCTATCGACTTCTCGCATATGCAAGGTACCTAGGGATTCAGGCTCATCCGACATTAATATGTGGTTTGTTTAGCTCTTCTCAACTACGGGACACTTTTGCCTCTTTTACTCGAATCTAGGATTATGTGTTGACCTTAATCAGGACACGGTTCCCTACTACTTGGGTAAGCTAACTTTTGCTTCACCTATACCTACACCAACATCGCCAATTCCTTACCAACACCAACAACATTACCCTACCAATATCAATATTTTTTTACCAATCAATCAGGCCCGACCCACGGCCGCAGAAATCACCCAATCCGCCCGACCCAAGGCCGCGGCCGAACCATTTGGCCCGACCCACGGTCGCAACCAACCATTAGGCCCGACCCAAGGCCACAACCACTTAATTAGGCCCGACCCAAGGCCCAACCACCTAATCAGGCCCGACCCAACATTGCAACCACCCAGTTCGGCGCGACCCAAGGCCGCAACCACCTAATTAGGCCTGACCCAAGGCCGCAACCACCTAATCACGCCCGACCCAACGCCACAACCACCTGAACCCAATCGGCCCGACCCAAGGCCGCGCCCAACCATTTGGCCCGACCCACGGCAGTAACCAACCATAGGCCCGACCTAAGGCCGCAACCTTCTAATTAGGCTCGACCCAAGGCCGCAACCACCTAATTAGGCCCAACCCAAGGCCGCAAGCACCTAATCAGGCCCGACCCAACGTCGTAACCACCCAATCCGGCTCGACCCAAGGCCGCAACCAACCATTAGGCCCGACCCAAGGCCACAATCACTTAATCAGCCCGACCCAACGCCGCAACCACCCCAATCCGGCCCAACCCAAGGCCGCACCCCACCAATCGACCGACCCAAGGCCCTCACTCATCAATCGGCCCGACCCAAGGCCGCACCAATTAAGTACCTCGCCCAAAACTCGCAAATTACAATTTTATCCACCCATCATGTAGCTTTTTGTCCAATCAAGCTCACCTGTTTGTGTTTTAGCATGATTAGGGTACTTGACTTGATCAGTCGACCAACTTTGCCTAGACCAAGACCGTGACGTTTATCTCAACCAAACCAACCATTTGGTATTGCCGAACATGCCTAAACGTTCATGTACCTTACCCGTTATATCCCCTGGAGCTACTTCCTATACCTTGGTTACTAGGATTATATCACCCTTGTTTGGATAAACTATCGCCTTTGCCTATGAATTGCTTGTTTGCTCTTCAAATCATGTACCCTGGTCACACTACTGCATTTCAACGTGCGTCTGCTTCCTTGAACTTACCCCACCATCTTACCATCATCTCAACACCATTCACCCTTTATCAACCCTATCCCTGATTTCACGTCGCCTCAATCTGTGATAGATTTGAGGGGGATTACCTATACCCTTAACGGGAGTAACCACTTCTTATTATTGTCAGTGCAGCTTTTAAAGACAAGCTACACGACAACAAGGGGCTAATGTAGACACCAAATTTGTGTCTTACGACACCCTGTGCCCCGCATCTCATTTCGCAACCTAACCTCACCACCTAAACCTTGCACAATTATTTATTAATTACCTTATAATTAATAAATCCACATTTTCAAACCTGCCACCTCATTTCGCCACCTCATCATGACCTAGCCCTAATCCTAAACTAACCTAATTAAGACCTATAACTTGGTCTACATCCACACCCATGACTAATTACCCCTCACCCGCACCAAAACCAACCTAATAATGACTTGACCAAGCCCACAACTAATCTCTCGGGAGAAAAGGAGGGAAAGTTGGCTATTTTACTAAAAATAGCCCACTTTGACTTAACCGACATCGGTTCCTACTCGACCGCCGTCGGTTACGTAACCGCCATCGGTTCCCTGTAAATGACCTCCCCCAACCAAAAACAAAGGATCGGAATTCATTTGAAGGATCCGAAATTCACTTGGCAGAGCAGAGACAAGTGAAGAAAAGAGAAGAGCATCGAGCCGAAGACTGCAACTGAGCCACTAGATTGCTGTCACCCCCTGTTCAAGCATTGGAAAAGACTGAGGATAGCTTCATCAGCTCGTTTTCCAATACCAGATCATCCCAACTGAGCCTTACTGTCACTACCACATTCCTTGGACCTGAATCTTCATCAAGAACGAGTAAGTAGTGTCTTGTATGTTTCTAAGCACCATTTCTTGAGCCTTTTGATTGATAGTAATTATAAGTTCACTCCTAGATCTACCACTGTCACAAGACTTTGCACTTAACCTTCATCCATACATTCTTGTATTGCCTAGAAGACAGCTTTTATCACACTCGAGTCTTCCCCGTCATCTCATTATTCCCCTCGGCCATCCACCGCCTTAATAACCCCACAATCACCCCGCAACCAACCTCTATCCGTATGCCTAGATTACGACCCTACCGGTGTCGGTTATCCCCTCACCGTAGCGGTTCTCTAACCGCAATCGGTTATCCAAAGCACCGCACGGCCACCGTGACTTATACCCAAAACCTTCCTCTCACCTATTTGTCTCCTAACAACCTCGAGATCCATCTGGTTTATCCTCGTAACTCGACTCGAGCGTATCAACGACCATTGACCAAACAAACAACGTGACGTTTTATTATCGGTAGTTTAGTCTCTATTGCTTGGTAACGAGATACCTAAATCGTGATTTCGCAATTGCTTCTTTATTATCATTTGTGTTAATTCGTATTAAAAGGGGAACTCGACCACCTTCGAAAGGAAGTCTAATATTTCGGGCCCAAGGCGGTTCCTCATTTATCGTCTAACTAAAATCTGGTGGTCTTGTATTCTTATTTGCGGTAGTCCTTCCCAGGACAAAAAAAAGTTCTTTGCAATCGATCGATCTGATCTCTCTCTACGATACGCGCACACTCTCTCAACATTCAACAGTATTCCTCCTAGCCCTAACCCTTATCTGCTTTCTCAAAAGAATGAAAGGATAGAAGCAACTCTATTCTAGGAACGGAAACATTCTGCATGCGAAACAGGTTTGTTCGTAATTTGGCTACATTATTTGGTATCGAGCTGGTTCAAAGTCTTTAAAAAATGGTAGGAAGAGGAAGGGGAAGAGGAGGTGTTATTGCCCAGGATGAATAGAACTATGCAAGATCTGTAGAGGCAAGTTCTTTGCGCTTTGCTGCAATGATAACCGAGAGAGGAAATCAATGTGGAGATGACACAAATGAAGAATAAATTTGTGAAGAGGAGGAAACACAAGACCACCATTAGCTTTTGAAGAAAGGATGCTTCGAGCATTAGTAGGAAAGAATGATGGGATAAGAGTGGATGTTTCGAGTATGGTGGTAGTCTAAAACCGAGGAGTTGATAGACTGGTTGACTAGCATTTGAATTTTTTTTTGAGTGGAAGGCTATGTTAGAAAAAAGAAGGTAAAATTTGCATGCACGAAATTGAAAGGTCACACTATATTATGGTGGGATCACCTATAGAAAGAGCGGTCAAGAAAGGGAAAGAAAGAATTAGGATGTGGAGTAAGATGGAGAAGAAGCTGAAAGATAAATTTCTCCCTGTGGATTATGCACAAACCCTTTATAGGAGTTTTCAAAATCTCAGACAAAACTTACAAACAATGCAAGAATACATATATGAGTTCTACAAGTTTTCCATTCGTGTAGAACATGAAGAAATTGAGGAACAAATGGTTGCAAGATATGTAAATGGATTAAAATTTTCTATTCAAGATGAGATAAGTATGCATAGGATTAAGAGCATGGAGGATGCCTATCAATTATCCTTAAAGGCCGAGGAAAAACAAAATTGTCAAATTTTTAGGAGATCACCTGGAATGAATAGGGGGCCTCATCTTCCTTTTAGGGATGAGCTAGTTTCCGCAAGGTAGGGGAGAATCATCTCGTGGATTAGAAAAGCAAGAGGATACGAGACAATATTTCCAGAATCAACAAAGAGGTAGAGGATATGTTGGCGATAGAAGATGGGAGGCTCCATGAAGACCAATTGTTTGTTACAGATGTGGTGAAGAAGGGCATCGGGATTTTGAATGTCCGCATTCTTATACACATGATAAGAGGCAAGGAGATGTTCTAAGAGTAAATCTTGTTGAAGCGAAACAAGTAGAAGATGAACAGACCTGAAAATTCCACCAAATGTTGGAGAAAATATGATGATCAAGAGAACGATGATTGCTCCAAGAAAGGAGATCAAGGGGGATGTATGGCTGCATAAAAATATTTTCAAAACAAGATGCACTTGAGGAGGAAATGTATGTAATGTTATTATTGATGGTGGTAGTTGTGAGAACATGGTTTCAAATGAGATGGTCGATAAATTGGAGTCAAGATTGTGAGAAGAATCCTAACCCTTATCGTATTGCATGGTTTAAGAAGGGTAATGAAGTTACTTGTTGATAAGAGATGTTTAATAAGCTTTTGTATTGGGAATGCAGGTTATAAGGATGAGATTTGGTGTGATGTTATTCCTATGGATGCATGTCATATCTAGGAAGACCACGGCAATTTGATAGAAAAGTTATTCATGACAGGGGAAAGAATACTTATACTTTCTGGAAGGATGGCAAAAAAATAGTTTTGCTACCTCTTAAGGAAGAGGGGAAGGCTGAAAATATGCTCTCTGCAAAGGAATTTGTGAAGGAGGAAAAGGCAACCGGTTTTTGTTATGCACTAGTCGCAAATAAGGATGAACCTGCAAGTGCACAAATACCAATAGAAACAATAGAATTAATAGAAGAATTTTCTGATGTTATTCCTGATGAGCTACCAGACGGATTACCACCCAAAAGAGATATTCAAAACCATATTGATTTGATTCCAGGGTCTTCACTCTCAAATAAAGTGGCTTATAGGATGAGCCTAACATTGCATATAAAGTTGAATAGGCAAGTAACAGAGCTCGTGCGAAAGGGTTCGTAAGGGAGAGCACGAGTCCATGTGCAACCCCAACTTTATTAACACCGAAAAGGATGGAACATGGAGAATGTGCATGGATAATAGAGCAATCAATAAAATTACAATCAAGTATAGATTCCCAATACCTCGCCTTGATGATATGATGGATGTGCTTTAATTATTTCACCAAGATTGATCTTTGAAGTGGTTATCATTAGATTCAGATAAGAGAAGGAGACGAGTGGAAAACAACATTCAAGACAAGAAATGGATTATATGAGTGGTTGGTGATGCCATTTGGGTTATCCAATGCACCTAGTACTTTTATGAGACTGATGAACACCGTCTTACGGAGTATAATGGTAAGTTTGTTGTGGTTTATTTTGATGATATCTTAATCTTTAGTAAAACTAAAGAAAAACATTTGAGGAATCTAAGGGTGGTATTTGAAGTGTTAAGAAAAGAGAAACTCTATGCAAATATGAAGAAGTGCACATTTATACAAGAGATTTTGGTATTCTTGGGCTTTATTATTTCAGCAGATGGGTACAGATTGACTTAGAAAAGATAAAGACAATTATTAAATGGCCTACTCCATGAAGTATAACGAGAGGTAAGAAGCTTTCATGGTCTAACAACATTTTACTGAAAAATTTATTAAAAAATTTAGCAAAGATTGTAACACCTATAACAGATTGCACCAAAGGAAGGGAGTTTTTGTGGACAAAGGCAATCGATGATAGTTTTGATTTCTTGAAGAAGAAGGTGACAGAGGTACCCATTTTGGCACTACCAGATTTTGATAGTGTTTGAGGTTGATTGTGACGCCTCACATGTGGGTATTGGTGCTGTTTCTAAGTCAAGGTGGAAAGCCGATAGCTTTCTTTAGTGAGAAACTGAATGAGGTAAGAAAGAACAACTCTACTTATGATGTGGAATTTTATGCAATTGTAAAAGCATTAAGGCATTGGAGGCATTACTTAGTGCCTAAGGAGTTTGTGTTATTTATATACCACATAGCCCTAAAGTATGTGAATACCCAAAAGAAGTTAAATAGTAGGCATGAAAAGTGGGTATCATTTTTGTAGGGTTATACTTTTTCTCTAAAACATAAATTCGGAAAACAGAATCAAGTTGCAGATGCATTGAGTAGGCGTGTGACTTTGTTTACCACTATGGAAAATGAGGTGGTGGGTTTTGAAGCAATAAAGGGTTTGTATTCTTCTGATTCTGATTTCAAGGATATTGTTGAAAGGTTAATTCGTCCATTGTCAGACAATGCAGGAGATGTCCAGGATGAGTACATTTTACAGGATGGCTACTATTCAAGGGATGCCAACTATGTATTCCAGTTGGGTCTATGAGAGAGAATATAGTGAAAGAGTTGCATAGTGGAGGATTGGCTGGGCATTTTGGTAAAGATAAGATGATAGCCTTGGTAGCAGAGAAATACTATTGGCCAAAGCTGAAAAGAGATGTGGTAAGATATGTGGAGAGGTGTCGAATTTTCCAAGTCTCGAAAGGCCATGCATAGAATACAAGGTTGTATATGTCGTTGCTTGTTCCTAAAGGGTCGTGGATAGATCTAAGTATGGATTTTGTTTTGGGATTACCAAAAACACGAGGTAATGACTCAATTTTTGCGGTTTTGATATAGGTTTTCTAAGATGGTTCATTTTATTTCCTGTAAGAAAACAAGTGATGCGATAGGCATAACATATTTGTTTTTCGAGAGAAGTTGTTTGTTTGCATGCCGCTCCAAAACCATTACTTGAGATAGGTATACAAGGTTCTTAAGTCACTTCTGGCGGACTTTATGGAAGAAATTGGGAACTCAACTACAGTTCAGGAGTGCCTATCGTCCTCAAATTGAAAATAGAGGTGGTAAATCGGAGTTTGGGAAACTTGTTAAGGTGCATTGTTGGGGAAAAGCTGAAACAATGAGACTTAGCATTACCACAAGCTGAGTTTGCATATAATAGTTCCATAAACAAATCCATAGGAAAGTCTTCATTTTTAATTTTGTATGGGAGTAATCCAAATGGGGTGTTAGATTTGGTACAACTACCAGTTGATGGAAGAGTCAGTGATGATGTAGAAGCATTTGCCAAACATATATAATAATTGCAGGAAGAATTGTGGAAGAAGCGACATAATAGTAATGATAAGTATAAGGAAATATCATATGTGCACAGACAGAGAAAGGTATTTATAGTTAGTGAGTTGGTTATGGTATATCCGCTTGAAGAAAAGGTTTCCAAAAGGAACCTATAACACGCTGAAGTATAAGAAGATTGGTCCCTACAAAATCGTGAAAAAATAAACGATAATGCTTATGAATTAGAATTGCTCAGTAATTTTGATATTTCTCCAAAGTGTTTAATGTTTCATTTGTATTCTTTCAATGGGGATGGTGCATAAGGGGATGTTATTGATGAAGTGGTAGATTGGATACATTAGGTTCCGATGAAGAAGAAAGAAGAAGTGGATCATATTCTAGATAAGAAAACAATGGACACGCGACATGGGAAATACAACAAATATTTGGTACATTGGAAAGGACTGGAACAAGAGGACAATACTTGGGTCACATAGTGGGAGATTAAAAATTTGGATGCAGACAAATGGAAACAGTTTGAAGAAGACAATTTGCAGGAACTGTGTTTTTTTCAAGCAGGGGAGAATGATGCGCCAGAATTAGCAGGAACTTGACAAGGTCATAACTTGAGCTCAGGGTGTCCGTTTGAGTTTTTTTTTTTTGAAACCGCACTCAAACCCGCCATACCATTTGGGCCAAGTTTTGGCACATTTTCGGGCCCTAAATTTGCCATCTTGAGGCTGAAAATTAGGATTTAAGTTGTAGTTCGATTTTTTCCTATTTTTGGGCATTAGTTAATTTTAGTTTATTAGTTGCATTATGAGTTAGAAAGTTGGAAATTCCTCTAATTTAGGAATGTAGAAGATGCGTGGCAATTTCTGTGCCCATACGAATAAACATGCGAACTTACTAAGAATAACAAGTTCTAGTAAACTGCTAAAAATAGTAATTTCTGCCACCTAGAGTAGATTTAGTCAAGTTAGTTAGAGTTTTCTTGGCAACTCAAGTTGGGAGTTGTTTTCCTATTTAGGAAACATTGTAATTCATTATTCAATAACAAAGAAGGAGATCTATTTTCTTTTGGAGTTCATATTATTTGTAGTATATCAAGTTTGTTCATAATTTGGCTACATTATGAAGTGTTAGATATAATGTTGAATAGAATTGAGAATTTAAATGCAAAAACACAAGCCTACTACAATATGTGGTCAAGAGACAAGGGCCTTGTAGTTATTGTAAATGGAAAATAGATAAGACATTGGTAAGTCTTATTAAATTTTCAAATATGATTTACAATTTTTTAAAAAATTTAAAATTATTTTTCTATTTTAAAATGTAATTGAAGTACCAAAATTTGAAAAATGAGGCAACAATGCTTGATGTGCATTTAAAAAGTGCAAGGAAAAGTTTAAATGCAACAATTGATTTGAAGTAGAAGCTTGTTACCTTAAATAAGCAAAATAATAACTTAAGAAGGATAATAAAGGAACATGGAATGTATCCAATGATATTATTGAAGAAGAAATCAAAAGAGGATCCAACGTTACTGTCTGCTCTAGTGATGCAACAATCCAAAATGAGAAACTCTTTCGAATATTGACACAACCACAAAGGATCTTGTTCAGTCGGGTGTTTTAAAAGAAAAGTAATTTCGGTGTAGAGAGAGACAAAAACACAAACCAAACAATCTACTTCTTAAAGATGAAGCTGCACAAAGAAATTGTTAAATTTGTAATTATCATTTGAAAATCTTGTTGTAAAATTGTTTAATATTCATACTATATATATATATATATTGGTAATTTTCATCATCTTAAGTTCTTCAATATAGAAAAATATTAAGAGTTTCAAATTTCAATCGATGTGGTGTTGTACTTTTACTATATTAATGCATAAGTTCTTCAAATAAAATCATAATGTGATTAGAATACTCAATTATGTTTGGTATTACTATTACATAATACATTATTGATTATTATCATTTTCAAACACTTTATGTGGACAAAAGTTACATTTCCAAACACTTTCTATCGACAAAAGTTGCATTTTCAAAGACTATATAAAATAAGTATTAAATTTCTCGATTAAATAACTCTCAACAAAATTACAACACTAAAATTATTATTCAAAAAAGAACATGTGTATGTACCAAATAACAAGTTACATACTTATAAGTTATGATATAAAATTTGATTTCTAGAAATACTATGTTGACTAAATATGTATCATGTATTTCAAACTATAAATATATATTTTTCTAGTAATTTTAATCTTCTTCATTATATGAAAATATTGAGAGTTAAAATTTATATGGTGTTTTACTTGTACTATATTCATGCGTAAGTTCTCCAAAAATGGTATGATATTATTTTGATTTAAAAGACAACATAAAAATAAGTATGACATTTCTCGATTAAAAACTCTAAAAAACAAATTACAACATTGAAAATATTATTCAATAAAGAACATGTGTATATCAAAAATAACAAGTTACATACTTATAATATGATATGAAATTTGATTTCTAGAAATACTATGTCCATACATACTTCTTTACTCAATATCAAGTAGCTCAAACATATCTTGAAAATTTTGGTCTCCAAAACTCAATCAATGTAATATTTTTTTGTTATTGTCAGTCCACCGTTTTAATGTTATCCATTGACCATGTATTAGAATTACATACCCCTCTCCTCTCTGTAAGATAATTCCATACTTCCATTACTCATTCATAAGGAAATGTGTCCACATCATATTGTGAAACATACAATCTCAAACAAGTCTCAAGATTTTTATCCAGTTTGTTTTGATATTTTGATTTAATAAATGTTAATGTACTAAAAACCCTTTCATCTTCAACTAATCCCAATATCATTGTTTGACACAATTCATACAATTGGAAATATTCACTAATGATTTCATGAAGGATGCTACTAGGATATAACTTTTTCCATAGACGTGTAATTTCTCCATTATCTGTTGGTTCACTTAGTAAGTCAAATTGTTCGACCATTGTGATGCCAAAATGAGTTGATTAACATGAAATTAATTCCTTTTGAAGAACACCTTTAATTTGAAGTCTCTACATTCAATTGATTTTCAAAAATTCTTAATGAGAGTACCCATGTGTCTTTTATATGTATCACTTAAAGATTTGTTACCTGCTGTAGGATTTTAAAATATAGGATTGACCACTCCCATGGCTTCAAGAATCTCATCCCTTTTAAAGAAATCTTTGATCTCACTGGATAAACATTGTGAAATTTTCTAATTTTGTCTTCTTGTTTGAGATATAAGAGCTTCATATAAATTACGTGTTACAGTACTTCTTTAATGTTTGATCTAGCAATATCCACTCAAATTTGGAAAGTGCCCATTTGAATCTCATTCCCGTTTACAAAGATACAAATATGACCACATATATTGAATCTAAAATAGCTTTTAGGATCCTTTAAATTTTTCATAGTTTTCCAACTACTGAATACATGTCCTTGAAAGCATTCATCAGAGTTGTATAACAAATCTAATGTTTGACACACCTATTTTCTCACTCTAATGAAGTCGACTTTAAGATGGATCTTTATTGAGAATGCTTTGTTAAGGAAACAATTTCATTTAACATCGGTAGAATCCTGTAAAGTGTAAACAATGTTTCCAAATATGTTAAGTGGTAAATCAAATCTTTTTCCTTGTCAACATGCATATGGTTCTTAAACATAAAACCAACTAATGATGAATATTCATAAAAATTCTACGTGTAGGCTCATACATGGAACTCCATCTTGTATCAACATCTTTAAGAAGTATTTTACCATATTTCACTCCAATTGTAATTTTTTTAAACTTTAGAAATGTTTTTGACTCTTTGACATATACACATGTAATTCATAGATAAGCTCTTCAAATTTTTCCACATTTTCAAATCTCGCTTACTATCCGGTCTGCAAGATTCATTCTCGTGAGCCATGAAATGAATTATAATCATATAAGGTGCAACCGATGTTTATAAAGGCGCACACATAAACCATTTCTATGACCCTGCATTACCGATCCAACATCAACACCAACACATAAAAGCTTTGTAGTTATTGAATTAATCATCCATTCCTATTATATCCTTCAAATTAGATATAACCAATTTGAAAATATTTTCAACATTACAATTTTCCTTCATTTTATGAACAACTAGCAGATGAGGTGTCCTTGTGTGGTTCTGGAAAGTATAAACATGCATACAAACCCAAGAAGTGTTGTCAACTATTGTAACCTCATCAATGGAAAGGGAGATGAAACTTGCATTCTTGACCTTCTCTTTCAAATCCTCTTTTCAATCATTGCAAGACATCTTGCCATTTCCCAAGCACTACTCTCTAACCAATGTGACTGTGGAAGGTTAGGAAACCCATTGAACTTAAAAAATTTCTTAAATTATGAAAAATATGAAATAGGTATGCCCATTTTAAGAATAAAGAATACAGTTGAAAATTGTGTAGTTTTTGCCTTCAGATTTTCATTTACAACTTTTCCAAAATTTGCATTAATTGTTCCTCCTTTCTCCTCAAGTTTTCAATGTTTCATCTTATTGTCATACTCCTCCGTATATCTTACATGCATGCACTCTTTCGTAGTTTTCCATCTATGAGTCTTTGTTATTTTTCCATCATTTTCCTTGACTGTGACATATACTTTGCCACAATGTTTCTCAATTGTGTCCAATTTAAGTTGTATTTTATGTTCTTTTCCTAATTTCCAACCACAAATCGTACATATACATTCTTTTGGAGTATCATTACCATTTTTGGCTCTACAAGTTCAATGAATGGGTATTTTGTTTCCCAGATACCTGAAAAGAGATTTCAATTATCTAGGTAGTTTTCTTCCTTCTCATAGATTTATTTTTGTGAAGAGTACGCCAATATCATCTTCTTATTGAATATTTTCATTAGAACATTAATCTATTAGAGGTATTTTCTAGTGAGGATTGTCTTCTAGCTTTGACATGCCATAATCAAAATTATATCTTCATCTACCTAAATGTTAATTGTTTCGTTAGGGTATATGTTTTGGTTTAGCATTTCATGTTGAATACAATTAAAAATAGGGGTTTTGTATTCAAACACAATTTTTTTGAATGTTACAAAGATATACAAAACGTAAACATAATTGACAAAAATAAAGAAAAAGTTAATGATAATTTGTTACAACTTACTAGTACATGTGTTCTTGTTTTCGAGTGGATGCAAGTTGGGTACTCATTTTTTTGGTTAATTTAATATGCTACTATTTCTTTCAATTTGATCTACCTTGTGTTCATTATTCACATAATCCATTGTACCTATCCAAGTGTAATTTTCAAATAGGTCAATTTTTAAAGCATAATATTTAAAAAATTGTAAACGAAGTCAAACAGAGACATACATCATATAAAAATGATACCAGTTGATAATATTGTGGATGTTACCATTTGGTAGCATTGTGTATGCTACCAGATGGTAGCATACATAATGCTTGTGGATGATGACATACATAATGTTACCCTCTAGTAGCATACACTAAGTTACCAGTCAATAACATACATAATATCGTTATGCTGGCCTGGTCGGTAGATACCGACATCGGTTTGCATGCTACCGAACAACAACATTGAGGCCCATAGCGATAAGATGCTATACAAAACCATAACAATGAAAACTACCTTAATGCAACATTGCAATATCCATTCGATGATGATCTCGATCTTTAAAGCAAAAAGGAATTGCGAGGAATATTTGATAATCAAAATTTTCATACAAAATAATGAATTGTAAATACTTTATATAGATATATATATATGAGGCGAATTTGGAAAATTTTAATTTTGTGCTAAAGGTGATTTGAATAAAAATAGTTGGCTATTGGTGTAAACTTACAGGGTGAACCGACCCCTAAATCTAATTTGTACCTATAAAATTTTGGTGACCCAACCTTAATTACTACCCAAAAAATTTGCCAAATTCAAATTTTAAAAACCAAAATATTCATGAATTAACGAATATTCGCCACTAAAATTTTCCCCGATAGACATTATATTTATGGAAAGAAGGTGCTCACCATTGTTGTATAATGAAAAATCATACAAAGGCTTTGATGTATGTATAGATTTAGATAGTTCATTGAAATTCATTTTTTTTTCTAGTGCATATTAATGAGTTAAATTTTCTTGGGGACTCAACAATAATTTAAAGAAAAGGATCACGTAGGTTCCCTCTAATTTTTTCCCCACTCACAAATTTTCCTCCACCAATCCCCTTCTTCATCAACACTATATCTCTTACATTTCCTCTTCTAAAATATGGCTTTTAATTCTTCAATACCTCCCTATATGTGTCTCCATTACACCACATGAGTGCAATTTTTGGTATTGTAATAATTTAAAGGCCAACTTTAGTGTTGAGAAATTTTTAGAGTTCTCATTATATTCGGGTGGATTCTTCTTCTAACTAGAAAACATGAGGAACAATGCTCGCTTTCGGGAATAAAAGAGGAGATGTCTTTAGAACTAAAGCTTTACTCTTTATTTTAGTTAAAGATGTAATTACGTGGGGATTCAAACCATCGCTAGTGAAAATTAATCACAATGAATTAATACATGCTTATTTAAAAGATATAAATTTTATGTAGGAATCTTTTTTTATAGATTTGTGAAATACTTGCGTTTGATTTTAAAGAAATTTATTGGGAGTATGATTTTTGTTGTTGTTTTTAAATGCAAAAAGTAGGATTCAAGAATTTATTTCTACTTTATTTGAGGAGTTTCTTTATGTTATGTAATATAAATGTTGGATGAAATGGAATTTGTCCCTGTTTGGGCCTATCTTACGCCAATATACATGTATTCTTTTAGGAAAAGAGTTCCCAACTCAAATGTATCGGGGATTGGTAATTGTGGTTGAATTTTGCATTGAAATATGGATGGTGCATGGATGAATTGGAGATAACCATGTGATAATACAACATGTATTAGAAAACATGTTTTAAAATTGTGTTGCCACCTTTTCTTTTTAATATCATCACTACCTATATTTTTCCCAGTCATCATTTTTCTCGTGTTATCTCTCTTCAGACCACATTTATATCCAACATGCTTGAATTTCAAAACTTTTCCATTTACATATGCTTACAGATTCTTTTGTTCATGATTTCCATGACTAAAATTGGAAAAAAATCACTCGCTTCAACCTAGAGCAAGTACAACAAATTTTAAATTAAGAAAACAAGGAATCTCTTTTAGACTTGGACATTACATGACACACTTTGATGGTTTTATTAGTAAATATTCCTCTGTGTAAATCAAAGTGTAATTTTCTCTTAACAACATAAGAAATCATATGGATTCTTAGTCTAATACCACGAATATTTTGATCTATTGCTCACATGACCAATCATGTTGAGGGGATCAATTATCGATGATCATGCATTCCCTATTTTCTTGCACTTACTTGAGCTTAAAACTGAAAAGGGAAATATAAAGTACTTCAACAAGTAAGCATTACAAATGGATTTCAAACTAGGAACCTTTTGGATTTTCCCTATTTTTTATTTTGGCCCCATTAAGAAAAAAATTTCACTCACTTGAATAATGTGAGTGCGATCAAACGAAAGTGGATCACATAGAACAATATATTAAAAATAATAAAACTAAACCAACCCATCAAAGTTAGAATATTATAAAGTGTCACAATTCTACTTCTACCTACATTTGAACTTGGAAATAACTAACCCTTTCTAAACCTATTGATGCGTAATCATAACACCCCTAATCTGCTTGTAATTCAAAGGATTGAGACCGTCAATCTGATAGATAACATGAAGCTTTTCCCAAAGTGTGGGACTTTACAATCGAGAAAGCTCTTTGGGTGAAGTATGGCTCATATTCCTCTATTCTCGATGTACACATCCAAATTGTAGAGGTTTTATCCTAAAACCTACTCTAACTTGTCAAGGATACATGGTTAAGAAGATGCAAGAAACTAAACCTAAACTAACAGAGGTGATGCACTAAAAGGAATGTTGAATAATTTCCCTTGCATGGAAACAAAAGTGAACAAGATTGAAGAGGATGAACATCAACACAAATCAGTTTTTAATCACAAATTCAATCACCATTAAACACATAACATCAAAAAATGTAATACAACCACCATGCACAAATAACCAAGATTTCAATGAGAGATCAGGAAGATGCAATGAACCTAAGAGAGGGTTGAAATTCATCCACAAACTTCTATTATTGCTCCACAAATTTGATACAATGCATTACAATGGCCCAGGGTAAGATTGCATTTACTATTTAGATGGGATGTTTTTACTTCATAAGATCACTCACATACAAGAGAAGAAGGGAGGGTGCAAGGAAAATTTTTCCAACATTAGAACAATACCCCTCATTACAATTTATAGAAGAAGATTTGAAAAGGAGGAGAGAGAAAACTGAATCCCGAATTTACCCAAAAATCCTCTAAAAATCATTGTTTAATCCTGTAATGAGTGCATTTTGATATTCAAAATATCTCTTTTCATTAATGACCTTCCTTGAGCTTCAAGAAATTGACTGTGATTGCACCTCCTGTCTAGTCTAGGCCCTGTAGACTCATGATGACTCCTACTCCTCACTAACCTTCATTAATGGCCTCACCTACCACTTCATCTCTACCACTTTTGGAGGTTCAGAACCCCCGAAATCCGAAATTTGATGATCTCAAACTGTGGATCCCAAATCATCTTTCCAATGACTGTAATTTTGTAAGAAATGGATAAGTACATTGGAAGATGTACCTATTTTCCCCTGGATGTTGACTGAGATTTTTCACCTTCAACTGCTCCTATTTAGTGCAAATCCGATCTCCCAGTCAAAAATTATGGACATCTAGAGATGAGGGTGTCATTTTGTAAACAATATGAGTTGTTGACCTTCCTTTTTCGGACTTCGAACTTGCATCGCACCCCCCCTGAAATCTAAAATTTTAGACTTTTGGAATTTGGAACTTTGGCATTGATGCTTTGAAGGTCACTGCACTATTCAATGTCGAATTGGCTTGAAAGTTCCTAAATTACGAACCTCCAAATTCTGAAATTTAGATTTCAGATTCGTAACTCCGAATTTGTTATTGGTGGCCCGCCATTCATCTGCCAAACCCCGAAACCTTTGAACCTCTGAAACCCCGAAGTCTAAAATTCAAACTTAAGGTTTTGACCTTTGCACCTTTCGGCTCACAACACTGCTTCACCCGACCGACCCACCGAGACCTCTAAACCTCCAAAACCACGAACTTCAAGTCCAAAATAAAACTTCGAGTTCAGACCCTACCGTTCTCAATCTACACCGTTGTTGACCACAAAAGGGGAGTTAACGTCGAAAAACCCCTAGCCTTTTCAAACTTCAGGGTTTTGGGATTTCGGGCCTTTTTCTTGTTTTTACCTAGCTTGTCCATTGAAACTCCAAATTTTAAAACCTCCGAAGTCTCAAAACTTTGGACTTCTGGGATCCCCCATTTTTCTCTTAGCTCGAATCCAAGCTTCCTTCAAGGTCCCCGCTTACAAGCTTGACATTGAACCATCCTTGCATTTCTTACCTCTAACATGATTTTCTCTTGCTTGATCCCACTTGTAACCTAACAAGCTAGAATCAAAACTCCCGACCGAATGACATCTTCCACCATGGCCTCCTCTTGACTCGGTTCACCAAGTCAAGCTTTTGAGCTCGATGCCTTAAAAAGCCCCTACAGACATTTAATCACACATTTTTATTCTTAAGGGGATTTTTTCAATTTTCTTGACTGAGGGAGATGGGGATAAGTGCCCGGAACACTAAAATATTACATTTTCTATTATGGGCTTGTTTGACTAATTTTTGAGAACGAAGACCGCTTGATGCACCAAATAAAGTACGATCCCAAGATGGCCCTAAATGGCCTGGATTAGATTAAATACTTCCTGAATGCCTAGGAATGCTCCCCAAGACCTCGGAGACTATCGGTGGTCTGCTTGCAACCCGTGTGGGGCCCACTTAGGAGGTTGTGATTACTCTGGCCCATGTTGATAATTTTGGCCCATGGGGGCAAAATTGTCAATAATTTGGTGACTTGCGGGGACATCTGCCTACTAGACGTTCTAAACCAGTAGCCTAGGCATATCCATTGGGCACGAGTCACTCTAAACCTGCAAATTGGTCTCGAACATGTTGTGTTGAGACCCAGAGACCGCCAATTCCTCTCCACAACCCTGTAATTGGCCTTGAGTACTTGAAGAGTGAAAACCCATTAGAATCTGTCCTTCATCTTGATTTTGGTTTCTCTACATTTGTGTTTTTTTGAAAAATGCAATTATTTCCCTCAAGCATGAACTTCTTTCCTGTTACAACATTTACCTAGGAGGCACATTGAACTGCATAATGATACAACTTAGGAACAAAAATGTGCTGAAGGCACTTAGGGAAATCGAAACCTAAAATACAAAAAGAAAATGTGCATATGAACTTAGAGGAATTAAGAAATACCATAAACTAATATTTACAAGGGTGAAATATTTCCTTTTAGTAGAAATGTTTAAGATAGATCGCGTTAGCCAAAATCAAAAGTTACTCTCCATCCAATGTAGAAAATTGGATAACATTGTTGCTTTTACATCTTGTGACCATGTAAGGGCCACTCCAAATGGCATCGAACTTGGAATGCCTAGCTGGTTTTGCCCACCTACATCCAATTTCGAACTAGGTCTCCCTCTTGGAAAGTCCTTGCTTTTTCCTTCTTATAAAACCATCTATTGACTAAGGCCTAATCTTTCTCCATCGTTTGAACTACATGTTCTCCAATTTCTTCCAATTCCATCAACTCTGCATACCTAGCCTCCATTGGCTCAAACTCAGACAACTCCGGTTGTTTCATGAGTTCCAATGCCGACAATTCAAGTGATATAGGCAACACCGCTTCTTTCCGTAGAATATCTTGTAGGGAGAGCTTCTTGTTGACCTCTTTGGTGATATCTTGTGTGTCCATAATGTTGATTTGAGTTTGCTATACCACACTCTCTCGATTTTCTTCCAAAATCCTCCCGATGATCTTTAAAAAAATTATTTGTGGATTCTCGCTCGTCCCTTACCCTATGGGTAATAGTTTGAGGAGGTGCTCAAGTAGATCCCATTCCTAACATCCCATTCTGTGATCTTAGAACCTAAGAATGCCAATGCATTTTCTGAAATGATAGTGGTTGCTACACAAAACCTAGTCACCATCCCTTCATAGAAGTCCAATATGCTAGACTCGTTTGCTTGTTTGAGTGCTACGACCTCAGTCAACTTGGTGAAATAATATGTTCACGCGAGAATCCACTTGTGACCTTGGTTCAAATTTTAGTTGATGACCTTGATGAATTCCAATCCCCATTGCATGAATGGTTTGTCAACTGAAATTGGGTGTAATGAAGAACACACATTTTTTACACTTCTTGATCCAAGTGTAACAATCACTAAACACTATTGCCCAATAGTACCCTGCTTTCATTATTTTGAGAGATGTTATCCATGGGGAAAAATGACCTCTGGCCTCTCCATTGTGAAACTCCTATAACACCTTCTCAATTTCACCTGTTCCAATACACCTTAATAGGATGTCATTGATGCCTTTGTTGAACAAAACACCATCAACACGCACATATGGAATGGATTGTAATCTAAAGTATATCCTCTTTTATTTTCTCATTTCTGGAGGGCATAGTCCTATTTGTAGGAAATGTATCATATTTTGAGTCCAAGGAGTGGGCACATTATCATTTGCTTGCACTTGACCATCCTGTAGTACCAAAACAACCTCTTTCTCATCACCTACTTCAACCTTTTGAATCGAGGCTAATTTCTTGCACAAACCTTTTCCATAGACTAGTTTGGTGACCTTGATCTCGATGTTGTATTCCAAGACATGAGTGATCCATGCTACACGTTTCTCGTCTAAATCCTTGTTCGAAAGGAAGTCCTTGACTCCCACATGGGACACCAACATCTGAATTTTATTGTTTGAAACTAGGTGCTTGAACTTCTTTAAACTCCCGATCACCGCAAGGACATGTTTCTTGACGAAGGAATACTTAACTTCATATTCTTCCAAACCTTGGTGAAGAAGGCAACTAGTCATTTAGATCCCTCTTGTTTCATTGCACTAGGATTGCAGAAATCATGTCCAAACCACTAAAGGCATAGAGCATGAAGTCCTTGGAGAAGTTTGAATTAATGCGAGTTGGAGCTTGAGATATAACCTCTTTGATAGCTTTGAAACTTACTATTCCCTCAGTTTTCCACTTAAATGCCATGTTCTTCTTCAACATTTGAGTTATTGGTTTCACAAGAGTGGAAAATTTTGGTATGAACTTGTGGAAAAAATTGATCCTTCCTAAGAAGATTTGAAGATCCTTCTTATGAATTGGCAAATGTCAATGCTTGAATTGCTTTAACTCTTTTTGGTTTGATTACCAATCCTTCATTTGATCCTATGTCACCTAAGAGCTTGCCTTCATAAGCCAAGAATATGAATTTATTCGGATTAAATGATACCCCAAATCTCCTAAACCTCGAAAGACTGTCTCAGATGAAAGAGGTGATTTTTAGGCTTTTAAGAGAACACAACACTATTTTGTTGACTAACCCCTTGAATGACATATCCATTTCCCTTTGTAAAGTGCTCCGACATTTGACAGTCCAAATGAAATTTTAGTGTAGGCATAGGTGCCCCACTTGGTGGTGAAATACTTCTTGAACTGATCATCTTCTTTCACCATTATCTGATTATACCCCGAGTAGCCATCTAGGAGGGAAAATCTTTTTGAGACGGCTACCACTTGTAAGATCTCGATCCATTGAAGGGAGTGGATAGTGATCTTTGAGAGATGCCTTGTTCAATTCCCCCGAAATTCCATGCACAACGTAATTTCCCTGTTCCTTTTCCTGAATGGAACCAAATTTGCAACCCAGCTTGAGTGCTTGATTGGAATATAATGCTTGCCTCTATTAGCTTGTTTAGCTCTTTCTTCATAAGAGGCTCAATATGCAGGTTAACTGGTCTTTTCTTTTGCCTGATCGGCTTACCATCTGGATCCAATTCTATTGTATGTGTGCAAACTTCAGATTGAATCCTCTAAGGTATTCATAGCTCTAGGCGAAGACATCCGGAAACTCTTGGAAAAGTTGTATGAATTCTGATTTCTCCTACTCAGTGCTTACTTTTCCAATTTGGAGTGTTTTACCTTCTCCAACCAAAATTGGATATGAATCCTTTCCTTTGACTTGTATGTTGGCCTTTTCCTTTCAGAAATTTTCATTAGGATTGAATATTGACTCCAGTGTTACTGAGCCCTTTGGAAGCTTGTTGGTCTATAGCTACACTACCTGATACTTGTATTGCTGCTCTAATTTATCCTGATTCCTACCTAATAATTCAGGCTCTTCTTGCAAGAAATTGATGATATGATGATCGTTCTTGAACACTTGCCAACTTGTGTTGTTGTTTGTAATTGTTGGCCTTACACTCATGTATATGTGTTCGCATTTTGTACCTTTTGATACTATCCACCACATCAAAAGTTTCTCCAACTGCTGCAAGCCTATCCGTGAATTCATTTTTTTTCCTAAGTATGGACTCGATATTGAAAGCTTCTAAATCCTCAATTAGGTCCCATACCTTATTTTTTTAGCTCTTGAGTAGGTAATTATTTGTAGCATGTTGTCCTTTGACTTGGTTCACAATTAGCTTGCTATCCCTAAATACTTGCAAATTCTTTATGCCTCTTTTCCTGGCCCAATGAAGTCCATGAATCAAAGCCTCATATTCAGTTGTGTTGTTTGAACATGTAAATTGAAATCTGAAAGCTGAATAATACTTGATGTTTTTTGGTTAAATCAACATTACACCTCCTCCAGCCCCTTGTCTTCTTCTTGAACCATCAAAAACAATTTCCATACTTCATTGTCATCCTTATTTTCCAGCTTGGTGATATTAGGAATGGGTGAATTTTCTTCATGTACACAATATACACCCAATTTAGATTCTTCCATTTCCTTGTATGGATCAAACACATGCCTTTTGTTTTCCCATTCATCCAGAGTCAAATCTAGAATAGCCTCAACTTTAGTACCTTTTTCTAAATCATTTGAACACTAATCCTGATCAAAGGCTGAGCAATTTTCGTTGATTGGGCTTGACACATGAGGCTCAATGTGAAAGTTTGCAATTGGTTCTGATCTGATGGTCACCTAAGCTCCATATATCGCTCTAAAAAGCATGTGTAACCATTTTGCTGATATATATCCACCAATTTTGGCAAAGTGAATCCTTTGATAGGCACAATACAAAGAGTGGCGTAAGATCAATTCTAGACACATCCTACAAGACTGTGACATTAGGACAAGCATGTAGTGTAATAATTAACACTTTGATGATCCCAACCATTCCTACTGCTGTCCCATCTAGTTGAACCACTCATTTCAAAAGATTGGCTCATAATTTAGACCCAATTGATGTACTAATTTCTTTGGCATCACTTAGCTACTTGCCCCGAATTGATCATGCAGTTGTGTACTAAGTGGTTCCCGATAATCAATGACACATAGAATGGTGGAGGCTTCAAATTATTGCTTGGTTTCCCCCATCTTGTTGCACTACATTAGTGAGAACTTTCTCCTCTCTTTGGTTTTATCCATTTGAAGCGTACTAATCAACCATTACAGCTTGTAACAAATCTCGTTGTCCCGGGATTTACAAAGTGACTCCCACATGGAAATTATTACATGTGTTTTATTCATTTGATCAATGATGTTGAAAGGGGATGGAATATCCTTTTGTTTCCCCTTACTTGGTATAAATTTCTCTTGCACATGGGTTGGAACTTGGACTACCGCAACGGGTGCCTTACACTGATTTGACACATTAGAAGATGCACTTAGTCTGCTAACTCCTTGTTGTGTAGGGGTAGGTGAGAAAAAGCTGGGTTAGATAGTTTCCCCTCTTCTATGTTCCTATTCTTTGATCATGTATTGGAAGCCACGCCCTGGAATGGAGGTTGATTAACTCCACAAAAGTCTTCTATTTTCCAATTGACCAATATGGTTTCTGTTGGAGGTGCCTCTTGTTGGGTTTCTTACTTTGCTGATTTTCTTTTTGAATTGGTTCTTGGGACACACCAATAGTTTACACCATAATGGCTTGACATCTTGAGGTTGTCCTTGGTTCGGGTTTTGATTTGACACTTGATTTGGTGGTCTATTTTGCTGCTGGTATGAGGGCCTAGCTTGATATTGGGTTTGAGGGTGATATGGTCTATGTTAGCATATGGATTTGCATGCATGCAAATGACATGCAATAGTGTGGGAACGAAGTCCCTCCTCAATGAAGGTTAGGCTACCTTTATTGAAAACCAAAACTGTATTTGCATCTATACATTCAAAATTGTATGTGGGGGGTGTTTTGGAACATCAATGGAAATAAAAGTGAATGAAGGAGATGGAATGGAATGAAGGAAAGGAGTGAAATGGAATGAACTAAAATAACATGCAAGAGTTAGGTAAAAACATAGCCTAATATTACATGAAGAAGAAAGATGAATAACTAACACAAATAAAATGGAGTTTGAGTTAGCCAAACAAGAACGTGTAAAAGGGAACACACATGAGCAAGTAGATAATAAGAGCTTGATCACTGTGAACTATAACAACCGATTAATAACATTGACAATAAGATCAAAGATAATATTTGCATGCAAGATTCAAACACCTAACATCTAATGAACATAAGAACATCAAATGTTACAAGAGACAATGAATGAGACACAAAGTTCGTATTTCATTAACTCCAAAATGTTTTTCAAAAAAGAACACAAAGTTTCTTCCTGAAACAAAGCTTGCAAAAAAGTATTTTCTTCTCCTCTCTCAAAGTCACCCTTTACAAATGAGCCCCTCACTTCTTTTATAACCCAAAATTTGGTTACAAAGTAGTTAGGGTTTTACATGATCATTAAATAAGACACTTAAGTGACTTTGAATTTTTCAACCAACTTTTAAAAAGTGACTAAAAATAGAAACCACGTAAGTTAAAAAGTCATTTAAGGAAAAATACATAAATAAAGGAAATGGGTACATGTGGATCCCACTTTAAATGACTTGGATGCACATATAGACATCCTAGTCAGCAATGCGCCACCTACGATCATTGCCTTATCCATTGGGCCAAGAGTCTACCAATCCCAGTCATACAAGAATGAACTCATTGACCGTGCTCCGCAATCCTCTAGATGACAAGAGAGTCGATCTTGAAACTTGAGCAATTCATACACCCCTTCGTTTGAGCAACATCCTGGTATGAGCCAGTTCGTCTTCATTTGTATTCACACTCACAATTACACACAGTTCTCCACATGCTCCGAATAGCCTTCCATGGTGAATTATTCATTTGTCGCGAGACCGTAGTTGTTACACCACCTTGGCTTGTTAGAATCCAACTCTTGATCTTTCGTCATTGAGAAGATCTTCCAAGAGCCAAAATTGCAATTCACTTCCTAGAGTTATGTCTTTTGTCTTTGTCACCATCTTGAAGTGTTGGCATTTTGATTCACTCACGATCGTCCAATTCGAGAACAGAACAACTTAAAGACTGGCCGATGAAGTATTGTGCACGCTGCTAACTGAGAGCTGACAGGGACACGCTTGAATGATGTGGCCTTGCTTGATGATCCACACAATTACACCTGTCATTGGTCTTGGTTTGTTAATGAATAGATCTACCACAATGATCAAGTGAAAAATTGATGTAGACAAGATTCTCCCATTATCGATCTCTACCGATAACAATGACTTTTGACTCAAGAGACCAATGCCAATAGCTACGACTTATACCGCATAATGAGGAAGTTAGGGGTTGCTTAGTTTCGGAGCCGTTGGAGTTGAATCGCCACACTATGCAGGTTTCGTGGTATATCCATGCAAGTGATGACCAATTCAGAACAAGCGTCGGGAAAATTGTGACTCGCCTTTGGTTGATATGCGATCGCAGAATCAACCTATGTTGATGTGTCCCAAGTTGGTATCGACGATGTTCTCATACTTTGAATGGAGCGTTGAGGTAAGTAGAGTTCCCTGGGACCTATACCGCAACATCATTTTGTTTGGGAATGACATGACTGTGACAGAAACGTGATTTCAGGCTATTACTTCCATCTTACAAAACTGCACAAATTGCCTGTAAAACTGCCCTGGGAAAAATAGCAAATCTTGTCTTGAGAATTTCTCACTACATGAGGAAGTATATTAAGGTGGGAAGAACTGAATGAAATAATTATTTTCTCTTGATGATCATTTGGGTTCAAAATATCAACTCTCGAAGTGAGTCACCTTGATAGGCTGAAAATTGCGCACGCAGCGAAAATCATGCAAACTGCATTTTATTTGGCTCCATGAAAAATATCAAACGAAGCGCTATACATTTGAATTTTTGCAAATAAGTACATGAATGTGGGAAGAATTCAACGAACTAAATCGTTTCTCCCGATGATCACTCAGCTTCAAGATATTGAGTTCCGAAATCGATTACTTCAACAAATACAAACCGCGGCAAAAATAATAATTTTTTTGTTTAAAATATCCGGTCGAAATGGCTCCATGTAACATAAACTTTAATCTTTTTGATTCGCCCTTATTTTCGGTAGTGCATGAATTAAATTTCCTTTTCATGTGCGAACCGTGACTTCTCTTCAACTGCATGCATCTATCGCCAAGGTAAATGTGTGAACAGTAACATTTTATTTATTTCCTCCTGACTTTTTATTTCTGTCTATGCGTGCGGGAAATTATTCTGCCTAAATGTGTTGGAAATGATTTATTTTTGGCTTGGTATTCTTTCCTGCATCAACGTGTGGCCTGATTCTTGGCTTTAGCATGGGAATTACCTACAAGTGATCTATCTGGAAATGTGAATCTTTGTACTTCAGGGATAGAGAATTGTTTTGAACAGGCCGGCTACCAGCTCTAGGAAGGACATTCCAGAATCTCTACAGTTAAGCTTATCATAAGCCTTTTGTTTAGCATAACAAGAGTGCTGCTTATTGTGGGCATTTTTATGCTGATTAAAGCCAGAAGATTGCCTCACAAAGACTTTGAGGATTCTGAGATCGGTTGGCCATGGCAGATGACACCCTTTCAGAAGCTCAGTTTCTCTGTTGAAGATGTTGTTGATTGCTTGGTTGATAGCAATATAATAGGCAAAGGGTGTTCAGGCGTAGTTTATAGAGCAGACATGCCTAACATAAATGTTATAGCAGTCAAAAAACTTTGGCCTTCAAAGACAGCAGGACAAGAGAGAGATTCATTTTATGCAGAGGTGAAGACATTAGGGTCCATTCGCCACAGAAACATAGTGAGGCTTCTCGGTTATTGTTCAAACAATACAAGCAAGCTTCTGATGTATGATTACATGCCTAATGGAAGTTTAGGTGGCCTGTTGCACGAGATGAGAGGAATGCTGGATTGGGAACTGTTTTTGGATTTTTTCCTCAACTTGCGTGGAGATTTTTCTTTGTCCCTTTGGTGTTTCTTTGTTATTTAAAAACTGTTCTTTTTTTTCCCACGCGTAGGAGCTCCTTTGGATGGGCGCGTGGAATCTTTTGTCCTTCTTTCCTTTCTCCCAATGCGCAGTGTGTGGACATGTGCGTGGGAGCTTGTTTTCTCCCCCACGTGGTCTCCTTGAAACTTTAAAACTTTATTTTGTCTTTTCCATGCGTGGAGAATGCGTTGAAGGCTGTTTTTTATTTCCTGAGCATTCTTTTATTTGTTGTCTCCTCCACGTGGTCTTTTTATGGCTCTCTCTCCAAGGCACGGCTTTGCTGTCCTTCCTCTGGACTGTTTTCTTTCTTCCTCCCACACATGGTGAATGTTTTGACTGTTCTTTATTTCCTTATGCTCTGGCGCGTGGACTTCTCCTAGCTGGGCGCGACTTTTCCTTGGCTGCATGGGATGTTTTTAATTTGTTTTTTTAAAAACTGTTCCTTTTTGCCTTATGTCTAATGCACAAATTTTGGAATGTATCGCTTTTCTTCCTTTGTTTAAAACTTGTTCTTTCTCTCCCTAGGTGCGTCTCCTTTTCTAATGCATGGAACTACTCCTTTCTTGGACGCGTGGGCTTCCTCTTTGGCTGCGTGGTGAGTTGATGCATGCGTGGTAATGTTTTGGACTGTCTTATTTTATCTTGGCCAATGTGTGGGCTCTTCTTTTGACCGGTATGGGTTCCTTTCTCTAGCACGTGGGTATGCTCTTTTGGCTTTGTTGTGCGTGGAATAGAAAATAGTCTGCTGCTTGTTTTGGATTGTTCCTTTCTTGAGCAATCTTAGAATCATGTGTGGATTTTCCTTTTGACTGTGCGAACTATTATTTCCTTAGATGCATGTGTCGTATTGTGGGATATGAAAAATATTATGTTCTTCAGAGGAAATAAGAAGCAAAGCTTCACACGAATTTTTCCAATGAGTTTGACAGAGGAATTTACAGGATTAATCTAACTTCCTCTCTTCCCGGGTAGTGGCTTAAGTGCCAGGGGGAAATGGGCAAAGCAATGCGAGAAAATTGCCAATGGGAATGGCAAAGCGGGTTGACAATCCCCGTTCAATTTCCCCATGTGGGAAATTGGGAATTTCTTCCCGTTAGCCAATCCATGATTTGGCAATTGGTGGAGAAAATCCCACGTGTGGGAAAATTGAAGAAGATTTCGGAAAGGGAAATCCGTGTTCGGGAAGCCCAATTGGCTTCCCGACGATTCTGAAGCACAAGCTTACTTCCCCGACAATTTAAAATTTGTCAAATGAACTTTTAATTAATATTTATTTAATTAAATACTCTTAAGTTATTTAAAAATTAATTTAATCAAACAAGGAGCAATTAATTAATTAATTTTAATGTATTTTAACGCGTTTTAAAGCCTGTTGGGAAGATTTCTTGCCCGAAAAGGATGAAACGAAGACCGAAACGATCACAAAAATGAGACGATCGCAACGAGGGCAATGAACCACGCAAAGTAACACTTTTCAAAATTTTCATTTTTAAAATTATTTTAAAACAATTTTCAAGTCAAAATTGGTGATAATGATCTTCAGAACTTTGACCTTGTTGTCTCTTAATCGTCACTAGCTCATTTCTTAGGTTCTGTACTTATTTCATAACCTCCTACAACTCTTTTGAAGTGCTTGAAGAAGTAGAAGCTTCACTTTGTCTTTGATTTCTAGGGGGTGGAATGGGATTCAATTACGTGTTTGACTAGTTATAGGAGTTCACATTTCCAGATAGAGAGGCACCAAAGGGCCTTGCGCAAGATTACTAGCTCGAATCAAGTAGTTTTTTTCCTTGATAGCTATGTTATAGGCCCCTGACAATGTTGTTCCTACCATTGATTAGATCATCATGGCTATGTTTGAATTTATAGACTTCAAGAAATAAAGCAATGCTCCCTCGGTAGTTGGTTTGACAGCTATCGGAATCCTATACCATGTCCACTGGAAACAGAAGTTAAAATCTGCCATTTGCTCATTAGGAGCCCTTTTGATTTCTGTCAATTGTTCTAATAAAGATAGACTGTCCGCCCTCTCTCCAAATCGGTTGTAAAGAGCCGAACAAAGTTGATTCCACTCTGAATAGACCCTACCGTTAGGCTCGTATACCATTGTAAGGCCTTACCTTTGAAAGATGAAGCCAACAACTTGACCGCAACATCCATTTCATTGATTTCATGAATCGCGCGAGATATTCGCAATGTCTCTGATGTGCTCGATAAGAGTAGTATGATTTTCTCTGTGAAATACAAAATATTCTTTAATGCTTATATTCGTATTTGATTTTGAGTATTTAGGGAAAGTGGACTATTTCCCATGAAATTGACAAAGGGATTTGGTGGTCCACTAAGGTGGTTGCGAGATGTGCCATTATGATCGGTCCGAGGACCCCGTTAATTGGAGAAAAGGTCTATCGGTGGAGGTGTCTACAAAGTCTTGTTAGATGGAGATGACGATCTTTGTGTTCTTCTTGCTCTCATTCCTCTGCTGATTATAATTGCAAGTAGACAAATAGTCTGTCTTCTCTAGTATCAGACCTAGTTCAAACTCTTCTCATGTAATTGGGAAACCTATGTTGCTACACCACTGAATTCTATACCTTTGGAGTCACCATATGTGTTAGGAATGAGCCTCTAAAAGCTGGATTTTGCCAAGTTACACACCAAACTTGACAAAATTAAAATTAAAACTTTGAAGGACCTATATATTTGATATTTTGGAGGTTGGAATTTGTTTTGAAATGACAGTCCCAAAAACAAAAATGCAAGACTTCCAAATGTCTAAAACCTCGAAATCCAAAGTTTGGAGAACCCCAAAATCCCAAAACCTGAAATTCTGAAATCCTGAGATGTCCAAAATCTCGAAATCCCAAAACACAAATTCAAAAACTCCAAAATTTCAAAATCAAAATTTCAAAAACTATGAATACCCTTTTGAAGATTAGCCCCAATCTATCAATTGGTGAAATTTGGACTTGTTTTGAGCAAGTTAAGCCCTTGAAAATTGATTTCGAGTTTATCCTGAGAGGTGAAAGGTCTGAAATTGGAAATCTATAGTTTTCTAAGTCTGAATTTCTTGAAAATGCCTTCAAAGCTAATGGAATAACTTTCTTGTCCCACCGGTGATGTGAATCCAGCTGCAAGAGGTTGAAATACCTCCAAAAACACACATAAACAGCTTTGCAAATAAAACCAGGAGTTTCACAATAGCTTACTTCTCATTCTAGAATTCACACTGATCTATTACATCATTACAATTCTCCTTTTATTTCAAGACTACTCTAAAACCCTAAAATGCCAAAAACCCTAAAATGCCAAAAAACCCTAAAATGCAAAACAACTCGGATTGACCCCAAAATTTGCGTGCCAAATATGCATTCATAAATTAGGGCTCACGCGAAATTTGGACTTATTCTGACAAGCACAACAAAAGTTATTAAAGTTCTAAGACCTAGTCAAAAGCGTAGAAAAAACATTCGGAGCCAATTTTAGGCCACTAGATGACGGAATCCGAGCCCGAAAACGTGCCAAAATGAGCACAACCTTGCAAGCAAAGTTGACCCCAGCATAGTACTAATGTATATCTACCACCCTGTAAAATTTCAGGACGATCCAACGGTCGGATCAAAAGTTATGGCCTCTGCAAGTTATGCTCCGCATCAACCGGGCATGCCAAAACTATTGATGCGTAATCAAAACACCCCTGACTATTTGCAATTCAAAGGATTGAGACCGTTAATGTGATTGCATAACATGGAGCTTTTCCCAAAGTCCGAGAATTTGAAATTGGGAAAGCTCTCTAGGTAAAGGCCAACTCCTATTCCTCTATTCTGATGCACACATCCAAATTGTAGAGGATCTATCCTAAAACCTACTCTAACTTGCCTAGGATACTGGGTTAAGAAGATGTAAGAAACTAAACCAAAAATAACAGAGGTGATGCACCAAAAGGAATGTTGAATAATTTCCCTTGCATGGAAATGAAAGTGAACAAGATTGAAGAGGATGAACATCAACACAAATCAGTTTCTTATCATAAATTCATTCACCATTAAACAAAGAACTTAAAAAAATGTAATACAACCACCATGCACATATAACCGGGATTACAATGTCGATCGGGAAGATGTAATGAACACAAGAGAGGGTTGAAATTCATCTGCAAAATTCTATTATTGCTCCACAGATTTGATATAGTGCATTACAATGATAGCGAGGTAAGATTTCATTTACGGTTTAGATGGGAGGTTTTTACTCCATAAGATCACTTACAGACAAGAGAATAAGGGAGGGTGCAAAGAAAAATTATCCAACATTAGAACAATACCCCTCATTACAATTTATAGAAGAAGATTTGCAAAGGAGGAGAGAGAAAATTGAATCCCAAATTTTCCCAAAAATCCTCCAAAAATCATTGTTTAATCCTGTAATGAGTGCATTTTGATCTTCAAAATCTCTCTTTTCATTAATGACCTTCCTTGAGCTTCAAGAAATTGACTATGATTGCACCTCCTATCTAGTCTAGGCCCTATAGACTCATGATGAATCTTACTCCTCACCAACCTTCATTAATGGCCTCACCTACCACTTCATCTCTGCCACTTTAGGAGGTTCAAAACCCCCAAAATCCAAAATTTGATGATCCCAAACTATGGATCCCGAAATCACCTTTCCAATGACTGTAATTTTGTAAGAAATGGATAAGTACATTAGAAGATATGCCTATTTTTCCCTAGATGTTGACTGAGATTTTTCACCTTCAACTATAAATCCGAACTCCCAGTCAAAAGTTATGGCCATCTGAAGATGAGGGTGTCATTTTGCAAAAAAATGTGAGTTGTTGACCTTCCTTTTTGGACTCGAACTTGCATCGTACCCCAGAAATCTAAAGATTTGGACTTTTGGGATTCGGAACTTCGGGCTTTGTCACTTTAGAGGTCGCTAACACTATTCTTTGTGAATCACCTTGAAAGTTCCAAAATGTTGAACCTCCGAAGTCTGAAATTCAGATTTTGGAGTTCGGACTTTGAATTTGTTTTATGTGGCCCATGTTTCATTCGCCAAACCTCGAAACCTTTGAACCTCCGAAACCTCGAATTCTGAAATTCAAACTTCAAGTTTTCGAGACCTTTGCGCCTTTTGGGCTCACAACTATGTTCACTCGACCGACCTGCTGAGACCTTCGAACCTCTGAAACCTCGAACTTTGAAAATTTGAAATTCGAACTTCGAGTTTGGACCCTATCATTCTCGATATATGGCACCGTTTAACCCGAAAAACCCTTGAGCCTTTTTGGACTTCGTGGGTTTCAGGAGTTCGAACCTTTTTCTTATTTTTACCTTTCTTTTCCGCCGAAACTCCGAATTGTAAAACCTCAAAGTCTGAAAATTTCAGACTTCGGGGTCCCCATTTTCACTTAGCTCAACTCCAAGCTTCCTCCAAGGTCCCCGCCTGCGCAAGCTTGATGTTGAACCATCCTTCCATTTCTTGCCTCGACATCATTTTTCTATTGCCGAGCTCGCCTCCAACCTAACCGTTGTAATGGAAACTCACCGGCCGACCGACATCTTCCACAATGGCCTCCACTTGACTCGGGTCACCGAGTATCTCGCCAAGCTACTCAATGAGCTGTTTTGAGCTTGATGCCTAAATAATCCTCTATATGACATTCAATCACACATTTTTATTCTTAAGGGTATTTTTTCAAGTTTTTGACTCGAGGGAGATGGGGATAAGTGCTTAGAATACAAAAATATTACATTGGCTATTCAGGCTTGTTTGACTAATTTTGGAGAACGAAGACCACCTATTGCACTTTGAAACGGAGTATCGATCCCGAAATGGCCATGAATGGCATGGATTAGCTTGAATACTTCATGAGTTCCTAGGAATTCTCCCCAAGACCCCGAAGACTATATGTGACTTGTTTGCAACCTGTGGGGCCCACTTAGGAGCTTGTGATTACTCTCGGGCCTTGTTGGATAATTTTGGTCCATTGAGGCAAAAATTTTCAACAAAACCATGAAGAGGCCATCCTATCCATCCACATAAATAATTTCCTCTTTTGGAGAATAAGTATAAGTCCTTTTGGCTATTGTGAAAAAGGAAACAACCAATATTAATACATTTCCCACATTTATTTTTATTATCTTTGCCATCTCATATTCCTAAATTTTTGAAATTATTTCTTGTTTGGTCTTTATGCGGATATCTCATGTATCAATTCATTATTAAATATCTAAACTAATTATGTCGAACAAGTTCAAACAAAATATTTCATCTTGAAAATATTGTAATAAATGGACCCACTATAGTGTATTATTGTTGATGTTGATCTAAAAACCTAAAAAGCCTTTTGAATAAAAAAAAATTTTCTTGCATTGCTTATTATTTTTTCAATTAAGAAAATGATGATTTATGATGTTTAAGCTTTACACAACAAGGGATTTTATGCTTTGATTGAACATGTTCAAATCTAATATACCAAGATGGAAAAGGTAAGTCTAATTATTCATTATAAATAGTGAATTGCATACGAGAGTTTCAATGGAAAATATAAATGGGCTTGCCAACATTCCCATTGGAAAGCACAATCGATCACATAATGTATATGTCTAGTAGAGGAGGCAACACATTTTTAAAATGCTTTACCCAATTCCAAATATGAGCTCTTTTTAGGTTTTTGAGTGAATGCGATTGTCCTTACTTATGGGGAAATCTTCAAAACATTGACCCTAACATCCACCTTTTCCTCACCCTTAGAGGATTCACGAGTCTTCTTCACCACCACCTACAAATAGGAATATTTTCATATGTATGAGTTCATCATGATTCTACCTTTTCCCACCTTTCCCTCCATCTCATCCTCTCCTTTAAGATACAACACAGTGTCAACAAAATCAATTAATGACGTCGTTGGATTTGTAAATGTCCATTCCATTTAGTCAATACCCCTATACGAGGGAGATATTCATGATGAGTTTCTCTCCCGAATCACTTTCCAACCTTCCCATTTAAAAGCATAATTGAGAACTTTTCCATTGAAAAGGATTCACGACTAATCATATTGTGAAACAATCCTTGATTCAAATTTTACATGTTATAGCAAAAAAAAACTATCTCTATCCTTTGCCACATCATACCACATACCACCCAGGATTTTTCACATGAAAGAATGACAAAAATATCTTAATTTTTGTTAGAAATGCTTAGGTTCATGTTGTGGAGAATATTTTTAATTTCCAACACCTTTTTACAAACTTTCGTCAACAAGGAAATGACTCAACATAAGTTTCTTTCCAACAACTTTTACTTGGAATACGAAATGCAAAAGAGATTTCAATATGAATTTTAGAATATGTCGAAATTTATTATTAATACACCACACTTTAACTTTTTTAATCATATTTTTGGTTTTCCTTCCATGCCTACGATATTAAAACACATAACAATGTGATTTCTATAATCCATAATAATTGTAGATCCAATAAAAATAGGGTTTTCAAGTTGGTAGCTATTAAACTATATATTTAATATTCAACAAATATTGCATTAAATAGATGATATAGTGATGGTAAGAAAAAGTGATGTGTTCCATATGTGACTTGTTGGAAGGAGAAAGAGGATCACATATATTACCTTCAATAGATTCCCCAACCCTAAAATTTCCTCCATTGGTCCCTTTTTTCATCATGAATCTTCACCCGTCAAATGTTTCATCTTCAACCCTTCAAATTTTACTTCATCAATAGGTCCCTATTTGTGTATCTATTGCAAAACTTGGGTGCAAATAATTGTTTATATCACATAAATCTAGCACAACAAAATCCGCTATTTGGGCAATGCTTTATGTTATTTGCGGTTTATTTGTGTAAAGAAATGTGTAAACACTCTTTGTTTTTCATCAAGAGAGCTATTGGACTAACTTGGATTGCATTTTTTTCAGAGAGAAAACTCCTCATCTCTTAAGTAATTTGGGTGTTCTAAACATGCCATGGTTCGAGTGTTGTCTTTTGTGTGTGATGCATCAACCTAGCCCCGTAAATATTGTTCTTTGTATAATGGCTAGAGGTATATAGGTTGTTTAATTTGTTTGCAAAAATTATCTAAGAGATAAAATGGCAGGGAATTTATTTTGTTCACATGTGATAAATATAAATTTAGGAGAAATGCAAGACAAGAAGCTAATGATTGGCCTACATATAGTTGGAGACGTGTCTTACTCTATGTGCAAATATGTATCGGCTTAGAAGTATAAGAGATCTTACAAGAAAACTCAAAAGTACAAGGGAGGAAGGCACATCATGGAAAAGTCAAAATAATGAAATAAGACTGGTAAGGATGATTGGAATCAAGTAGAGGTTTGTTGTTTTTCCAAGTTTTCTATTTATAAACTTTTTTAATGTTAACTTTTAAATTTTCCTTTCTATGATTTATAAATGCAAATTGTTTTGGTTAGTGGAATTGCCATGAGTATCTATGATATATAGATACGTAGTTTGCTATATCTTTTCTACTTGATTTTAGTTAATAACTATGTAAAAAATGATTTTTTATTATATATTTATGATTGGATGACATGTTTAGTCATGGCATTTTTGGGGTTTGTATTTGTAAAATCATAATTAGAAATACCAAAATAAATTAGAAGTATTGACATTAATAATAATGGAAAGCAATAAATGAATGGAAGGATATTTTCCACTTAAACATGTTATTTTAAAAATCTAATCACAAAAAATTATTTTCAAGCATCTATAGTTCTTCACTTCTATTGTCCCTTTATTAGTGTGACCATTGAACCCTTCAAGACAGTTTCTATTCATAGACATGGTCAAGCTTTCAATAGTATGAGTGTCTAGATCGATCTCTTTAGGTGATAACTCATTAACTTATGGATTTCATTTTCATGGTCATTAGCAAGGGCCTTTCGATTACGGGTTAACTAGTTTAGGAATCGTTTATGATGGCTCACTCAATAATACTTTTATAAATTTTGAAGAGATGTGGTTAGAAAATTCAAAAATTAAGGATCCGATATAATGGTAGATTATTATGCCTACTTTTAGGAAAAATTATAAATCAAGTTTGGCTATTTCACCAATCGAAGTGTCTTTAATGTGTTTTGAAGAGCAATTTGTTGGGACCGCATTTTAAAGTTGCGGATTAGTTGGGATCCATATTGGGATTGTCTATTATGATGATTCAAGGGCTTACACATCTACATATGTCAACCTATTGCTTACTTTTATATCACGTTTGAAGAGCTTAACATCTTTGAGCTATCAAAGTGCATAGGTTAAGTAAGTATGGATAGATGTTATGCCTAAAAATGTGAAGCAATAATAATTAATGTTAAGATCTACAAAAGATAAAACCAAGTGCTTATTAGATAATGCATCCAAGAGAATATTCCTAAGATTTGGTCCCATGGAAGTGTGTTATATTTTTTTCAACCAATTCAGCGACACATTTTTTAGGGATGACTTTGCATATTAGGTGTTACAATTGCACACATTTACCTATAATTGCTCAATAAAATCATGGAGTTTTTTTACATGATTTAATTTGTAAATACTTTTTCATTAAAGGAAATGTATACATCTTATTTTCACAATTACTAATGATTTCTCTTTATAGGTTATTGGCATATTAATTCTCCCTAGAGTACATGTTTTATGGGGTGTATTAAGAGTATGGTTTGTATTGAATTGTAGCACCTCATGAGAGATCATTATGGAAATTTCCTTAGCATACTTTAGGATTCTGATACCACTTTATGACCACTTGATATCCTTAGTACTACCACCTTCATACGTTATCCAAAAGTCTTGGTCCACCTTTCCTTCTATCTACTTTACCTCACCTTTTATGGACTAATTATAACTATCTGCATGAACCATAGTCGATGTACTTAGGTAATTTTTTTTTCTATTTAATTGGTTGAAATGTTGTTGGCTGAGTGAGATACTGACTTTAGGTTATGTTCACCTATTTATAGACACTCTCATCAACATTTATCATATATATCATCAAGTTTTTCTTTTTCTTCTTGCAAATATGCCCTTAAAGCTTAATAGGTATTAGGGTATATTAGAATATATAATTCAAGTCATAATTAAATCATTGGGTCACTAGAACACACAATAATATGAGCTACACCAACGAGGTATACCTTAATATTTGGATTCCCAACTTTGATATTTTACCTATCTCTTTTGATTCACCCACAAAAATCTTTAGCAAGGGGATACTAACCCATGAGGAGGATTTATGTGCTGACAATATTGTCAAAGGTAATTATCCTTGACCCTAAATTCTTTCTTTTATGTCAATTGATTATGTTTACGTATCATATATTAGACTAGGATAATGTTGCTGCTACACCCTTAGTCCTATAGGTTATAATAAGGCCGACTTTTGGCTTACGTAATCCCTTTTATTTTCATATGTCATCCATTTATGATTTCATATGTTTAGTAGTTTAGCACTAGTGTTGTCCATAGTATAGGAAGGGTGTGTGTACAAACACACACAATATAGGAGTATTTAAACATCATATTGAGAACTTGAGTCTTATTGTATGGTTTGGAGGTTTCCCCATCGAAGTGGCTAATTCATTCTTCTTGCATATTGTCATTATTTTTTCTAAATTTTGGTGTTCCTTGGTGTTATATTGTTGTTGATATTCATATCTATCCAAGTTCATTACAAGTGGTATTAGAGTTGCGATCTTGGCCAAAAAAAGGTCAAAACCTTATTTTTGGTTTTGTCCGTATCTTGCAAACACACGTGAATTTCTTAGCCAATTGTTTTTCCAAATTTGCGTGTTGGTAGAAAAAAATTGTATAGAGGCAAATCATCATCATTTTCGGTGATAACAATCCCTCCTCTTTGATGGGGAGGTTCCTTATTAAAAAAAAATGACCTAAAAATATTTACAAAATATACAATTATTTTATCTTAATTTTGATGATGTTAATTGAATTACACAAATAAACTCTTGTAGAATGCATAAGAGGGACGAAGATATGTGTTTTCATAGTCAAAAAATCAAAATAAGAGAAATGGGTGACCAAATTTCCAAATAAGAAAAAAAAATCTCATTTTACTCATGCATATCAATTAACTCTATATGTGTACAAGAACATGTAATGGAAAATTCATGTCTATAAAAACATTGACACAAAGTTCAATGATTCATGAAAGAAAAGAATGAACATAAAGTTTCAGATTCGATTAACATATGATTGCTACACATAACCAATAGAGAGAAAAAGAAGAAGCTAGAGGATAATAAATGACAATATCTTATGTATTAAACTCTTCTTTCTTTCTTTGCAATGATCAAACGACATCCAACCCATTTGCAAATGAGAAAATTCCTTTTATATGCATAAGAGACAATAACTACCTTGAAATAAATAAATAGATAAATAATTATAATTTTGTCTAATTAAATCACTTAAGTGACTTTTACATTTCATTAATGTTTTTGAAAAATTTAAAATTATAATATAGTAATTAGCCTTTTGAATTGACACTTGATGAAGGAAGAAAAGGAGTTACTAGAAACACGTGCATTCTAAATCTTGTTACCAAAATAACTATATCTAACTCTTTTGGAACCACAATGTTTTCCAAGTTGTTCATCCAAATTCTAAAAGAATTTCCCATTTTGGAACTCATTCCTCCTAGCTAAGCTAAATTCTTGGAAGCTTCAATTATTACATTGCTCAACTCAGAAAGATCTTCCATTATATGTGAATTGAGATTTTCTATTTAAAAAAATATTCATTCATTAGTTTTGTGAATTTTTCTTCGATCTCATCTATTTTATTTCTTTGAAAATAATTTTCTAAGAAAAGATCACAACAAAGAGCTTTGAGGTCGAAAATATCTCAAAATTCACATCAATTCACCTTTCTCTATGGAATTTTGTAGATAGGTAGAAGCTTCTTATAGAACATTGAGTCTTCATTCCACGCTAAATGACCAAGTGCGTGACATTACTTTTACATCATTGAAACTTTTCTTTGAAAGGAGGAGCTTCTCATCGATTCTTACTACCATGATCCTAAGATCTTAAATTACATCAACCCAAACCTTAGCTTCTTTTTTAATGTTTGTAAATGTGGAGTCAGTATTGCTTCTAAGAAATTATCAGTTATCATATAATTTGCAACATTCATCAATGAAATTTATCCCATTCATTAGTAATTTTTCTACCCAAGACTTAATGAATTTACCTTAAATGGTATGCTTATGAACTTAAAAATAGATTTCATATAAATATCAGTCAAAGGAGTGTGAGATGGGAGATATGTGACAGAGTTGGACCTAGAGAGAGAAATTATTGATATATGTTGAAAGAGATAACACACATTCTTCCAACTACTCTTATATCTATTTTCCTTTCTCCTCTCTCTCAACGAATTTTGAATTTTTTTTCTTTTAGATTGTGCACATATCCTTTAGGAGTGGAATCATTTAATTATATTATTGCTAAATCATAATCAATTGGAGTAATTTCATGTTCTCATTTTTCCGTCATTGGCCTTATAATTTCAACAAAATGTTTCCATGAGTTATCAAAGTGACAAGGCGGAAGTTATTTTTATCTTCTTGAGAGAAGGGGTACAAGTAGTGTTGATCTTTGCATCATAATCGGGAGCTGCAATTTTGAATTAGTTTTTATTTTCTTACTCGAATCATTAGTTGTACCCATAAAAATGAAGTGCCAATTTTTTTTTGCAAAAGTTGGATCTACACTGACACACTAAGTGTCGATCAAGGAGGATCTCTACTGAGAAAACGATATCTTATTCAAATTCAATTGAAAATATTTTTTATTCCATAGAGCCAGTCGAGATGTTTCGATGAAATGCAAAATGTGGAAAAAGAAGGTCATATGTAAAAGATATCACTTGCTGAAATTTTTTCCCAACTGGTAAAAAATAAAACACGTAGGTTTGAGGTGATGTGGACCTGTGTAAGTTTTCCAAGTGGACTAATCAACTTGTGATAATGGGAAAAATTGTGTAAAATAAGGTTTTGGTTTTCTCCTCTGGTCTTTGGAAAAAATGTGTGGAGGACACCGAGAGCTTTCCAAAAAGTCCTATTTTGTGCAAATAGGACACACACACACACACACACACACACACACACGAGATATATATAGAGGAATGGTGTGTAAAAAATATAGGAGTATTTAAACATCATATTGAGCACTTGAGTCTTATTGTATGGTTTGGAAGTTTCCTCATCAAGTGGCTAATTCATTCTACTTGCATATTGTCATTATTTTTTCTAAATATTGGTGTTCCTTGGTGTTATATTGTTGTTGATATATATATATATATATATATATATATATATATATATATATATATATATATATATATATATATATATATATAAGTTTATTACAAGTGGTATTAGAGTTGCGATCTTGGCCAAAAAAAAAGTAAAAACTAAATGTTTTGGTTTCGGCCATATCTTGCGAACAAATGTGAATTTATTAGCCATTTCTTTTTCCAAATTTGCGTGTTGGTAGAAAAAAAAATTGTATAGAGGCAAATCATCAAAATTTTAGGTGATAATAACCCCTCCTCTTTGATGGGGAGGTTCCTTTATTCAAACAAAAATGACCTAAAAGATATTTACAAAATATACATTTATTCTATCTTAATTTTGATGATGTTAATTGAATTACACAAATAAACTCTTGTAGAATGCATAAGAGGGACGAAGATATGAGTTTCCATATTCAAAAAATTAAAATAAGAGAAATGGGTGACCAAATTTCCAAATAAGCAAAAACAAATATCATTTTACTCATGCATATCAATTAACTCTATATGTGTACAAGAACATGTAATGAAAAATTCATGTCTATAAAAAAACATTGACACAAAGTTCAATGATTCATGAAAGAAAAGAATGAACATAAAGTTTCATTCTATTAACATATGATTGCTACACATAACCAATAGAGAGAAAAAAGAAGAAGCTAGAGGATAATAAAGGACAATATCTTATGTATTAAACTCTTCTTTCTTTCTTTACAATGATCAAACAACATCCAACCCATTTGCAAATGAGAAAATTCCTTTTATATGCATAAGAGACACTAACTACCTTGAAATAAATAAATAGATAAATAATTATAATTTTTCTAATTAAATCACTTAAGTGACTTTTACATTTCATTAATGTTTTTGAAAAATTTAAAATTATAATATAGTAATTAGTCTTTTGAATTGACACTTGATGAAGGAAGAAAAGGAGTTACCGAAACACGTGCATTCTAAATCTTGTTACCAAAACAATTATATCGACTCTTTTTAATGACATTGTTTTCCAAGTTGTTCATCCGAATTCTAAAGGAATTTCCAATTTTAGAACTCATTCCTCCTAGTGAGCTAAATTCTTGAAGCTTCAATTATTACATTGATCAAATTAGAAAGATCTTCCATTATATGTGGATTGAGATTTTCTATTTTTAAAAAAATCATTGATTATTTTTGTGAATTGTTCTTTGATCTCATCTATTTTTTTTCTTTGAAAAGATTTTTCGAGAAAAGATCACAACAAAGAGATTTGAGGTCGAAAAGATCTCAAAATTCGTGATCAATTCAAATTTCTCTATGGAATTTGATAGATAGGTAGAAGCTTCTTCTAGAACATTGAGTCTTCATTCCACGCTAAATGACCAAGTGCATGACATTGCTTTTACATCATTGAAAATTTTCTCGAAAGGAGGAGATTCCTATCGATTCTTACCATGATCCTGAGATATTGAATTACATCACCTAGACCTTATATATTTTTTAACGTTTTTAAGCGTGGAGTTGTATTTCTTGTTAGAAAGTATTAGGTTCTCATATAATCTGCAACATTCATCAATGAACTCTATCCCATTCATTAGTAATTTTGTACCCAAGCCTTAATGAATTTACCTTAAATGGTATGCTTATGAACTTCTGAAATAGATTTCATATAAATATTAGTCAAAGGAGTGGGAGATGGGAGATATGCAAGAGGAGTTGTATCTAGAGATAGAAAATTGTTGATATATGTTGAAAGAGATATCACACATTCTTCCAACTACTCCTCTATCTATTTTCCTTTCTCCACTCTCTCAACGAATTTTGAAATTATTTCTTTTAGATTGTGCACTTATCCTTTAGGAGTGGAATCGCTTAATTATATTATTGTTAAATCATAATCAATTCGAGTAATTTCATGTTCACTTTTTTTCTGTCATTGGCCTTGCAGTTTGAACAAAATGTTTCCCTAAGTTATCCGTCACAAGGCAAGAAGTTATTTTTGCCTTCTTGAGAGTAGGGTACCAGTAGTGTTAACACTTTGCATCATAATCAAGAACTCCAATTTTGAATTAGTTTTTATTTTCTTACTCTCAATCATTAGTTACACCCATAAAAATGAAGTACCAATTTTTTTTGCAACAGTTGGATTTACATTGACACACTAAGTATGTGATCTAGGAGGGTCTCTACTGAGAAAAAATGATATCTTATTCAAATTCAATTACAAATGTTTTTATTTCATAGAGGCACTTGAGAGTTTTCGACGATATGCAAAATACAAAAAAGCGAATGTTGTATGTAAAAGATATCACCCACTCGAAAATTTTCCCCAACCGACAACCGGTAAAAAAAAAAACACGTAGGTTTGAGGTGATGTGGACATGTGTAAGTTTTCCAAGTTGACTAATCAGCTTGCGATAATGGGAAAAATGGTGTAAAATAAGGTTATGGTTTTCTCCTTCGATCTTCAACACTAGTGTTCGAGACAAATGGACCCTACTATATATTGAACCCTTAGCTAGGTTCGACACACTCATTTTGAGGAAGGGTTTCTTTGCCTCCTTAATTCACAATTACTTACAAGTCATTTTCAATTTTAAATTTAGACAAATTTTAAACTAAGAAATAATTATTTATTTTCCACCTCATACCCTTGGCCTAAGGTCTTCCAACTTGCCACATACACATGCCAACTCGCCTTGACACAATGCCTACACAACATTCCATGTGCCCAACATACTCTATCCCATGTGCCTCACTATTCCATCAAAAGTGGTTGTTAAGCCAATATAACCATGCCACTCGTTTGGTTTTAACACATCTTGCATATTGTCATGCACCCAATGTGGGATAAAGTGTCAAAAATAACAAAGCACATTGAGATGGAGCTCTCCAGGGGATTTGAACCTTTTTTGCGGGATAAAAGAAAGCACCCAACCAATGTACCATGAGGTTGTAAAAATGTAGAAGCTGTCATGTGCTATATAAAGAGTAGTTGCTCAAGGATTGTTGTAGATTTATGCTAAGAAGGAGATTTTTGGCAAAGGATGTCCATTTTGGAGGATTTATTTGGAGTTTATTTGTAGACACAAGACTCCCAAGATGGTTGTAATGATTTAAAAAATTGTAAACCTCATTGTAAGGAAATTTTTACAATTATTTTAAATAGATTGGTCCTTTTAAAGGACCCAAAGACGCGTCGGAAAATTATCAAACTTCATTAGCAACATGCAGTACTTAGAGTTTTTGTTTTCTCTTTCAAATATGGTATACATATTCATTTATTAATGCAAATTTAAATTAAATAATTGTGGGAATCATGCAATTATTTTTAACATCCATTCTAATCATTTAAAATTGTAATTTTGTGGGATTTTTGTAATTTTAAATCGCATACGATTATGAATTAGTTTGGTATCAAATCATGATTTAGTGATCAGATTAACTATTATTTTTGGATTGCAAGTGTTTGGTGTAGTGTAATAAGGTCCCATTCTGACGTGGTGAAGGAACATTAGCAAAATTTGATCCCAAAGTTGGGTTGACGTGTTCATGACGTGGAAATATGCTTGAGAAACAAGATGCAAATTTTTGTTGATCCTTCATGAAGATGAAACAAATGGTGGAGGAATTATACAAAGATTGTATAAGGTAGTTGGATAAAGAAGCTACATGAAGTAAACAACCCGAACATCATGAAAGGAGTCTGTAGTGGCAAGTGGTGATTCAACATCATGAAAGGAGCACGTCTTATTTGAGAATAGACTTGGTGAATAATCCTAGCTGTTGGATTATGTTGGACACAATCTAGATCCGGAGGAGTTTGCAATCTTCTTCCTGGCGAAAGCCTAGATTTGCGACTTCTAACTTGAGGAGAATGACTAAAATTAAACTGCTCCTACAATCTATAAAAATGGTCAAACCTTCCTCGAGTTCTGCTAAATCACATGAATGGATGTTCTACCAGATTGAACTTAGAATATAAAAGGGAACAAGTAAGAGAAAGCTCTGTTATGCTAATTTGTGTTTTTCCCCAGTGGAGTCACCAAAAACTGTTGGCTAGATTTTCTACACAACTAAAAACCTAGGTAGTCATGAGATAAATCTCCCTCATTTACCGGTGAGGCTCTGTGTAAGATTTTGTCAATTATATTTCCTAATATCTATCTGTTGGTTTTACTTTAACTACGTAGCTCATGAACCATAGCTAGGCAATTTTGCAACAAGTAAGCAGTTGTAAGAAATGTATATATGCAAAAGAGGGAAATAATTGAATGTGAGCAGAAAAGAAAGAAGATGTGCAACCTAACCAATAGTTGACAGAGTTGGTCACATGCACATAGACGAAACAAATAGATCTAGAAATGCAGAATTCAAAGCAAAGGAATGTTTCAAATCTAGATCTAAGATAACATAAAATTTATGCAAAGATCTAAAAGAAATAAGAAACAACCGCACGATTGACACAAAGTTCTCTGGAAACCTGTTTCCTCTCTATTCCTTAGATCTCAAAAGGATATCAAGGGTTTCAAATAAAAGTATGGAACACAAGAATGTTGATTGCAAATTCTAATCCTTTAACCCATAGGCTCTTCCTCTATTTATAATATATAAAGGGCAATTACAGATAGGAAAAAAAAACTGAACTAACACATGACGCGAAGTTATAAATAAATCAATTGAAAATCTTTCCTGAAATTTCTCTCCTCATGACATGCATCTGAAGACTAAATCAAAGTTTTGCATGTCTGCCACCTATTCTCAATTGAGGACCTTTTTAGATAACTAGAAGAAATGACTTTTAACCAATGACTTTAGTTTTACAATTTTGTCCGAGAAATAAGAATAAGGAAGGAAGGGAAGAAGAAAGAAAATATGTCGGCCGTCATACTCTATGCTTTTTCTTTGTTCTGAAACTGAATATACTTGTCGAACATGTGACTCAGTGTTTTCCCATCTGTTGTTGGCATCCTGCATGCTAATTGCAATCACCATTGGCCGTGCCAGAAGCTTAAGGCAATAATTAATAAATTGTGCATCCAACCTGATTATTGTCTTCCTTGCAACATCTCGAATTGTTTTGGAAAGAGGATGATAAGACTTGGCACATTCCATAACAAATTCAAGAAATTGAGCTGTGACTGGAAACGCTAAGGCTTGAATGATCCCGCTACTTTTAATTTCCTGCATAAGAGATGTCCTTCCAGCTTTGGATCTGTCAATTAAATCGGTGATAGGTTCAGGGCCTATGTCTGTATCATTGATTTCAGCATATCTGGAAGCAATGCATGATTCTGTTGACCCTTCTCTTTCATTATGCCTGGAATAATCTTTGTCTGAGCTCTTTTCCTTTTAATTATGCTAGAATCCTTTGTAATTGGATCAATTTGTGCAGATCTGGAAATTTCTTTTGATTCAGAAGATATATTCAATGTATCTGACATTGAATTCTGCTTTCTTCACCAACATGAGCACCTGTGATGAATACCGCAATTGATTCAGACAAATATGGAGTCCATGGCATGAATACTCAATTTTCATCACCAAAATCTACTTATAAAGCCTGCTGCCCTCTATTTTTAGACTTTGCTTGCATGCCAAGCAAGCTAAAAATATTATTTTATTCACTTGTGCACTCACATCAACATGCAGATGCTCTGAATAATAAAAAGAAAGCTTCTCCAACCCTAGGCGCCAAAACTGGATGCTTCCCGACAATTAATAAAAAAGTCAGCTTTTAGGCACTTAGCTATGCTAGAATGGGTTGCACTTTTTGGCAAGGGTGAGTGCTAAAAATAAGAAATCAACTTGATGGGAATTTCCACCCTACACTGCAACTCCAAAAATCCCCTCTTCCACTTAAGTGACTTGTCCTTCATCATGGGAATTTTCACCCTGCATTGTAGGTAAGAAATTCCCATCTTCCTACCACTCATGGAAATTCCCATTAGCAACTTAAGTCATTTCCCAAAAAGTGTGACTTGTATGGATGAATAAAAACTCTTTGATGGGAAAAGTTAGCTGCTTATGCAGGAAATAAATTCCCATTGATGCTTTAAGTGATTTTTCTTTATAATGGGAATTTTCACCTTGTGTTGCAGGTAAGAAATTCCTATCTTCTAGCCTACTCTCAAATTCCCATTGCAACTTAAGTGAATTTAACTTTATGGGAAAAAGTAACCTGCTATGCAAGAAATAAATTGCCATCTTTCTACCATCATGAAATTTCCAATGCAACTTAGATCTATTTATCCCAAAAAGTGTGACTTGCATTGTCACTTCTGCCTTTAAAATTGTGTGAAATTTCATCACTGAAGGCATCATGGAAATTGGACGTGGAAAGAAAATTTGAAAACCGCGACTAGCATGAAGACTGCATTTCATTCCTTTTTGGATTTTTGGTGAAGAAAACACAAGTACCGAATACAATTTGCCATTTTTAGAAAGGGTCCTGGAAGATGTAGTAATAAAACTTGCATGTGCCATAACTTTCATTCCGTGGCTCCGTTTTAGGCGTCATTTTTTTTAAAAGTGCATATTTTTTCAAGCTCTACACTTTGATGGAAATATTTTTCTTATTTTCATAAAATCTATTTTTGTACCTTTTTGGACCAAGTGTCTTCTTGCAATCTTTTGAAAAAATCATGAGCTTCACGATCGCCTGTAGACAGATTAGTAATTAAAAATATTGGATAACTTTTCAAAACCCTAGGCCCAGGTAAATAACTGGAAAGAAGAATGAATAGGATATGGGAATTTATGGAGAAAAAAACCAAAACACAGACAAAAATAAATAAAACAAAACAAAAACAATTGTGGGAAATTGCTCGTAATATTTCTCCAATTAGCTGATCTGCAAAAATTCTTCCCCTCGGATGAATGTTCTATGGTAATAATGATGGGGTGAAGTGCTTTATATAACCTAAATCATCCAATTTTAGCTCAATCTATTTTTAAAAGAACTTTATTTATTTAATAAATAAATAAATAAAATTCTCCCGTTAAACTGTTGAAGGGATAGAGTGAGTTTTAACATGTGGGTATTTGAAAATTTGGATTTTATGACTCTGGGGATATACTAGAGCAATAAAAACAAGCTGCAGGAAAAATAAACACAAAATAACCAAGAACTTTGAAAAGAATGAATTTTTTAAAAGGGGTAGTCCCGGATCACGGGGTGAAATCTCAAAGACACTAGTCGGCTCTGTCATGGACATCTTTACCTCTTGCAAAATGAACAAAGTGAAGAGAAGATCCTAGTATATTTGGTTTTGTGTCTCTTCCATTGGGTTCGGTTAGGACAAAAAAACAAAAAGAAAAGGAAATAAAACAACAAAAGTTTTATTTATTTACAAACAATTTTTACCTTGTATCTCGGTTTTGAATAGCCTCAAATGTTTCCCATTGGAAGGCGGTGGTAACTCAATTCCATCCCAAGTATAAAAGGAAAAAAGTGTCTATTCCGACAGACTCTTTTGATCATGAAGGGGCCCTTTCTAGAGTGAATCAGATTTATCATGCATTCCCTTCGATTCATCTCTCTTGTCCCACAAGAGTACCTAGTCTCCGATCACAAACTTCCTTTATCTGGCCTTCTTGTCAAATACCTTGGGCAAGTCCTTATCAAATTCTTCTTGTTGTGGTTCATCCTTTCTTCTCTATTTAGTGAGTAAGTATTCATCAACTTCTTCCGTTCCCAGATTTACCAGCCGCATTTATGAGGAAGAACTATAACCACATTCTTTGTTCTTATTCAAGTACCGATCATGTTTGTCGAAAGTCTTCACTAAGGAAACTAAACCCTTTGGGATTTTTTTGTTAGGATTAAATATTACTATCCTAATATTAATTATGCATAGTTTAAATTATTTAATTAATTTTATTAATTAAATAATAATATTTATTTGGTTATATGGTTAATCAACCATATTTGTCTTTTATTTCATGCGGTTATATTGTTGTAAACAATATATTTGTATCTTTTCATTTCACTTCCCGATGTTATTGGAAGCTTGTTTATTCTGGCATTTGGTTGCACACTGCAACTTATTCTCCGGATGTATTTGGCTATGCAAGATCTATAAATATTGCAGCCATTCTCTCGTAATTTTTTGGTTGATTGAGATTAATAAAATTATACAGGGCTTCCGTCCTGTTTCTCAATCTACATTTGGTTTTAGAGCGAGTTGAAGGAGATTTGAGGATTGCGAGAAGAGGTTGAGGAGCATTGGAGAAGCTTTGCAAGCAAAGGAGAGCGAGTTGCCTCCTGCAACTTCCCAGCCCCATCCCTTGCAATACCACAATCAAATTCTTCAAAACCGCCATTAAATCTATGTAAAACCGTGTATAGTCTTTGCAATTCAAGCACGAGGAGGATAGAATCCACCAAGGAAGAGATTGCAAGCTCAAAGGAGGGGAGAAAATTGATAGAAGTGCTATACACAGTCAAAACCACCTTCTTTCACGCAAAACCACCTTCAAAAACCACTGGTCGCTTTTCTCTTTGCTGGAAAATTCACTCAAAACCGGATTTCCAAAACCGTGGTTTTATGAAAAGGTATGGTTTTACAGTTTGGAAGTGTTTAATTATAAATTTCTCTTTATATATACTTGTTTAGCTTAGCCGCCCAAGTGGCTAGCATAACTTTTGTAAGACACTTCCCATCAAGAGAGGTCAAGGGGTCAAATCCCCCTCCCTCACCCACTACCAAATTTGGCAATTTTTTTGGCGGAACTGCTAAATTTAGCAGATTTTTTGAATTTAGTTATAACTAACTAAATTTAGCGGAGAAATCCCTAATTTAGGGTAATTTTTTTCTCCCATTCGGCCTGGTTTTTCATTTTGGACATTTTTTTGAAAAAGGAGACCCATCTAAAAATTGCATTTTAAGCTATTTTTTTGTAATTTTTAGCATTTTGGGTCGTATTGGGCTCAGGAGGCCACCAGGACCATGAAACAGAAATTTTTGCCTGCCATTCAAATTGTCTAGTTTTTTGAATGTAAATTGTATACTGCTGCATATTGTACTAATTTGCAGGTTGTCATAGTCAACTGCAAACTTTGTAACTACTCAAAAAGTGGCAGAATTGTCATAAAAAATAATAAAAATTGGTTCTGTAACACTCACGAGATCCTAGATCTCATTCGCAGCGTTCGGTATATACGGTGCCTCTGGGAAGCGCTTACGGGTAAAGCCATCGCGACTACTACTGCACTTAACGCCTAATATAGCTGCAACAACGTCATCTGGGCATCGTCCCTATAAATCGACGGGGAGTAATAAGGTCACAGTGCACACACTATGAACCATCCCATCCGTCTGTGAATGATTGCAAGACATAAATCCGGACTGAGAAACTATCCAAGTATATAGCGAAGTTACGCGCGCGTATGAGGATATTTCTTTGAGCCGGTGTCAATAATCGCACAGACCCCATCAGTACTGTCTTGGTACCACGTATTGAATTCTTTCACGTACGTTAACGCCTCTTTCATGTATCGTTGGGTATATAGAAAGGGCGAGCTTCTTCCACGTCTTGCGGGTATATCGGAAGGGCGCGTATATAGAAAGGTTCGGTATATCGGGTGACGGTATATAGATTGGGAGACCTAATACCCGGAGGTGATAAGAGCCAAACCACCTCGGTGATCTCTGCAAAATGGGCACCAATGCCCCCAAATTTTTTCTTCCGGATTCACAATTGCTCAGAGGAAGCAACTATGCTGCATGGAAGACAAAAATAAAGACACAACTTGAGTTTGAAGAAATCGGCGGTTGTGATTGGTACTCTAACTAGATCACCAACGATGTAACACAACAACGACAGGTTTGATAGAAGCGAGATCGAGAAAGCAAAACTCATCATCTTGTTTGGAGTGTCCGACGATGTGCAAGCCCACATTCGAGATGCCACAACAAAAAAAGCGTGGGATAAGCTGAGCACAATATATGAGGCCAAGAACAAGAATGTCATACTAAATTTGCAGAGTCAGTTACATACATTGAAGTTCAAGCAAAATGAGAAAATTGAAGCTTTCTAAGAAGAGTTGCAGAGTTGAGGGCTTCACTTCTAGCCCTAGGAGAAGAGGTCAAAGATGAATCTCTCGTTCCCATTGTTCTGAGAGCTCTCCCTTCTTCTTACCACATTTTTGTCACAACTCTAAACTTGTCAGATACGACAATTAGTTTTGACAAGCTAGTAAACCTACTGCAACAAGAGAGAAGCATGCACAACAAGGATGATGAAGAGGAGCAGGCACTTATCTTCACATCAAAAATGGAAAGGAAAAGGTAAAGGAAAACCTAAATCCTATCAGAAGTCCCCACATCAGAATCAGTATCATGGGGACAATCAACAGAAGAAGCGATGTCCAATTTGCAAAAGAGGACATGACTTACAAGATTGTTGGTATAACACTTATAAGAAAGGTTCATCAAGCAACTCTAGACCACAACAACAACAATCTTACAAGGGACATTCTAACAACTATCACGGGCAGAAAAAATGGAACTGGAAAAGAAGACCCCACCAAAGTGAGGTAATATTGTTGAGCAACAAGAACGAATCGAGACATGAAGACTTCTTGTTCAACTGCTCGATCAAGTGAACCATCCACGTCATCTAGTGATGTCTGGTATGTTGATTTGGGAGCCACTCGACACATGACCGGCCACAGAGTGGTTTATTTCAATGAGGACACGCCATCGAAAAATCATGTTTCGTTGGGAGATGATTCTTCATATACTGATTCGGGGATTGGAAACATTTCTCTACCCCTTGGTTCACGCAAATGCAGACTATCGGATGTTCTATATGTCCACAGGTTGACAAAGAATCTTCTTTCGATCGATCAACTCCTAGATCACAACCTAAAATTGACTTTGATAGTCAATCCGGCAAGAAAAAATGTGTTTGATTCGAGATAAATCCGAGGCTCGAAAATAATTGCAAAAGCCTCAAATGTGGGACAAATGTTTCAACTTGATTTCATTCACAAAAATGATCAAGCACTTGTGGCTAAAAACTCCACCTCAGCCCAGTTGTGGCATCGGAGATTTGGTCATGTAAGTTTCAAATATCTCGAAACACTTCACCGGTGTAATATGGTACATGGGCTACCATCTCTTCAGAAGGATACAGACAAGTGTCCTCATTGCTTAGCAGGAAAACAACACAGAGTTTCATTCCAAAAGAGTACTTTTCGAGCTCATGGTAAACTTGACTTGGTTCATACCGATCTTTGCGGTCCGATGCAGCCAAGTCATTCTGGGTTCCAGTACTTCATGCTTTGTGTTGTCGACTATTCATGGAAAATGTGGATTTTTTGTCTTCGTAAGAAAAGTGAAGCCTTTGAAACATTCAAAAGTTCAAAGTAGCAGTTGAGAAAGAAACTGGTCGTCACATCAGAACTCTCCGCTCAGATCGAGGGGGGGAATTCACTAGTGATGAGTTCAAACAATACCTACAAACTCACGGGATTCGTTGACAAATGCCTCCTCCACACACACCACAACAAAATGGTGTTGTCGAGAGAAGAAATCGTACTATCATGGAAATGGTGCGATGCATGATCGATGATTCTGGACTTGCAAAGACATTTTGGGCAGAAGCAGCAAAAACAACAGTGTATTTGTTGAATAGAGCCTGTTGCTCTTGATGGAATAACACCACAAGAAGCATGGTCAAAAAGGAAACCATCCATTGCACACCTCAGAGTATTTGGGTGCAAAGCAAGCATGCACATACCCAAACAGAACAGAAAGAAATTGGACATGAAGTCACAAAATCTCATCTTCATTGGATACAGTGAAGAGACTCTTGGGTATAGATTGATGGATCCTAAGACCAGAAAAGTCTACACAAGCAGAGATGTTGAGTTTTTCGAGAAGAAGGAAGCAGAGACTCCTCCTCCGGACTCATAAGATGTAGATTTTTCACCTATTGTAAAAATTGAAGCTAATGTTCCCTCAGAAGATGAAAGTGATGATGGGGATGATGGTGTTGATCAAATAGAACCACAACCCATGGGAACAGTTCAACGTATGCCTAAATGGTGTACAAGTACATTACGAGATGCAAGATTGGATGCTCCACCGATACATCCACCCCTGGACCACGGACTCATAGTAAAGCAAGAGAAGAAGTTAACTTTGCTTTGATGAGTAGAGTTATTGAATCAGATGAGCCCTCTACAGTCCAGGAAGCCCTACAGTCAAAAGCTTGGAAAGATGCCATGGATTCTAAATATCAATCAGTGATGAAGAATAACACTTGGCAACTTGTTGATCTTCCACCAGGGAAGAAACCCATTGGATGCAGATGGATATTCAAAACTAAGTACAAAGCAGATGGGACAGTGGACAAGTGCAAAGAAAGACTTGTAGCAAAGGGTACGCACAAAAAGAAGGCATTGACTATGAGGAGACATTTGCTCCCACAGCTAAGATCAAAACAATCCAGGATGATCTTTGCTCTAGGCTGCTTGATTTGGATGGAAAGTTCACCAAATGGACGTAAAAGTGCCTTCTGAATGGAGATTTACAAGAAGAAGTCTACATGACTCAACTTTGAGGGATATGTTGTACACAGTCAAGAAGAAAAGGTATGCGGACTCGGGAAATCTCTGTATGGTCTCAAACAGGCACCCCGGGCATGGTACATCAAGATTGATGAGCATCTCGTACAACATGGATTTGTTAGAAATCCATACGATCCCAATCTCTATCTCAAAAAGCAAGGGGGGGAGATGGTGATTGTTGTAGTTTATGTTGATGATCTAGTCATCACTTTGGCGATTCGATGAAGATGATTAATGAAACGAAGAAAGATCTTAAGCGATCATTCGACATGACGAGATCTTGGGCTTATGCACTATTGTCTTGGATTAGAAGTATGGCAAAAAGAGAATCACATCTTTGTTTCTCAGATGAAATATACCAAGACAACGCTCGAGAAGTTTAGGATGATGGATTGCACACCAATTGCTACACCTATGGAGAACAGATTACAATTATCTCGTTCAGATCCATCTCCTGAGGTAAGTGCCACTCTCTGTCGACGGTGATTGGGAGTCTCATTTACGACCTACACTAGACCGGATATCGGCTTTGCGGTGAGCTATCTATCTAGGTTCATGCAGGAACCCAAAATTTGTCATTGGAAAGCAGCAAAGCATTTTGAGATATCTCAAAGGATCAGTGGATCTTGGTCTAGAATACAAGAAGAATGAAAACTTCTTCTTGACTGGATATTCGGATTCAGATCATGCAGGTAACATTGATGATAGAAAATCCACTTCTGGATTTGTATTCTTTATGGGATCTGGACCAATATCATGGGGAAGTAAGAAACAACACTTTGTTTCTCGCTCTTCCACAGAAGCCGAGTATCGTTCTGCAGGAGAAGCTATCTGTGAAGCGATTTGGCTACGTCGCATACTGGAAGGACTTGGAATACCACAGGACAAACCGACTACCATGTATGTTGACAATGAAGGTGTTCTCAAACTTGTTCGCAATCCAGTTTTTCACGAGAGAACAAAGCACATTGAGGTTCAAGTTCATTTCATACGTGAACATGTGTTGAAGCACAACATCCAACTTGATTTTGTCAACTAATTTGAACAACGAGTAGATATTTCACAAAGTCACTTGCACGTGACAAGTTCGTGTTGTTCAGAGCATTTCTCTCCTCATCTCTTCAGACAATGCACAATTAAGGGGGGGAATGTTAGGATTAAATATTATTATCCTAATATTAATTATGCATAGTTTAAATTATTTAATTAATTTTATTAATTAAATAATAATTGTTATTTGGTTATATGGTTAATTAACCATATTTGTCTTTTATTTCATGCTGTTATATTGTTGTAAACAATATATTTGTATCTTTTCATTTCCTCCTTCCCGGATGTTATTGGAAGCTTGTTTATTCTGGCATTTGGTTGCACCTGTGCAACTTATTCTCCCGGATGTATTTGGCTGTGCAATATCTATAAATATTGCAGCCCATTCTCTGTAATTTTTTAGTTGATTGAGATTAATAAAATTATACAGGCTTCCGTCCCTGTTTCTCAATCTACATTTTTTACCTTTTCATTGGATTAGTCCACTACTTTCATCATAACCTAGATCATTTTTGTCTATGACTATTTTTCTTGGTGGTGATTTACTACATTCAACACACAACCTGTCAAAGTTGTCTTGTTCTAGACATGCGGATGTTTGTTTGTCATCATTGAAAGTCTACCATTGTTCAACATTATCAGGGACTTTGGGGCGGTAGACCATCTCCACTTTATAGTTTCCTTGTCTGAATATGGATGGTGGTCTATCTGGATTCAATAGTGTAGCTGTGATTGCAAAATAGTTTGCCTTTGAATTATGATTTATTGGAATGAAGTCGATAGAGAAGGCTGCAAAATCGAGTGTGGCAGAAAGCACTCTATTTCTGTAATGCTTCATCTTATCTCCTTTGACTTGATTTTTCCCTCAAACCTGATTTACTAGAAGTTCAACATCTCCTTGGGCTTTGAGGAGTTTTACTCCTTTCTTTCTAGCTTGTTCCATTCCTAAGCAATACCTCATACTCCGCCGTATTGTTGGTGTTCTCGAACATCAGCTTGTGGGAGTATGAGAATATCTCATGATATGGAGATATTAGTAGAACGCCGACTCCTGATCCAAAAGAACAACAAGTGCCTTTAAACTCTAGAGTCCAAACTTTTTCTTCTTCCTTTACTGGCTCTAGCTCTAATTGAAGTTTAGGATCTGGTACATTTTTATCCATTTCCAAGAAATAGACCCCACGATCAAATCCTGAAAAATAATCTGAGATCTAGGATCCTCATATTTTTCACAGTGTACTTAGACTTCTTTTCCAGCTCCAACTTATGGTTAATCCCCTTGATAGGAATATGGGCACAAGACCAATCTATCTTTACTTCTCTTCCCATATCTTTGTAGAAGTTTCTGCTTAGCAACATCCCGTATGAGACATGAATATCTACAACTAAGATTGTCATAATTAATCTTTTGTTAGGAAAATCTTCCAGAACAAATTGTGTGTATTTGATTTTTTCGATTGAAGGGACTTGTCTCTCCATGGAGTAACACCTTCTTATGGTCTTTGTAAAGGAAATCCCAAGAACATCTATGCAACTCTAGCTTGGCATGTCATTGTCATAAGAACTTGTTAGTGCGGGATCAAAACACCACCGAATGTCCCGACTCTGAAGTGGGGCATTTAGTGTGATTGCACAACATTGGACCATCTCTCAAGTGTGGGACTTGCAAACCTAAGATGGACCTCTAGAGAAGGTTGGTTCTTGCTTCCTAATCTACCTACCACAAGCTACTCGAGTGCAGGAAGAACCTAACTAATCATAATCTAACTATTCCAAGGAGACAAGGAGAGAGAGAGGGTAATAAAGCCTACACTAAGTGGTGATACACCAGAAAAGGAAGTGGTTGATCAAGGATCCAACCCCCTGAAGTGGGGAGAGGTGAGAAATGGAGAGGGCGGACAAGGTGCACCATGGACCAGAGATAGATTTCACACGGAACACCACTTCAAAACCCATTAAACACAACTCCCGAACCTAAAATAGACATTAGAATATGCATGGTATACCTTACAATGGTGAGAGGTGAGAAGAGACAAGCAAATAAGCAAAGGATGGGCAAATGCATCACAAAACAGATTTTTATTGCTTCGTAAGTCACACGTGTACATTAACAAGGGCAAGAAGCAAGAAAGTGCCATTACAAAGACAAGAGAAGAGGCTTAGATTCCCCATTCTACCCTAAGGAAGAAAGAGAATGGGGCGGAGAGAAACAATGACCAACTTCGTAGAAAATTCCCTTCTTTTACAATATATAGAAGAATGAGAGAGAAAGAGAGAGGGAAAATTTGAACTCTACTCCAACCACTCCTGGGAGAACATTGAATCCACCTGAAGGCTCAACCACCAACCATCAATGCCCCTATAAATCTACCCACAATCTGTCAATCTTGGTTCCCCATGTCTATTGGTGTGTTAAAAAAGGAAGAACAACGGATCAAATCGAATCTAATCTGGTTGTTGGAGCAATCGGATCACATATTAATGGCTCGAAAGATGTTTTCTTATTTTTACCCACCAAAGCCTATTAAAATAATATTTTATGTTTCCATGGCATAGAGGAGGTCGAGACCTTTCCAACGGGTCCTTTCCCGCTCAAAACTGAGCTTCAAGTCAAAAGATATGGCCGTCGAAGATCGGGGTTCTTTGTCGCACAATATTTAAAAGAGTATGTCCATAAAGGGTCCACGTGGAAGCCTCACACATATTAAAGATTCAACCCCTATCTTTTGCTTATGAAATTACACTGGATTAACACGTGGTGGCTTCTGCAGGCTCCTCTGTGTTCCTCTTTATTTTTTTCGAGCCCCTCTTGTTGGCAGAGACATTGTGCCCGACCCGAGACACGTGGAGGCTTCACGCTTGTTTGGAAACTGCTCCCAGATTTTTCTTTTGAAGTTACATGGATGAGATACATGGTAGCCTCCACATGCTCTTGGACTTTTCAACAGTCGACCTTACCTTTTCGGACCTTAACCACATGGTGGGATGGCGCTTGTTTGGGGACTTCATTTCGGGTCGTACCTTTAAAATTACATCGTTGAGACATGTGGCGCCTTCTACTGGCTCTTCATACTTAGCCGATTCGGGTTGATGCCTTTCTCGGACCTTGGGATACGTGGAGGCTTGACACTCATTTGAGTTTCTGCATTGGGTTCTTCTTTTAAAGTTGCATTGAGGCGATCGTGGCACCTTTCGTTGCTCTGCTCTCTGTACTTAGTTGATTTGGCCCCTGTCTGTCTCTCTCTATTTGTCTTAAGGGCACGTGGAAGCCGGGCACTCATTTAGAAACCCGCTCTTTAGACCCAACCTTGGTGTTACGCCAATTGGACATGTGGAGCCTTTCACAGGTCTATGAATTTTCAACGGCCAATGAGTCCCCGCAGGCTCGCGGGCCTGCACTTGAAAATTGTGCCATTTGCGAAAAGTGTAAAAGTTCCAAAGTCCCCACAGGCACACAGCACCCGTGGACCCGATTTGGTGAAAAGTCATCCTCGGGCCCGCCAACCCGCATTTTCCATGGGAAAAAAATCTTCCTCGAGCCCACCAGCCAACATTTTCCATGGGAAAAAAATCTTCCTCAAGCCGACTGGCCCACTTTTGGCAAAAATCCCTCCAAGGTCCGCTGGCCCATAACTTGCAAAATATGAGGAGTTAGGAGGACTTATTTATATTTATGGAAAGGGAAGAAATTTCCTATCTGATGGAAATGCCTTCAAGGGGCCTTAAGTGCTTAAAATATGTAAAAATTTGAATTGAAGAAAAAAGGGGAAAAATGGTGTCAATTGACCCAAAATAAGTGTGAGCTTATTTTGGTCAACAACACCCGAATCTAGAATGAAATTGCTTAAATTGAAACCATTAAGAAACAAGGAGACATAGAAAGGTTCTACTCTTTTAGAAGATGATGAGGGTTTAACAACTGTAGCATTGTTTTGGGGAGGAGTATCCTTGGGTTTAGGAAAAAGGCCTTTTGATGTATTGGATTGTCTTAGTGATTGTACATATTTGACTAGCCTATTTAACTGCTTGGGAAAGGATCTCAAGTATGATATTCTGACATTTGAATCCTAGTTTTCTTGACATGATCAACAATGTCAAAGGAAGGTATAGATTCATATACCTGAGCTGCTTTCTATGGTTGAGATGAAGAACTCACATTCTTATTTCTGGGAGCTAAGGAAGAAGGTAAAGGGTTGCCCCTTCTTTGTTCATCGGTTAATGCCTCAGCTTAGTGAGTTTGTGATTGTGTAAATACTACATATGCATGACCATGATTGTCTTCAAGAAGCTCCTCATAGTCATGTTTAGATTTTTAGTTTAGGTAACTAATGTTGGAGTCACCAGTAGGACCAAAAAAATCATCATTCTCGAGCTGATCAACATCAACTTCTTGGTCTTCTTCATTCATCTCGCACATTGTTTCCGGGAACACCTTCAATTGTTAATCTTTGGGAACCAAAAATGTGGTTTCAGTTGTTGTTGTTGTTTAAATTCTGAGAAGGGGAGGTGTTGTTTCCTTGAACCATTTGAGCCATTTGTTTCTTCATCCGCGACATCTCATTTGCTAACTTTTGTAATAGTGAATCAAATATAGTAGCGAGGATGAACTTTCAGCTCTAGAAGTGATGCTCTTTATATTTTCAACCACGATGAGGTCGTCTTCAATTTCAACCGCCATGTTTTGAGATGTTAACGAGTCACGGGACGTGTTCTTCATACGGTTGATAGCTTACTTGAGAAGTAAAGCATTGATGAAGAATAAATTTTCGTTCTCATCACTTAGAGAAGAAGAAGTTGGAAATTTGTAAAGTAATCTTTGGAATTTTGTAATAAAATCACGCATGTGGTCTTATGGCTCTTTTAGTTGAGTCAGGTTGAGTTATCAAGGTACTGGAATTTTTAGTGGCTTAAACCTTTTCAGAATGCATCTCGCAGAGTAGACTTGTTGGTTATGGTGCGGAGCCAACCCAGTAGAACCATTCTTTAGCCAAGTCATACAAAGTCTCTATGAAAAGTCTGACAGATATGTCTTCATGTTTGACTACAAGCAATCCACAAGATATAAAGAATGTAATGATTTTTCATTTGGATTCTACTTTCCATCTCTAAAGAATTTTGGAAAGTTATTTTTCATCCCTTTAGGTAGATCATGCATAAGAGGAGTTAGATTCAAAGGTCCAAAGGTTGCACTCCATGGAACAGGTGCTACAGTGGCAAGTAGCTGATTCAACATCGTGAAAGGAGAACGTATTATTTGAGAATAAACTTGGTGAATAATCGTAGTTGTTGGATTGTGCTAGACACGATCGGGATCTGGAGGAGTTTGCACTCTTCTTCTTGGTGAAAGACTAGATTTGTGGCTTCTAACTTGAGGAGGATGACTGAAATTAAATTGCTCCTATAATCTATAAAAATGGTCGATCCTTCCTTGAGTTTTGCTAGACCACTTGAATGGATGTTCTGCCAGATTGAAATTAGAATAGAAAAGAGAACTGCGCAAGAGAAATCTCTAGTATGCTAATTTGTGTTGTTCCACATAAGAGTCACCAAAACATGTTGGCTAGATTTTCTGCATAACTGAAAACCTACGAAGTCATGAGATAAATCTCCCTCATTTATTGGTGAGGCTCTTGTGTAAGATTTGGTCAATTATATTTCCTAATATCTATCTATTGGTGTGAATTTAACTCCTTAGCTCATGAACCATAGCTAGGTAATTTTGCAGCAAGTAAGTAGCTATAAGAAATGTATATATGCAGAAGAGGGAAATAATTGAATGTAAGCAGAAAATAAAGAAGATGTGCAACCTAACCAATAGTTGAAAGAGTTGGCCACATGCACATAGAGGAAAAAAATAAATCTAGAAATGCTGAATTCAAAGCAAAGGAAAGTTTCATATCTAGATCTAAGCTAACACAAATTTTATGTAAAGATCTAAAAGAAATAAGAAACAAATGCATCGTTGACACAAAGTTCTCCAAAAATCTGTCTCCTCTCTATTCCTTAGCTTTCAGAAAGATATCAAGGGTTTAAGCTCAAATTCGGAACACAAGAATCAATTCTCGATCCTTTAACCCATAGGTTCTTCCTCTATTTATAGTGTATAGAGGGCAATTACAAATAGGAAAGCAATAATTGAACTGACACATGAAAAAGCTATAAATTAAAAAACCGACAATATTTCCTTGAAATTTCTCTCCTCATGACATGCATTTAAAGACTAAATCAAAGTTTTGCATGTCTGCCACCTATTCTCAATTGAGGACCTTTTCATAGATAACTAGAAGAAATGGATTTTAACCAATGACTTTATTTTTACATTTTTTTTTGAGAAATAAGAATAAGGGAGGGAAGGGAAGAAGAAAGAAAATATGTCGGCCATCATACTCTACATTTTTCTTTGTTCTAAAAATAAATATACTTGTCGAACATGTGACTCAATGTTTTCCTTTACATTCTTGACATCACGTATGCTAATTGCAATCACCACTGGCCGTGCCAAAAGCTTAAGGAAATAATTAATAAATTGTGCATCCAACTTGATTATTGTCTTCCTGCAAGCATCTCGAATTGTTCTAGAAAGAGGATGATAAGACCTGGCACATTCCATAACAAATTCAGGCAATTGAGTTGTGACTGGAAACACCGAGGCTTGAATGATCCCACTACTTTTAATTGCCTACATAAGAGATGTCCTTCCAGCTCTAGATCTATCAATTAAATCGGTGATAGGTTTAGGGCCTATGTCTGTATCATTGATTTCAGCATATTTGGAAGCAATGCATGATTCTACTGACCCTTCTCTTTCATTATTCTTGGAATAATCTTTGTTTGAGCTCTTTTCCTTTTAATTCTACCATAATCCTTTGTAATTGGATCAATTTGTGCAGATCTGGCAATTTCTTCTGATTCGAAAGATATATTCAATGTATCCGAAATTGAATATTGATTTTTCACCAACATGAGCACATTTGATGAGTACACAGTATTGATTTAGAAAAATATGGAGTCCATGGCATGAATACTCAATTTTCATCACCAAAATCTGCTTATAAAGCCTGCTGCCCTCTATTTTTAGACTTTGCTTGCATGCCAAGCAAGCTAAAAATATTATTTTATTCACTTGTGCACTCACATCAACATGTAGATGCTCTGAATAATAAAAAGAAATCTTCTCCAACCCTAGGTGCCAAAACTAGATGCTTCTCGATAATTAATAAAAAAAGTCAACTTTTAGGCACTTAGCTATGCCAGAATGGGTTGCACTTTTTGGCAAGGGTGAGTGCTAAAAATAAGAAGTCAACTTGATGGGAATTTCCACCTGCACTGCAGCTCCAAAAATCCCCTCTTCCACTTAAGTGACTTGTCCTTCATCATGGGAATTTTCACCTTGCGTTGCAGGTAAGAAATTTCCATCTTCCCCTATATACCGTGGAAATTCCCATTAGCAAATTAAGTCATGTCCCAAAATGTGTGACTTGTATGGATGAATAAATAATCTTTGATGAGAAACATTAGCTCTTGCTAGGTAGGAAAGGAATTCCCATTGGTGCTTTAAGTGTTTTTTCTTTATAATGAGAATTTTCACCCTGCGTTGCAGGTAAGAAATTCCCATGTTCCAGCCTCCTCTAAAATTCCCATTGCAACTTAAGTGACTTTAAATTGATGGGAAAAAGTAACCTGTTATACAAGGAAGAAATTTCCATATTGCTGCCACTATGAAAATTCCCATTGCAACTTAGATCTATTTATCTCAAAAAGTGCAACTTGCATTGTGACTTCTGCCTTTAAAATTGCATGAAAATTCGTCACTGAAGGCAGTATGGAAATTGGACACTGAAGGTAGCTTTTAAAACTGTGAGTGGAATGAAGACTACATTTCTTTCCTAATTTGGATTTTTTGTGAACAAAACAAAAGTACCGAATAAAATTTGGCATTTTTGGAAAGGCCCAGTGAAGATGTAGGAGCAAAACTTGCATGTGCCATAACTTTCATTCCGTGGCTCCGTTTTAGGTGTCATTTTTTTCTAAAAGTGAATATTTTCTCGACTTCTACGATTTGATGGAATTTTTTTCTTATTTTCATAAAATCCATTTTTGCACCTTTTTAGACCAAGTGACTTCTTGCAATCCTCTGAAAGAATCCCGAGCTCGATCGCATGTAGACCGATTCGTAATTAAAAACACTAGATAGATTTTTAAAAACCTAGGCTTGGGGAAAGATCTGGAAAGAAGGATGAATAGGCTACGTGAATTGCTGGAGAAAACAAACCAAAACACAAACAAAAAGAAATAAAACAAAACAAAAACGATTTATGTGCGATTGCTCGAAACATTTCTCCAATTAGCTGATCTACAAAAATTCTTCCCCGGATGAATTTTCTGTTGTAATAATGATGGGGTGAAGTGCTTTATATAACATAGATCCTCTAATTTTAGCTCAATCTATTTTTAGAAAAGCTTTATTTATTTAATAAATAAATAAATAAAATTCTCTTAGACAAAACATGGCGAAGGGATAGAGTGAGTTTTAGCATGTGGGTATTTGGCGAATTTGGCTTTTATGACTCTCTATGGATATCTTAGAGTAATGCAAATAACTGTAGGAAAAACAAACACAAAACGACCCATTACTTTGAAAAGAATGAAATTTTTTAAAAGGGGTAGTCCCAAATTTCAGGGTGAAATCTCGAGGGACCATATGCACAATATATCAATATTGGTAGAGCCAGTTGTTTAATATCATTGTCTTGTGTACCATTTACATATCTAATAATAATAAATGAAGAAAAACTTCCACACTGAGTTTTATTATAAAAACATGAAATAAAGGATCAAGTATCTGATGTTATGGTACCCCTAGCTAAAATAGGCATGCTTCCATCACAGGGAAAAGCACTATGCTATTTCTCAATGTATTTTAGTCAAGATACGCGGATGGACATGAATAGATTACCATCATGCAATGCTTGCAGCTTGTGTTGGAGATGGTACCAAGAGAAATAGAGAATTGAAGTTTTATTTTCCCAGAGAGAGAATCAATAATCCTCTTAGATTTGGTAAAAATGAAGTTAACATCCAAACTATGGAAAGCACCTTATGAGGATGAGATTCTATGAATGCAATGATTCCCTGTGTATAAAAGCAATACCTTTGAAAAATTATACTTACAGAAGAGGCATCTATATTGTCTTCAAGCTAAGCTTAAATGATCGATAAACATTTGATTATGCACACTATTGTGCCTCTACACTTCTAGATAGTTACCTAAAGAATATTTTGAAACATAGATATCTCTGACATTGAATTACAGGTTAACTTATATATTTTGTAGGGCCATAGTTCTCTCTCTCTATATATAATTTTTATTCTTAGTACAAGTACCTTCCTTTTGATTATATTAAGAGAATGAAGAACTCTACCATATGGACTATTTTTCCGGTTCTTTAGGAGTTGATTTTTTCCTATACACACCCTCTGAGTCTTGATCTCTAAACTTATCCCTGTTGACACCCTATTCTAACTAATACGTTTGAAAAATTATACTAACAAGAGGCATCTATATTGTATTCAAGCTAAGATTAAATGATCAATAAATATTTGATTATGCACACTATTGCACCTCTACCTTGCTAGATAGTCACCTAAAGCATATTTTGAAACATAGATATCTATGATATTGAATTACAAGTTAACTTATATATTTCGGAGAGCCATAGTTCTCTCTTTATATAATTTTTATTCATAGTATGGGTAGCTTCCCTTTGATTATATTGAGGGAATGAAGAACTCTACCACATGGACTATTTGTCGATTCTTCGGGAGTTGATATTTTCATGTACACACCCTTTGAGACTTGATCTCTACAATTTCCCCCTGTTGACACCCTATTATAACCATTCAATCTGCCCAACACCTAATCATTTTAATTTTTAATGGTAACCCACATCAAAAGGCCAAACCGGATATTTTTCATTTTATATATTGAAAGGAATGATAACTAGATCGTACCAAGCTAAGAACATAGATGCTAATCAAACACTGCGATCTATAAGATGAAAGCAATTCGCGAATAACTTTACATAAACCTTTGTAAACAAATGAGCAACAATATCATATATTATTATGGAACTCAATGCAATACATTGAGAATGAGCCTTTCTTAAATAGGCAAGGAATAACAATCTAAGAACTAGTTAAGGTCGTAGATCAAGCCATAAATCAAGGAAATAACTAGTCATCAAAGAACTAGTCAAGACCATAGATTTAGGAGAGAACTAGACATCAAGGATCTAGTCAATACCATATATCAAGGAAAGAACTAGTCAATACCATAGATCAAGGAAAGAACTATACCTAATAAATAGATAATATCTCCTAATATCTAAATAAAACAAAAGAAATATCCACACACATAAGTGGGTGAGGATAAATACAATAAAGGTAAATAAAGTACCTAGGTGAACATGAGCTAAGGTAAATACCTACTCTAACACCCCCTCAAGTGAAGCTAGGGGCAAAAATAGAAGTGGCATGTCCACAATATGAGTCCCAACAACTAGGCCTGATGAGGTACTCGTGTACAATAATTGGGAAAAAAAGGGACACCGCAAGGTACCCAAAACCATTAACAAAAAAGTAAAGAGAGTAAAGACCCGCTCCAAGGCATCCCAAGAAGCTCGGCTCAAAAACTCGTCATGCAATCTTTGAAGAAGTTTTGTGTGCACTTTGGTCTGAATCCACTACTTGATCACAAGGAGATCACAACGGCGAGTGATGTCAAAAGTGCAAAAAAATACCAAACATAATTCGATCAACTACTGCAAATAGGTGTGCCATGATCCAAGAACAATAACCAAAGCAACAAGGTAAGGACACAAACTCTAGAGTGTCATAATCCAAGAAAAGCTAAGGTAACAAGGCAAGGACACGAAACCCGAAGAAGCAGGATCAACACCACACCCTCCCATACTACTTTGAATGGGTGGAGTGACGCTACAAATCTATATGAGTTATCAAAACAACTACTCGAACATTGACAAACTAACATTGGGCTCCACTATAATAGATCCCCCATAAGAGAGACTGTCAACATGCCAAAAGTGTCGAAAATACATATACAAAATCTCTCAACAAACAAGAGAGATACACTACACCTGCTAAATAAAAGTTCTCAAAACAAGAAGCATCATAATGCATAAGGTATAGAAAGCGGATCAAGAGGCCAAATGGTGGAGAAGCCATGCCTGTAGATTCATCTCAATGAATGCCTATGTTGCCGCCACGAGTGATTAGATATCCACCCCAAATCAATACAGATGGATGAAGAAGATGCTTGCATATGACTTGGTGCAAAATGCACAATGGGTGCATGCAAAAGAACATCAGAATGTGTGTCAGGTTGATCATGTCTGACAACTGAAATATTAGGTTTCTCAAGCCTGAGTGAAGGTGCAGAACTCATGTGTTGCTCATGATCCTCAAAAAGAGTTGAGTGAACAAAAAAATGAGCTCTATCAATGTGTGATCCTAATGAAGTATCTGCTCGAAAACCAATGTCATGACGAGAATTCCACTTAACATGTGGAATAGAGGAAACAATACCCTGTGAATGTCTGCCAATGACTTTGCTAGTGAGACCCATAGAATGGAGCATGTGAGAACTGAATGCAGTGGTATGCTTCTTAAAAAATCCATGCAGCTTGAGCAGAAGTAGGATACACAACATGTGGTACTATAATAGGCATAGATGTGGAAGAGCATGCAATAATAAGCCTCACAGGTTTAGAAGCATCAAAAGTAGGTTCAGGCTCAAAGACTGACAGATCAATGTTAGTGGGTACAAGAGAAAAACTACAAGTGGACTAGGAGCATGGATATGGTTGTCCATAATATGATGGTGATGTTGTAGGCTAGAAAGTTTGTTCTGCAGGAAGTGTATTATTGTATCCTTATCGTGAATGAGTGATTGTAGAAGAGAATTTCGCTTCTTGAGCGATCTATTTTCTTCCAAAAATTTTACAATATCCTCTTGAAGTCCACATACTTCAGAGAAAAGCATATCATTCTCAGAATCCATGATAGGTACAAACTGTAACTCCCAAAAGTTTAGAACGTCGGGCTTATCCAAAATTGCTTCCATAATTGATTACAACACTCCTCTATATTTGGCACTTTATAATTATAGTGCAAGTCTCAAAATATGGAGGAGTGTTGTAATCAATTGTGGATGTAATTGTGTTGAAATATTTATTTTGAGACTTGTAATTATAGTAGTATGGTCATATGAGGCAGATCCGTGTGCTTCCTGCAATAATACAAAAACCCGTAAAATGAGCGCCTCCAAATATGGTCGAGTTTACGCTTGATCTTAGGGTTTTCCCACCTTCTAGATCTAATGGAATCCTCCGTTTGCATAAAAACACACGCAACAACAAAATATGACCAAATCCAAAATATATGAATACACAAATATTTTATTTGCAAAATAAAACTTACAGACGGATGCCAACAACAATCTCCAACTTTGATACCATGAAAGGAATGATAACCAGATCATACCAAGCTAAGAACACAGATGCTAATCAAACACCATGATCTATAAGATGAAAGCAATTCGCCAGAATAACTTTACATAAAACTTTGCAAACAAATGAGCAATAATATCATATATTATTATGGAACTCAATGCAATACATTGAGAATGGGCCTTGCTTAAATAGGCAAGGAATAACAATCTAAGAACCAGTCAAGGTCGTAGATCAAGCCATAAATCAAGGAAATAACTAGTCATCAAAGAACTAGTCAAGAACATAGATTTAGGAGTGAACTAGACATCAGGGATCTAGTCAATACCATAGATCAAGGAAAGAACTAGTCAATACCATAGATCAAGAAAAGAATTATACTTAATAACTAGATAATATCTCCTAATATCTAAATAAGATAAAAGAAATATCAACACACATAAGTGGGTGAGGATAAATACAATAAAGGTAAATAAAGTACCTAGGTGAACATGAGCTAAGGTAAATACCTACTCTAACATATATTAGTCTTATGTAGTTTTTAATTTATAGGTTTATAAATCAATTAAAGAAAATAAATCAAATGGCTAGAGAAATTTACTTATGAGATGAATTCGTGGGAAAATATTCTAGTCATGCAATTAAACAAACAAATTTATGTGGTATGTCAACTTTTCTATCTTACTAAAAAGGAATTCTCAAATAAAAAGTGTACAAGATTTCCCCACCCACAAATCATATATGACGCGTGAAAATATGCACTAGAAAACAAAGGATTAAACCCTAACAATCTCGATCTCTTAGCACATGTGACAAATATACATCAATTCAAGCTCAATATTTAGATCTTGTAAGGGCGATGTAGATAATCCCGTAAACAGAGAGAGAGAGGCTCCATCAACTTGGAATAAGAAGAGAACTAGGTGCAAACTAGAACAATATTCTGCAATCCTGCATATGATAGATATATAAATCACATTAAGCATGCAAGCTCGCTAAAAAGGGAAAAGATAAAAACAACAAAATTGCTAAAAATAGTTTCAAAAGAAAAACCGTCAAAACACTCATCAAATTTACTTGTAGAATCCAATGATTATCATAAGGATAAGTCTGTATGCAGCCAATGTAGTCTAAAACACGTTGCAACTGTAACATAATTTCACACCAAAAAATTAAAAATCACATCAACTATAAAACTAATTAACGTATGTTCAACCTTGGAGCAGTAATATCAGGCTGCATCGTACACACTACCCAAATCATTTTTTTGCAAAACAACAAGGGAATTGCAAGATAAAAGAATCTTGAGAACACCACAATTTTCAGGATTGGACTATACCTTGAGTATGTCTGGAGAAAGATAATTTGGTCCTGTAGAAGAGAAGGCTGCCATGAAAGGAGCTGGCTTTGTATCCAATACAGTTCTTGTAGGACTAATGTAAGCAACAGGGGACCTGCATCATAACATATTTGTGGCATATCAATCTAAAGTGTATATATATATAAAAGTAAAATCATTGTTTTCTAAACCTACTTTGTAGATTTGATATAATAAAAAACCGCTGCCCCATCAACTGCATTCAAGTGCGTTGCCGGAAGAATATGAGCGTCTGCTACAATTTCATCCCCATTTTCAGGTGCATTGCAAAGAATCGTGCCAACGCCCCTGCTAATCGAACTGCTTTTCCTATTTCCACTCTAGAAATTTGACCATGAAGGCAAGTAACTATCTTGCCTTTAAATTTTTTTGGATCTAGAGCTCCCAAGATCATATATCAGACCAGGATTTCCATCTCTGTTTGGATCAACATGACCTACATCATAGTTGAATGGAGTTACTTTTTCCATTGATGCTTCCTTAATTGGTTGAATAGTCTTGTTTATCCTGCTAGCTTCATTCCATGAAGAAATAATGTTATGATGAAAAATGTTGATAGAAAATGATATAATAAAGAAAACAGAGTACTCATAATCATGCTTGTTTTAGACACTTTTTACTCTTATTTTAAGCTATACATCAACATAACTGTATACATGTAGTCATAATGGCTAACTTAATGGATGCTGGAATCCAATGAGGATATACTACTTTACTTAAGGATGCATTACTGGCAACATGAGGGCATGCCATAGATAACAATGGAGTAAAATTGTGCAGGAGTAGTGATTCAATGGTGTCCCCAAGTAAGTAGAAATGTTTCATATTGAAAGGAGCTCAGGGTCTCATCAACCTTGCATTTCTGGAATGAGAATCCAGTGTTATGATTGGGATCATATTCGACCTGTGCGGTGCAAGTATTATTTTGACCTGGAATGGGTTTCAAGGCCACAAGGATGTAATTTTGAAAAACTGCTCCAGAATTGCCAAAGATGAAATCCACTATGCCAAATATTGTACATTCCCTATAGAATTGACGATAAGCGTGGGAATAGAGAGTCTCCTGATTTCCCTTGAAATTGCAATTGTAGAAGGATGTTTGATCTGCAATTACTCGAAGAGCTACAACTTGCATCTTCTTTGGGCTCGAGGTGTTATTTATTGTCAAATCTCAGGCAATAAATCCATTGCCATCGATAGCTTCATCATTACAACAGCTGATGTTAGTTCTATGGAAAATAATCTTATGAGCTGATACTTTGTTGCACAATTACAGATAGACAAAGAGATGCAGCAGTTAAAGATCTCACCATTGTCAAATTTGTGACATATATATTAAAGCTAGGACTCAAAAATGCAAGTGACTAGGTATGAGACAACCAGGCTATATATGTGACATTACCAGGAACTTGGAAGCATCTAACACTAACTACATATTGTCAAGGAACCCTTCCTTATAAGGACATAGTAGAAGTCCTTTAGACTGTAAAATCATAGTAATTGAAATAAAAACAATTCCAAGCTAGAGTTTGCCATTCTTCATAACAAAATAGTAAAAATTTAAAAATATCAAGTGTGTGATACAGGGCTATGCAGTTCTAGAAATAGGAATTTTGTCCGCTACTTTCTGTAGATTGATTTAGCCTCTATCATAGTTGTATCCAAGTCTATGCGTGATCCTGAGCAGTGATTAACCAAACGAGCTCAAATATATCTTCCTCCAAGACTTGATGTGTATGGCAAAGTTTGGGAGAGACTTTGAGAGTTTATGAGCTCAAATATATATTCCTCCAAGACTTGATGTGTATGGAAAAGTTTGGGAGAGACTTTGCGAGTTTAGAGCATGAGACTTGACTGTATTAAACAGAGGAATGGTCCTCATTTACAGGCCAAAGACCTTCTTTGGAGTAGCCGCATGTATTCCCATATGCAATCCTGTAGATGATATATATATATATACCTAAAACATGCAATTGCCGATTAGAATAGCTAAAAACAACTTAAAAAAGTGAAAAGGTCAAAATGCCCATCAAATTTAATCACATGGAAAAAAAACGTCAAAATGGCCGTCAAATTTAGGTCGGTGGCGTGAGCGACCCACACTCTAAGTTACTATAGGGGAATGCCTTTCAACATAATTAAAAAAATGTTAAAAAACTAGCAATCGCATGTGTACAATGCAATGTGAACGAAACGTATATCTTATGTGATGTTGATAAGGGGTGTGATTGATTTGGTAAGTGTAGGAATATAGATGAAGCATTACATTTAAAGGTTCTATATAGGGATGGGAAACCTCCACACCACCTCTACAACACCTGTAAATAAATTCCTCTTTAATTTTATTACAAAGTTGATCCTCTTCAATATTTTTCAATCCATAAACACATAGAGGCATAAGATTGATCCCCTTCAATATTCTTTTTCTTCGTCATGAAAGAAATGAATCCACCTTTTTTCTGTGTATCAAAACTTAAAAGAGTTCAACTTCAATAAATGTTTTGGAAGGGGAAACTATGAGTAATCTATCGATAGTTTGACTTAGGACAAAGTTTATATCTTAACATTAACTGATCCTCTGCAGAGACTGTTCATATTCAGATATTTGCATCCAGGCATACTCATTGTGCAAGTGTGGACTTACCCCGTTTAATATGGCTTCCAAAGATATCCTAGTACCTACCATTTGTAGAAGTTCCACTCTTTCTCGGGCCTCTTTTGAATGTTCCTAAGTGTTCTTGTTTCTTGTATGTTACTTTCAATGCTTGTTGCTTCATGCTCTCAATTGTACATTACCTGTTAATTAACAACCAAATGTTTAGATAGAAAATTTGAAACTCTCTCCAAGAGATTCCATTCATAAAAGATTTGGAATTTGAGACAACCATAAAGTACATTAATGTTAGCTGAATTTATTCCATCTTTCTTATCCACACCTTTTGTGTTTATTGCTTCCTCTAGTTTTTATTAAAAGCTTTCTAAAAGCCTACCTTACTTTAGCTAAAAGGGTTTTGGTTCTCTGGAAGGATGCTACATCTTGTTGCTATACTATCTGCATAAAATTTTATGCTTTGGATGGTTTGTGTTTTTATGTAGCCACAAGCTTCATAAGTAATTTTTGGTCCTCCAATTGTGACCCATTTGACTTCAACTGAAGAGCTAAGCTAATCACCAAAACAACACAACATACAATAGTCTCTCACGTTGAGACTCAACAACAACAAACAGGTGATGCACTATATCAGTTTACGTTAATCAAGGATTCAAGAGTCAATTTTGACATTTATTGTTGGCATTAAAGGTCTAAAAATGTACAAACATATCAATTTCATAAAAGCACATGAACTCTACAAGCAACCACATAGTCTTACCATATTATTACGAGAAAATGAGGAGCTTGCACATTTCCTAATATATATCTTCCTCAAATTTATCCGGTAGTTACTTCTCTACAAACAATAAAAAAAAGTAGAAATTTAGTAGTTAAGCTACTATCTCTAGCCACTAAAACATCCCCAAAACCTTAATTAACAACTCATAGTTGTAATTGCATCCCTAATCCTAAAGATTTCTTACACTTGGTTTGTATTTGGGATTTGCTCCATGAAACAGATGAATCAACAAAAAAGGAAACACAAAGTAAACCAACAAGGAACACAGGAGGTTTCTTGCAACATAGCTCCACAAGTCCTTTTTCAATTTGCGATGAAGATTTGATCCAATCTACTTGTCCGGGCCTTCCCTAAGGCACACAAAGGTGAATCTATCAGGCTTTTACCATTTTTATATACAATGATTTCTAGAAATTTGGTGTAACAGTAATCCCTGAGGCATTAGGCCTATCATTCTTACAGCCAATGCAGTCCCTCTAATAAGTGCTTTGAACATAGACACCTAACAACTATGGAGTAACATGTAAACCCTAAGTCTCCCGCCGTGTTAACACACAATATACAGGCTGATGATGCACGATCAGGAGAAATCCTACGCTCAACTAATACCTTATACTTAAATAAGTGCCTATATTCAAAGCATGTCTTAGAATGAACTGGAAAAATTGACCTAAGGAATAATCCAAATAATTGTGATAATCACCCAAATACATAGAAAATAAAACCCCAATTGAATTTCCTTTGTTTCCTGTTGTATTTTTTTGAGACGAGTGTTCGATTCAAACCTTTTGGGAAAATATGGATTTGCTAAGAAAATTTGACCATAAACTACAAGACCAGTGAAGAAATTCACCATAAACTACAAAATCCATAGTAAGAAATTACGACAAATATAACTCTACATCTTTGAACATTCTTTAGTCTATCTTTGAAAATTATAGTGAATTACAACCATACCAGACTAACCATAACAGATCGAAATAACTTCTAAATCAGGTAATACAATTAAAAGAAAAAACCTTGCTTACCTTGGGAGATTCAGTCGTTGGCTGCAACAATAATCTTGGCGTTAGATGCATAGTGATGAGTATTTAAAGCCAAAGGCAATAATTACATGCAAAAACCAAAAACTAAAGCTTAAAAACTGAAAACGCGCACATAATGCAAAATTAGAATAGCAAAATTGTTTAAAATAGCTAATCTGTAAAAATAGCACCAAAAAAATGGTCATCAAATTTGACATAGTCCCGTGAATGTCTGCAAAGCCCTTTCCCATAGGGGAACGCCTTCGGCGTAATTACCACCACTAAAATTAAGACAATTATTTTGGGAGTAAAATTTATTAATTTTCTAATTATTAAAATATGAAAAATAAATAATATTGTAGCAAAACATAGTAAATTCTTTATTTCCACAATATGTTTTGAAAATATTAAAAATAATATTGTTGTTAATCAATATAAATATAAACATTCAATGATATGTTAAACATATATAATATATTTAAAATGTTAAAAAGCATTTTTTTCTTTAATTCCATTTTAATTTACATTAAATCATGGTACTGCATTTAAAAATATTTCAATAATGCATTGAATATATTTAGTCCCCACTTTTATATACAGAAGATATTACATAAATAATCTGAATTAATTGTATAAAGTTAGGATGGTGTGAAATTATATGGAGAGGAAAAGTTAAGTGAAATTATAAAGTTAGGATGGTGTAAAATTATATGTTGTAGAAATAAATGGTTTGGTGGAGTGCAAATAAGCATTGAGACTCCTCGTAGGAAGTGTGTGTTTCTTGTGCAATGGAAATAATTCCAGGTCTTCCTAAAGATATGGTGGTACTATGTTTAGAAAAAGTTCCATACAGATTCCACAGACAGAAATATGAGACAAGCTTGAACTTCCTCCCATGAATCACATTCCAGACTGAAGTGGTTGCCTGGGCACTTTCCTTGATGGAAAGTTTATTGTGATATGTGATATGTGATAATGCAGGGCAGAGCGCACAAATTTATGACCCTCACACAAAATTGTGGAAATCCATAAACATGATGTTTGTTATTGATCATGTTCATAACTGCGTATCTACTGTTTCTGGGCAGTTGTTCCTGTTTGAATGGGGGACTACGCTGTATAAACATTACGTCAAAGAATTTGATGTTTCCTGCCATTGTTCCACAGTTGTTGAGGATCCCCCTCGTGGAGTTTGGAATGTTCCGTGTGCTACACAGTGGCGTGATTCTATGTTTTTAATTGGCAGCAAGTACCAAGGAAACGACACTTATTATTATTTTTTTGGTCCCCAAGGGAGGAAGAGGGAAAGAGATGGAGTGCCATTGAGATTCCCACAGAATTTCCAACTCACTGCTTCAAATGTTCAGCTGCTATGGTGCATGTTTTATGCAAATATAAGTACTCGCATAAGTCTTTCTACTTGTATAAGGTATGTACCTATGATTTCATTGTATTTATTTGCTTTCGTGTTTAAAATTTCTTGTGAATTCATGAAAACTGATACATTCACGAATGTGTTGTAATGTCGCTCTATTATATTGGGGAGTTTTTGAGTGGAAGTTAATTATAGGTGTAAGTTTTTGTAGTGCCCGCTTCCTATCGACACTTTGTGATATTTACCTTGATATTGTTGACTATATTATGCACATTGTTATAGTTTGATTTAGTATAATGTTAGATGTTAGATCATGCTTTATCGTGGAATTAATTCATATATGGTGCATGATGATTATTGGAAACTTCTCATATATTGATGTTGATATATTGTTTGACATGGTTATATTATAGATGTTGTTCGGACATGTGATATTTGGATATTTTGAGTAGACCTAGAAAGTGGAATTAATTTGATGATCATATAGTTGTTGATAAAACTACAAATGATATTGTTGTTTGCCTTGATGATGTTGTGATTCATATGTATATATGGTTTTGGAATTATATTTATATTCATTTTGGATGTTCTGATGCGGCCACGAGGCCGAAGGAGGTATTTGTATTTTGCAGGTTAAAAATATCACAACAAACATTGGGGGATTGGAGACCAACCACTTTGGAATTCTAGATGAATTCAACAAGGTCACCATGGCAACTATATTGTTTGTGTGTGTTTGATTGTGTTAGGTATTCCCATGGGGGGGTGTCACCTTTAAATGTGACCAAGGGGTTTTATGTATTTTCTTTTATTTGGTTTCTTTGTTAATGTTTGCATGTGTTTATTTTGTGGTGCTTTGACCCCTTTCATTATTTATTAAATGGTGTGTAATATTATGAGTAATCTTGTTGTTAAGTTAATTAATTAAAATATGTCAAATTAAACCTATTTAAAATTTGAATTTGTCCTTGGAGGCTGATTTTGGAGACTTGTGGGACAAGTTAAACTTGTCCCATGCCTCTTAAATTTATATACCAACCTTGCCTATGGTTGGAGGGTTAAATTTAGACCTTCTTTGTGCATTTTTGTAAGTCAAGCTGAATGTTTTAATTGCACTTTCTTACATGTTTTTAATTTCAGTCCTTATGGGGTGTGGGCTTGTCTTGGAGTGTGTAACTAAGTTTTCATATTATTCACCCACCTATTTATTGTGCCTTGGAGATTGAAGTTAACTTATGAGTTGGAGTTGAGGATGTGTGATGTGGCATCCCATTTGGATCCACCTCATCCTCTTCTCTTCCCTCTCTATATATTGGAATTTCTTAGCTTGTTTTGGGGGTTGCTTCACTTTTGCATACTTCATTTGGGGTGAATTATTTTGCTATTTGGAGCTCTTGCTTTTGGAGAAAGTTTGTAGACTTTTTACGGGACTTTGTTTCGTTGAACTTGAGCTATTTTGCATTGGAAAGCTTGCTGTTTGGAACTTGGAATAAACTCCATTATGGAGAGGTAAGAGCTTGGCTCTTGAAATGCTCTTCTTTTATTTGCAAATGTTATTGTTGTGAATGTTTTGGAATATGTGTGGGTTATTTGGGTAGATGGCCTAGGGATGGTGTAGGAGAAGACTATGGGGTATTTCTGTGGGAGGCATAAGTGTGGAGGGACTTGGGATTTGGGTTTCACCTTACAAAGAAATAGCTTGCATTTATTTACTCGTTATGGGGTACCATAAGAGGTTGGGGAGGCATAAGGAAATGTGAGGAATAAGGGGTACTTGGGGGAGGCATAAGGGCATGTCAGAGATTTGAAATGATATATATTTTTTTGGCGGTTGTTCTCAGGTGGTGATACCCATTTCCCCTTGGGAGGCATAAACAACATCCCCCATAGTTTCTTGCTCCTGTGGCTTGCATAAGAAATCCTGAGTGTTGTTTGTTATTTTTTATCTGTGGTTGCAAACTACAGTTTTATTTTGGAATATGTTTTAAATGTAAAATTACATGTGTGTTGTGGAAGCCTATTCTTGTCATGAGTTGAAACACATTTCGTATTGCAGTGTGGTTGGGGCTAGGGGGAAAATGAAGAAGGATGGCTTCTCTTATTCATTGGATGTCTTGGTTGGGTGGAGAGCATTTCCTTTCCCTTGCCTTTGTTGTGATCAAACTGGAAAATGGAGGATCTTCATGTTGTTGTACTAGAGCAAAGGAAAAAAGACATGTCTGACAGTCCTTGATGAGATTATTTCTTATTGTAAAATTTTTCCCACTTGAAGCGGATGACCTTGTATATTATTTGTGATGGAAAGATGTTTTGTATTGGCTATGAAAGTTGTAATTCGAAATGTGAAAGAGATATACTCTATTTTCTGTTTTTGAATGAATGAGAAAGAAATTGTATCCTGTATATTGAAATTGAGGAATGAAAGAAGAAGTTGTAAAGGTATTTTTTTGAATCAATAAAAGATTGTATTACTTTTCTCAAATGACATTATTAGGTATTGAAATCGGATTGTTGAATGTATTTTGAAATTCTGATTGGAAAGATGAAAAAGGTGAATACGTATGGAGAAATGTCATAATGCTCTGTTCTTTAGAAATGAATGTTTTAGAAATCAGAATCATAATTTGGCATTTGAATACTTTGATTGAATCAACTTAATGTGTTAGATTAGATCTGGAATGAATTCTAATACTTAGAAGATGATAAATGGAAAATAGATCTTTTTGAATTTGATCTCTGTTAGATGTTTTCAAAACTACAAAATATTAATCAGAAAATGTACAGGACGACTCTGCAAACTATAGAAGACAAATGAAATGACAAATTGAACCTAATATGATCAAAACGATCTCAATTAGACCTTAACACTTAAGAAATTATTATAGAATCTTTCAAATTGGGCAAAGGCAAAATTACAGACATCTTGTTGTATAAAAATTGATAATTTGGAATTGTAAATCAATCAAAAAAATTAACCCTCACAATCCAACCTAAATTCCTCCAAGTGCAATCCTCCATGTCTATTGACATGTTGAGAAAGAAAGAATGTCGAAATTGAACAAAAGTTTATAAGTTAAAAATACCAGTTCACATTTTAGAAGCCTGCAGAACGTTTTATCAAAATTTACCCTTCAAACTTTATCAAAATTAAAATTTTATGCTTCCTAAGAAAAGAGGGCTTCGAGAGCTTTCCAAAAAGTCCTCGTTTTCCTAGAACCGAGTCCCCAGTCAAAAGTTATGGCCTTCTGAAGTTTTACTTCATTTGGCTTCAAAAATAATCTAACTCATCAAATTTAAGTGAATAAAATATTCTTGGGCGGACCCGCGGCTAAAAATTTCCTTTTTCATTTTTTTCCAAAAAGCACAAATTCATGAAGTTTCCCACTCTGCTAACCTGCAAGCCTTCATTTTGACTAAAATTAATCTAAGTTCGAAAAAGGAAAATTTGGAAAATTTTCCCCGCTGCCCCGCCCTTCACTTTTGGAAACATTTTGGTGGGAGTGTGGGCCCATAATTCTTATCTTAACCTTTAAAAATTTCGGCAAAAATTTTGACTTTTCTTCGCGCGCCGCATCCCCGCCCTTGCCTTGAAAAAGCACTTCCGCAGGTGCGTGGGTCTGTGTTCTAAAATTTAACTTTTAAATTTTTTGGAAAATTTCTAAAAATTTCTTTGTTAGCCCGCCTCCCCGCAGCCAATGATTGGATGACATGTGGCTTCATGGGATGATGGCGAAGGAGCAATTGATCTCTCAAACTTAACGTTTCAAAGTTCTTTTGGCAAACATTTAAAAGTTTCTCCACTGCCCCGCCTCCTACAGCCAATGAGAGCGACGACACGTGGCATTGTTCGGCGTCGATGGAGGCAAGGGTTAATTTTAGCCTTTGCACTTTTGTATCAAAAAATTATTAAATTCTTAAGTTTCCTGCAAGTCTATTTCTCTGCACGAATCAGGGCTTGATATGTGGCACCTTGGGCGACGGCGACAGCGCGGATCGTTTTGATCCCTTAACGCTTTCGGTAAAAAGACTTAATGTCTTAAGTCTTTCCGGCAGCTTGACTTCCCACCGAGGTTTGGAAATGATAACACGTGTCCCTTATGGGATCGTAGGGGTGAAATACACTTTTTTCCCAAGGGCGCTAAGGGCAAAATTTCTTCCCCAGGCTCGTAGGCCTGCCATTGGGAAAATTTTCTTCCCAAGGCCCGCCGCCCATAACTTGAGTTTTATAGGGAGTTAGAAGGACTTCCTTATATCTCTGGAAAGGGGAAGAGATTTCCTATCTAATGGAATGGTTTTTAGAAGTATTTGAGTGTGGGAAATATAAGTAAAATCAGTTTGAATCTTTTAGGTCAGTATATGGGTGGGTAAGAGTAAAATCACCTTCCTTATTTTCAAAGTGTATTTTTAGAAGTATGAGTTGACCGTTATGGGGCAACCTTATGAGGCAAGGGATGTTTTCCTATCCCCTTGTAATGAGATATTTTTTATTGTTTATTTTCGGCCCCTGTAGTCCTCTAAGTGTAATTGATAAATATTTAACCCTAGTGTTAATATAATCTAATTATTAAATTAACACCTAAAGGAAATTTAAATTATACTTGTTATTTATACCCACTAATGGTAATGGGGTCTTTTATATGTTGTACCAATGGAAAAACTTATCTTATTAGCATGTTTTACCTTGTTGTACTTCCTTGTGTCAATCGTTGCTTTGAGGCTTGTTTCCACCTCACACCAAACAAAAAAAAATATATTTCGTAATTTTTTTCCCAATCAACCTAGGTTGTTCTTGGGTCTCGAGTAGGAGATTACGAGGGTGTTATAGTTTTAGTTTAGCTCTGTAACTTGAGTTTATTGTAAATAGTAGTGGTTTTGTTATAGAGTCATATTTATAAGATTTAATTTGTTTGGAAAGTAAAGGTTAATTAAAGGATGTATTTTGGTTATAAAAATATGTATATTGTTAGATACAAGTTTGTTGTACAACTTCCGGTGATGTCTATGAGTTTTTTTATAAATCTTGAAGAAGGTATGTATTGTATTTATGTATTGGGTCAAGTTATTACAATTATCAAGGTTTTGGCTAGATTTTTTTACTAGAAGGGTTTTTCTAGGTTCAATATTGTGTCAATATTCTCTTGCATCTAATCATGTAATCTAGATATATGTATTTTTGCATCAATGGTTTAGTTTACTACTTGCATGTTCTTGAATACCTAACATCGGATATCAAAGTGAAGGTTTCAAACTTGGGATGGGATTTTGTATACTTTACTTAAAACAACTGCGTGAGTTTCCAAATCTACTTTTCGTAGGATCTTGACTATGAAAGGGAGCATGAGAATTTATTTTGAAAAGTTCAATGAGAAGTTTTTATTTATGGTTCAACTCTATATGGAGGATCTCTTGATTGATAGAGATCAATGGATTGTCGTGTACGAGAAAAGGATCTTGGAAGTTTAAAATTGGATGAGCGAGACATGATCAAGAGGAAGGCTAAGAGTATTATCAAGTTATGTGTTGCTAATTTTGTGTTATTGGATTTCTCTACTAAGAAAAATACAAGATAATTTTGGGATGAATTGATGACATTGTATGAAGAAGAAAATCATTGGGAACAGTATTTTTTCTAAGAAAGAACATGTATTCTTTGAAAATGGATGATGGTGACCCGGTTGTAGAGCACCTAAATATTTCTAACTCTACAGGTGAGTGAATTAGTATTCATTGATGTGAAGATGGATGATGAAGAGATGTGTATTATAATTCTCTATTATTTTCTAGACTCTTTGGAAAAAATTTTCAACACAACAAAAAAGTTGAAGCTTAAGGTTTTGTGGATTTGTTGTATGAAGAGACGGGGAATAAGTTAGTTAAAGAATACTATTCAAATGAAGCTTTAACAGTTCATTCAAGAGAAAAAGAGAGGAAGAGGATGTCAAAGGAGGACATATCAAAGTCCAAAGATAAAGCTAAGATTGCAAAAAGACTTTTTTGAAGAATTTCCATAACTATAGTGAAATAGGGCACTCAAAGTTGGATTATAAGGACAAGAAGCCATGTGATGATGCATGACATGAAGAAGGAAAAGTGAGAACAAATGAATATGGATATGCATATGCTATTTCCTTAAGTGTATTCATGCATGCAATGATGCATGGTTGTATGGTTTGGAAGCATCACATGGCAACATGGTAATATTGGAAGAGGCCAAGTCTAAATATTGAATATCTATAAATAGAATTTCTGAAAGGGGACAAGAAGTTGCCTTGATGGAAAAGGAAGGAAATAAAATATCACTACAATGGTAATCAAAGATTGATCAAGAGGTAAATAATCTGTGTAAGGGACTAATAAATGTAGAAGTGCGGTTAAGAGGGGTCGATAAAATTATCAAAGGTGAGATTCTTTCCAAAATAAAATTTGATAAGTGACACTAGGAAAATATCGGTGGGTGTGGACCAAGACACATTGGTGGGAGATATTTAAGGTGAAATACAAGTCATGACATACGGATCTCAAAAATGGGATTCTAGGGTAGAATCCTAAACATGGAAGGGGCACAAAGAAGATATCACAACAAAGGAATCTTGTGGCATTAAGGTGAGTAAAAGTAAACTATCACCATAGAAATATCTCAATACTAGCTTGATGAAAAAGCATGGGTGGTTGCGAGAGGTCGGCTCGAGAAGTGTGAAGACTTACCTCATCAATATCTCTAGTGTCGAAAGGAAGATGTAGGAAAATATTTAGTGGAAGAATCATGCCAACAAGATATGGGAGTTGGTGGTTGTGATGCCGTGGAAGAATCACTTTGGTGAGAACTCAAGAAGGCACGGGATAATACGGGAAGATCTCACCCACACAACACCTCAACGTAGCCAAAGTTGATATTGGAGTGAAGGGTGGTTAGATGATGTTGCTAAAGAGGAATCTAATTAAGGCTGGAAATGTTAGAGTGATAAATATGTCACCACCATGGGACCTCAATATAAAGAATATTAGAGGGATCAACAAGGTTCTTGAGGAAGTGGTCACCCCACAACGCCTTGTAAATGGATACAAAAAGAGAGATGTGGTTGTAGGTGAATATTTACCTCCATGACCTTATCATGGGTTATTGAAATAGGGAGATGGATGTGGTGGTAGAGTTATGACTATGATAACACTTATTTTGAATGGTCATACATTAGAAGTTGTGATGGAGAAAATAAAATCAGGTGCAGGACATGTATTTCCCTAGAGAGATATCAAAGGTAGGCTTGTTGTAAGGTAGATATTTCCCCATGAGACCTCAATTGAATAGCTACAATAAAGCTCTCGGCTCCACGAGAACTTGTAACTAAGGAGGTAAAACCACAAGTTCAAAGATAGGATGGTTCTCACTCATGCTAGAACTAAAAGGTATGGAAAAGAATTTTGGGGAGATATTACCCCGGAGAACCTAAAGTATAGAGTTGAGTGGTGTACTTTCATATGTGATCATTCATGATGAAGGTAGTGGATTCGGTATGTGTTGAGGAGGATGCTTGTTGTAGGCATGCAATAGGTGTAATAGCCCATGACACACAGGGAATGAGTTGTTGGTACTCCTTGATGGAATATGCAACAAGGGGGAGAGTTTTGGAATGTTTCTTCATTCCATATAGTGCCCATGTAGGGAATTATAATATTTTTGGGGTGCTTCGATTACTGAGAAAAATGTATCTAAAATTTAGTGGAAGCTATTTATAGGTGTAAGCTTTTTTTTGACTTTGTAACTTGATTTCATTATAATAAGAAGTTGTTCTCCTCTAAAGTCTTATTTATAGGATTTACCTTGATTTCCTAGAAAGGTTTATTATAGGGTCTACTTTGCTTATTAAAGTATATGATCTTATTATGAGAGGAAGCCAAAAGCACAATCAAGACAAAGGGTCAAAGGAGAGATTGTTGGATACAAGTTTAGTACGTAGAAAGGTTAAATACTTGATCATGGTAGAGTGATGTTTGTAAGCTTTTTTTTTCCAGGATATTGAAGAAGGTATATTATATTGGTAAACTAGTTCAAGTTAATAAGGTATATTATAAGCTTTTGTAAGCTTTTTTTTTTTCCCAGGATATTGAAGAAGGTATATTATATTGGTAAACTAGTTCAAGTTAATAAACTATAAAGATTAAACGTTGTGTCAATATTCTCTTGAATAAAATCTAGTCATTTAGATCCGCTTCTTTTTGCATCACTAGTTTATCTATTGCTTGCATGTGCTTAAAGAACCAACATAAAAATCCTCTCAACGCCTTATAATTTGAATGTTTTTATGTCACTATAAAATTTAAGAAATGTTATTTGTTAAGGAGGTAGAAGAGGAATATGATTATAATATATAATATCTATTTGATTTGTTTTTTTGTTGGGAATGAGGATTACCTCTCTTATTACTATTAGAACCTCCTTAATATTAAATTATAGAAAAAATAATACAAGGTGCTACATAATAGGGGGCAACCGACAGTGGACACAGCCTCACAAACACCACGAAGGCAAACACAAAAAAGGTCCATAGGGAAACATAAACTAAATAGGCATGGGCATAGAAGGAACCGCAAAGCCAAAAATGAGTTGAGAAGAAACATAAGGATCTATGGCTAATCCAAAATAAACTGGAGCTACAAAGACACCATAGGTGGGCAAAAATAAACAGGATCTATTGAGGCCACCATCGATCAAGTAATAGGTCGATTAGAAGAAGGCACAAATTTCCCTTTCTTCTCTTTAGACCTTGTGATCATAGTCCATTTCTTAGGGAAGGCAAGGCTAACAGAGAATAGAAGTGAGGGCGATCCTTCTTCAGGCTCCTCCTGCAAGGTTTGAAGTAATGCCTCATATGATGAAATATTCCTTACCACTGAAGCCCTTTCTCTCTCTGCTTCTTTCTTAGGATCCTTTGGCTCTGGCATCCAAACTGGTCCATCCTCAAGCACCAAATCAACTAGGTACGCACATAGTGCATAGCCGAAGGGAAATTTTTGGGTACCTTGGGCTCCAAGTGTAGTCTTTCTTGTAGGACATGATCTCTAATCTCCTCTGCCATGTCGATGAGAACCCCATTCTTCTTTTTCTCTAGGTCCTTCTCTCCTTTCAGACACGTGATCTCTGCATCTTTGGCTTTGATATCTTCTCTTAGCGCTTTGATAGTGGCAACTTTATCCACATTCCTATGCGCCACCTCTGTAGATACCTTCACTAAGGCATTACTCACCTATTCATCAGTCATAACAATTAGCTTGATTGTTATGTGCATGTTTTGTGGTGCCTTCTCATTCTCCTTGACACATAGGACTCTTCACACACATCAAAATCAGGCTCGTCCATGTGAGTTTTCATGGACCATAATGTGTGGTTTCCATGTTAGGGTCCATCAAATCCCACCCATAAAATTCCTTGAGGCCCATTGTATTATGGAATCACGCACGAATATTTTACTTATGTCTTCTTCATATCCCATGACTAGTGCAACATACTCCCCACTTTCCCTCCTTGATCTTGGCCCCTTAGGAACTTGAGCGCCAAGGTTTGGAGTTGGATCCTCTATGTCTTGAGTAGTATCTTGCTTTGTTTCTCCTAGCTTCTCTACTCCTTCTTCAACCTTCATTTATTTGTCCTTGGGCTCTTCCACATCCTCTGGTTATATTGGAGATCTAGGTGCGCTCTCTTCAGACTCCTCCACCTCCTCGTTCAACTTCAATTTTCTCCTTCTCTTCTCAGTTGTCTCCTTATGTGGAGAGAGTCATGGTGATCTTCGTACTGATTATGGAGTAGTGCCTTGATTTATTGTTCATCTGAACACCCTCTTAAAGCGACGTTCTTTAGGGTCTGCTCCTACTTCCAATTATTCATCTCCTTCTTCTTGTTCCTGGGGTAGAGTACTTGTGCACTTAGCTTCTACCTTGTTCGTGGGTTACCTTCGGCCTCTATGTACCAAGCCGCCACTTTTTCACGCTCTTCCTCCTCATCATCTACCTTTATAAGTTTGGTAGGCTTCGAAGTTGGTACATTCTCCATTGGATGCTTTCCCTTAGGCATCCCTGGGAGAGTGAAATCATTCTCTACATACTTGTTACCCTCTAACTTAGGTTTAAGCTGAAGGTATATAAGTGCGGCTCCACTATCTCCAATCTCCAAACTCACAGGCTTCATGCTTATCATATCTGAAATTAGCCTCTCAATATAGGCATTCTGCCCTGGATATACATATGTCTTCCTCAGTGTGTGGTAGTCACAGTCTACCTTGTCTACAACAAAATTCAGGTGGCGTGCATCAGTAAAATGGTGGACTGATGCCTAGAAGTAGCGCGCTGTGAAGGCATATGACAATTTGCACTAGGGGCTCCAAGTCCCATCCTTCATAGAAAATCACGTGATGCGAAGTCTTTGGTATACATGCAAATTGAACGCCTTCCCTAACAACGAAGGTAACTCCTTGGGGATGCGCCACTCCTCTTCAAATGCCACACGGAGCTGATCATACCACATCTTTGCCCTCTGCTTGAATGGCCCACTCATTGACCCTTCACACAAGTACTTGTCAAATCTTTCCATGAGGACTTGTTTTGTATGGGATACTCCCAGATCATGTTCTTTGGCCCATTGGGTAGTCAATCTCCATAAATAAAAGGGACAATAGGATAGCGTAAAACTTGTGTGAACTACCATGGTGATAGTCTTTGCAATGTAGCTTGATATGTTATAAATTATTCCCTGTGACATTCTCCTTGCAATGTGTAGCCACATTGTATTCACCTGTGACCATCTCTCTTGATCATTCAATTTGGTCACTAGATGTGCAGTTTCTTGTACCATTGGGTACTTCTTCAATTTGTCGATATCCATTCTGCGTGGACCCTTGGTATACCCTAACTCCTTCCGTGTCTCCAGGATTGCTTTGCTTTATCTATCAAGTCACTATCTAGATCCACTCCTATGCCCTTTAATCATGTTATTGTTGAAATCAATGCGGTTGTAATCCTTACCCTTCATCCGATGAAATAGAAAAAGTATTCATGTACTTTTCTCATCAACCACTAGTACAAAGGTTCATACTTTTTGAAATATGGGAGCTCGTACAACTGGTAGACTCCAATCTACTTTAACAACTTCTCTCTAGTGTCATCATACACTGGCATGTCCTCTGTTGTGTGCTTGTTTATCTTCGTACTCAACAGTGCATCCAATTCCTTTTATTATCCAATGTGCGGTGGTTGTAATCACTTATCTTTCCTTACAGACGCGAGAATCCCATTCTTGTCCCACTATCATGCCTTCTAGGTATTGCATCTCCGAGAAATTACTCTGGGATCAATTTCAACCTCTTCTTCCACTTTCTTCTTTCCCTTGGCTCCTACGACAGGTAATTTCTTTGGTGCCATCTGTAAATCGTAACTTTCTGTCCTCTGTAGTGTGCAAATCCTTGCCTTCTATCTTCTGTAATGAGCAAGTCTAAATCCTAGCTTGAATCAGTGTTCCCTAGTTGAAATCTTGTGCCCTCACTCTTTTGAAATTCTCTGCTTCACTCAAACCCTTCACCAATGGGGACACAATCTTCTCCTGCGCACAAATCTGCTCTCCACATCTAGTTTCAAACTCTTCGCACCTCAACATGATTCAATCAACTTGTTTTGCACTTAACTCATTCAAATTTTTACGATTACAATGGTAAAAATGAACTCGTATCCCATCCTTATATAGATTTTCAAAAAGTTAGTGAATTTATTACTCCACCTATCAACAATCCTCTCATTAATTGACCATTTTCACAATTTCCATGCGGTACATATTCGTGCCTCAGCTATAACCTTTTAGTGCGCCTTCCCACATTCTAGCTATAGAATTCTCTTCAGGGCGCTTCCAGCCTAAGTACCTCACCACTGTGCCTTCTCCTGGTAGTATCCATAGCCGTTGCTTACCTCATGTTATGCTATTCCTTCGTTTATCTCCATCTATGGTCCTTATTTGGAAGTAATCTTCTATCCATTAACTATTGAAACTTGAATAACACCTGTAGTGGTTTGTTCCTTTGTGTACCCATTTTCCAATAATCACGCCACACAAATGGTATATGCAGTCCTCTGTGCATTAAAATACTGCAAATGGAAATTATCTTCTAGTGCGTAAATGCGCTTATTTCACAAAACACCAACTAAATTGAAAAATCATAGTGACGAAGAAGGAAATACATTAAGGGAATACATAATTGAAATCCTAATCTAAATGACAACACTTCCTTATTACAAACACCAAGAAGACTTATTTATAGTAGGGCTTCAGCCTACTCTCGTTGAAGTAACCGTGTAACCGTATTCCAGTAAGCGTTTCTAACTGACAAGCTCCTATTTCAAGTATGTAAGTGATAATATATGGTCCTAACCAATGTATTTTGAGTTTGGATGGATGGCACAAAAACTTAGAGTCATAAAGAAGCACCATCTGTCCTATCTCAATATTTTTGTCCCTGATGTGCCTGTCATGTCATGCTTTCTACCTAGATTTTTCTTGCTTCTGACTCCAGCGTGCTATTGCTCATCGCTCATCCAACTTAATTAACTTTTCAATTCATTATTCTAAGGTTTTCATCGAGCTAGACCTCCAGTACACACAATACACAAAGAAGGTAACATGAATTCCATAGGAAGAACTGCTTCTATGCCAAACACCAATTAAAAGGGTGTGGCCTTGTTTAACCACTTGTATGTTGTTCTATACGCCCAAATCACTTTGTAGATACTTTATCATCCCAAGCTCAAAATCTTGTTGAAAGCCTTAGCAGTCCCATTTTCCTGAGGATGATATGGTGTAGTCTTATGGTGTGCAATCATGAACTCATCCAATAGAATTCTGATTGTCTCATTCAAAAAATGTGTGCCCCTATCACTTGTCAAACTCAACGGGCATCCATACCTTGTAATAATATTTTACCATAGAAACTGGTTGCTATAGATGTTATACAATCATTTATAAGTGTTGCTTCTACCCACCTTGTCGGATAATCGTGAAGTGATGATATAGCACGATCTAGTCCTACGCGTGACTAGTGAAATAGGACCCATAAAATCTATAGAACATTTATCAAACGGTTCTGCACTAGGAATATGTCTTAAAGGCATTTCATATCTTTGTCCTAGTTTTCCAAGGTAACGATAGTGATCACAAGCCTTGAAATATGCCTTAAAATATTTATACATGGTCTTTTGCCATAATCCAATGAGTAGTATCTTGCACAAGTGGCGTCACACTCATAGTGCCCACTTGCAATACCACCATGAGCCTCCTCCATGATATATGTGCGCTCATGTTCCAATACACATCGACATAATACTTCATCTTGGCCTAACTTGTACATATCACCGCTAATCAACATAAACAATGTCGCACGTATGGAAATTTGTTTCTTCTCTAAGGATTTCATTCCTTTTGGTGCCATACCGGTACATAGAAAGACAAAAATTTCCTTTAATTCGATGGTGCGCATTGTAACTCAGTATAACTATGCATCGGGAACGGTATGTATGGTTTGATCAAGAATTTCTTTTCCTGGTTTTACCACAATCGTGAAATCAAATTCTTGGAATAAGAGTATCCATCGGCATATGCACCCCTATAAAATGGACTTATTTACCAAATACTTCAATTCCATGTGATCGATATAGATTACAAATGGTGTTCTTAGTAGTACTATCTGAATTCATGTAGCATATAGATTATTGATAAAGCTTCGCACTCTGTAGTTGTATAATTCTCCTCTGCAGGAGTCAACTTTCTACTAGCAAAAAAAATAGGATGATCTATAATAATTTCTCTAGGCTGAGCCAAAACCACACCAATGACCGTGTTAGAGGCATCTACATGTGCATGAAGCGGTTTGTACCACGAGGGAAAGAACAAAATAGGTGTTGTAGTAAGTTTCTCCTTTAATTTCTCGAATGCGGGCTCTTTGTAGTTCTCCCAGTGAGAACGCCCCTTTTCCTTTTAGTAACTCTTCCAAGGGTGCAACAACCTTAGCATACCCTTTTATAAAATTTCTATAATACCCAGTGTGACCTAAGAATCTGTGCACCTCATTTTGACTGGTAGGCTCTTCTAGGCTGATAATGACTACAACCTTAGCTGGATCAACCAACAAACCTTCCTTGCAGATGATGTGCCCTAACAATGTGCCAAATGGTGTAGAAAATATACATTTCTTGATGTTCAAAGAGATGATTAACTAGTGACACCTTTCAAAAATTAAGCATAAATTATCACAATGATCCTTAACAAGTCCATACACCGTCCAGGTCATATAATCAAACTGCGAGAAGTTGTGAATAAAATCTTTGAATGCTTGGAAAACTATGCGTGAAAATACAATAGGTGCATTTTTAGACAAAAGGCATCACAATATAGGAAAAACTTCCCCATTTAGTAGTAAAAGTAGTCTTTTCCTAATCCTCCTGCAATCCTAACCTGATGATACCCAGAGAATCCATCTCAAAGGATTAAAACTCACACCCCTGCAACACCTTCTAATATTTCCTCAGTGAAAGGCATAGGAAAGGGATCAGTCACACATGTAGCATTTAACTCCATGTAGTCCACAGGATCCTAATCCGACCATCTTTCTTTATACTAGTCACCATTGGGCTAACCCATTCTGATTCGTTAGGGATTGATGATTCCATACCTCAACATTTTGTCAATTTCTTCTTTGACCTTTTTGCATGCAAGTTGGGGTTCATCCTGTAGGGTCTCTTCCTGACCGGGAATGCACCTTCCTTAAGCTTTATCTTCATTTCTCCTAATGATTCATGCATGCATTTGAGTTCATGGTATCCCCTAGGAAATAAGTCTTGATAATCTCATAGCAACTCAATGATTTTGGCCACTTTAGAGTCAGACCAATAATCCCCAATTATGGCCTCCTTAGGCTCAACATCTAATCCAATATTCACTTTCTTTGTTTTCATAGGTTCATGATAGGCACGCGTGGTCTTATTTGCCTTTGTACAAAACCTAACACCTACCCGTTGAATGATCTCCACCCATATTTTCTACTTTTTCATCATCCACTAAGTAGATCACCTTTCCTTTTTCTTTCTCAAGGTAAGTGCGCTTAAGTAGTGTGTCATCATTGTCTCTGTTTCTTCAAAAACTCACTCCTGAATCATTTCCATCAAATAACTCCTGGCTAAGTTCCTCCACCTTGGCACTATCTCCCATAGTTAAGCACTTATAACCCTTAATGCCTCTTCTACTTGAGGTTTAGTAGAGAAGTAGTTAAAATTCTGGATCAGTCCTGTAATCAAATCCTGTAAATTTCCAGTCTCTCTATGGAGTTATGGATATACATACCAAGCAAGCGCACAACCTTGTAAAGTAGAATAAAATTTGTGCACCTAGAGCGAAGGTGGTAAAGCTTCCCCTCTCTATCCAGAGCCTCTCAAATTTTTGAATGTGGTGCTTTGAATCTGGTTGATTACCATGAGAAGTGTAGATTTGAGTAGGTGCAATGCTCCTGAAAAAATGAGTAGAAAGAGCTATCATGATTTCATTCCATCCTACAAGATTATCTCTGTGAACCACCCTCCAAGTAGCATTCTTTGTCCCGAGTAGGGTATATGCTAGCATATTCCATCTCTCCAACTGGTCTATCCACTTTGTTCCTCCATGGCACGCAAAAATACCGTAGGATATCCTTCTCCAGTGTATCGAGGTACCGAGTTGTTACTTATTCTCCTGATACAACGAGGTCTATTGTTTCGTGCAAATGTACTTCTTACTTGCGCCCTACCAACTCATAAGTACTATGAGCCCAATTATCACAAGAAACACTTGTAGTATCACTAATAGACTGTAATTTCCCCTTTGAAGGATTCCTTCTTTAGATGGCTCAAGCACTTATGGGTCCCGAAAGGCGCGTGCATAAATCCTTTTCAGATCTTCCTCACTTAAAGGCTCAACATAGGGCACAAATTTTCCATCAGTTAAAGGGATAATATCTCTTTCCTCCTTGTTTTCAAAACTGATATAACCCTTGTTGAACTAAAGATAAACATTATTTGCATAACACCAAGGGTTACAAGTAGATCCGGAAGCTATCTGCCTCTGTAAGCGCTAAAACCTCAAAATCCCCAGTGAACTTGGCTCCTTATATGGTAATGGATGCATCTTTTAAAACTCCAATGGGAGTGGCCTTAGTTCGGTTAGCCATAAACAACACATTAAAATATGGATGTAATGGGGTCTCCCCATCTATACCCATGCATCTAAAGTAAGCACATTGACTTCCGCACCTATATCAATCAATATATTACTCAAAATCCATCCATCCACAACAACATTTAGAGTGATTTCCTTGTCGTAGTCTAAGCTATGAGGGGGAAGATTTGCATGCAAGATCTATCTTCCTATCTTAGTAATTGCGTGTTGTTGTTTCCCTTTAGCCAATTCCCTAATAATGGAATGATATTCTCATAGTGTAACATTTTGCACACCTCCTTCAAGTCATCAATATCAGTTTGGACCGTCTTTGCTACTTTGTTGTGCTTTCATCTTCCCTGATTGCTCCTTTAAACATTGTATTTCACCTAAATAAATACTTGTGTACCTTCATGGTTTCCTAATAAAACTCCTTCTAATGGGTAGGATCTAGGTACCGTGCATGTAGAACCTCCTCCTTAGTGATGGTAGGATTCTACTGTAACACTTCTTTGGCACATGCTGCTTCAATGCGGGTAGTGATCTTTACAGGAAGTACCTCAGATTCTGGTTCCAACTTGGGCATCCACTGATTTTCCACAGCGCGTTGTGTCCTAACCATTCATACGCCTTTGTTTTATTTTTATTTTTATGTCTTACTAAGAAGCTCATATAATTACGGGAATTCTTCATAGCTATGATTATTTCCACATAAGGAACAATTAATATTCTGAGGACATTCACGCCTGTAGTGGTTAGGAGATCCACATGTATAACATGTTACGTGAGGAAACTCACCTCATCCACCACCATGGCCTCTTGCTCCGAATCCACCATAGTATCGTCAACCTCTCCGCCATGACCTCCTTCAAAATTCCTTCATTATGATCACAACACGCTTGATTGTGATCCTGATCTTGATGCTCATTCTTACTTTTAGAGTTATCTGAGACTCTTGTCTATTGCACACTAATATATATAGCATCATGGATCTGACCAATCAATCTAAAATCTTTTGTATCGTGAGTCATGGACCAAAAAATCTTACAATAACAAGATATGTTCTTCCTTATTGTGCGTTACAATAATGGGAAGTGGATAACATCATGGTTCAAATGATATATCTCACAATATAGTAATAATGAATGCACCGATCCATGGGGACAACTATCCTTAGTGTGACCTTCTACTTCAAAATTCTTACACCAAATCCCCATACACATCTCATGTGCTGAGTTCACTGATAGTTTCTCCAACTATTTTTCCATAGCTGCAATCTATGCTTCCAAAAATAGGCGACCCCGTGTCTATATTCTTGACTTCCTCGGCACATAAAGCTACTTCAAGTGCTTCACACGGATAAATGTATGTCTTATGTGACAAATCCCTTCTAAAAGGTTTAATCAGACCTCTAACGAACCATTGTGCATGATGGCTTGCATGAATATCATAAGAAAGCTTATATAAAAGCATTTTGAAATGAGCATCATACTCCCTGACACTCTCAGTAGTGCCTTTTTAATATCCTTGAGCGCGTTTATACTCTTCTACTCAAACTCAGGAATGTGAAACTCTTTAAGGAAAGCATCTTTTAATGCTGCATAATCTACACAAGTCTAATTAGGGTCAAAATTTCTGTACTAGCTTTGTGTGCGTCCTTGTAATGTAGTGGCAAATTGACTTGCCCTACGCTCAGAAGCCGTGATTCCCTTTGCGCACCATAGTATTTCACACATGTGCACATGCTCAATAACATATTCTATGCCCTTATATTATGGCAGAAGAAGAGACATCTCCATGTAAATATTCTGGGGTTTGTGCGGACCTTGCCCATGTAATCTAGAACCTCCTATGTTTCCTCTACCTCCTAAACCACCAGATCCATAGGAACTAGAACCACCTATACCTCATGATCCTCCACCTATAGCTGGTAGTGGACCAGAGGATGTACTTCCCTATGTCCCAACAGTAGTACTGAATTGAACCCCTATAGTTTGTGAAGTGTTACCACTCCAGTGAGTCCAAAATTTTGCACGCTCAAATTTTGTGTGGATGATGCACCTAAAAAGGTACCCCAAACAACAATGAATTCATTTTCACTACCATCGATGTACTTTCTATGTAACTTACTGCTACTCTCCCACTGCCTAAATTAGCTTGCTGACTACTACTTTTAAGTATTAGAAGCTGGAAAACCTAGTGCGAAGGGCTAGGTTTCCGAGGTAGATTCAAATGCATGTCCACGACCCAAGTCATCTCTGCTGGTGCGCTTCCACATGAGCCCGAGGGGGGTTCTGTGTCATGCTTTCCCAAATGGGGGAGTTCTCAATGCTTTGGCTCCACACCTTCTGCATGAGCTCTAAATCCTTTGCGAGCCATCTCTCTCCTCAATGCCATTCGCTCTGCAACATCCCGCTACTTCTCTATCTCCCTCTTACATGCCTCATTATACTTAAGCTGCCTTTCTTCTCTCTTCCTTTCTACCGCTAGGTCTGCCATCTTTCACCAAACCTACTCCTGCCCCCGCGTGTGGTGGGGTTTAGTTAGCCATCGGTTTGCTTTCCAAGTTCAAGGTCACCATCAATATTTTGATCACTAGTGGAATGCCTTGTAAGTAAGTTCCCCTGGGATATCATAAAAAATGGAATTCCACTACCTCTAGGAAAGAATAAGTGGAAATTGAGTACTCTAGAATATAACTGTTCAAAACACCACAAAACCAAGTATCCATAACATGTGTCCAAATCAGATCAACATCATAAAGGGCCTGAAATTCTTCCTACATCCAAAAAAGTGCGTGATACCTCCAATCCCTTTTAGACGCATAAGCAACTAGCCACTCGTACAATTCTACTAGAAAAATAGCGAAGAAGCTCTCATACAAATTGTCATACAGATTTTGTTCCACCCATGCATGTGTGTTAAACTCAGATCCGGTGCTGAACCTCCGTGCATATTCTTCTTCTAGATCTTGTATCCACTCCTCAACACTTGTGAGAGTCAACTGATATGTCTTCATCGCGAACCATCCTGAAAAAAATTGAAAAATAAGTCTCGGCAACGGAGCCAATGATGCATTTGAGAATTTACCGATGTAATAACCCAGGCGTGTTGGTACATCACTCATCATAGACTGAGCACTCACCCGAAGTGTGCAAAGGTACCAGGCCCCTCTTTAGGGTTGCTTGTGTAGGATGTTAGCAAGATGAAGAGTTAATGTATTCAGATCCATAATTAGTATAACATTCTATAGAGCATATTCCAGATCTAAATCTAAAGAGTAATAGCCACAATGAATTCTTCCATGCAAGATTTAGTTGTAATCATGTTTAACACCTTGAATCAGTCAATACACTCCATTATATTAAACACAATAAATACACATAAGCTTCTTATAATACCATAAGCTCATGCGCGCATCAGATCTGGCAGCATAACTTCACAATAACTTATATCCAATCCTTCTATACTATGCAAATCACTACATATTTATAAGGGTGGGGACTTTCCCTTCACCACTTGCATAATTCCCAAAATAGGTTGCATGTTGAAAATAGCTATGTGCCTTTACAATAATAGACACACATACAAGTGTGCTAACAATAGATCTCTTCTGGTTAATTGGCAGTACAGACTCTATTATTAGCTTGAACCCATGTAAAGTGCTTAGTAGACGCTCTTCCCAAAATAGCCTATGCATTTCGCATAAGTCTTTATTTGGTTTGTGTGCTCTACGTGCTATATCTCTAAAAATAGCACATACACGTGAAAATGGCTAAGTCCCGAATCTTTCCTTGTCTTTCATGCGCGTGTCCTTACCTATCCTTTTGCGCCTTTGAACAATCCTAGTTCTCACACGTGAACCTTCTTTGTGCCTTCTGCTAAGTATCATACTTTGTCTACTCAACATGACATAGTTTGCACTAGAAGGTGGTATCCTCATAATCAAGCATATGAATTAATCGAACCCTCATGAAGTAACTCCAACTTATCGGAAGACCCTTTCTTTGAATTCCATCTCAATGCAAATATGGTTGTATGTTAATAACCCTTTTACTGGATCGTTCATCATCATCTGTCTTAAGGAAGCGACTAATAGAGTTACCAATAGCTTCAAAAATAACATGATGCCAAAATAGGAGAGGGATATTAGGGATATAGGCCTAAACTAGCATTTTGGAGACTACCATTGTATAAGGATCGAAACCCTCAAACCATGGAGTGAGAAACAGGCTTGCCCTACCTCACTTATTCAATTTTTATCATGTATATTATATTTAAGCTAATATTCTTATCCTTAATATAATTTTAAGGAAACATATTGGAAGCCTTATACACTCTACTATATTAATTAGATCTGGGTTGAACTCCATTCTATTTGGCATTTTTCTTGCAAATAGTCTTTTACATGTTCATTTATAGTAGGGTGAATCCATTCATATGTCCTAGAATAATGTTTCAATGTTGTTAATCGGAGAAATCGATATGCCCATACTTTGTACTGCGATTAATCTGCATATGTAACTTCACTTTACATGGGACCCAACTAATGAAAATTGAAAATTCAGAAATGGGAACTTCCTAAAAACTTTAAGCTTTTAATGATGTCGTGTAGATTACAAATAATAGAATACTTTATAACATAAACCGGATAGGTGATGATATGTAGGAGTGATATCAAAATTCAAGTATACTATGGTGTCAAACATAATTTTGTTTGCCACCATCAAATTGTACTTGTAATAGTTATGTTTATAAAATAGTGAAATTTGAGAGGCCAAAAATCATGTGATATGTTTGGGCAAAATCAATTTTAGACAAATGATTTAAAAAAGTTAAAATTTACCCTTGTGAATTATCTCAAGCACGTAAAATGCCTCAATTTAGAAATTTGGGTTAATGTTAAATTAAATTTGAAAAGAGTGGGTCATCATATGTTTGATCCTTTAACAAAAAATAGATATTTTAGTGCAATACGAAAAACTTCAATGCTATTTTTTAATTAATTTGAATTGTTTTGTTTTTATGCTTATAATTAACGGAATACACATTCCATAATATTTTAACTTTGGAAGCCTACACCCTACATATATAAGCTATATACTTCTTGCCCTTGTCCTCCAACAATGGAAATATGGAAAGTATAAAGCTTGTTACTTTGTGATTGGAAACTATTATGTAAACTAAAGAAGGCTAGGTCTACGCTAGTATTCCCTTTTCTTTTGTTGGAAAAAGTTTACTCTTGCTTTGACTAACATTTACAATTTTGATGTCAATAATATGATAAATATAAACATTTAATGTGTTTGAGTATTTATAGTTCTTCACTACGTAGTCCTCTTATCGGTGTGACCATTGAACCCTTCAAAACAATTACTATTCGTAGACATGGTCAAGCTTTTGATAGTATAATTGTCTAGATTGAAACCTTTAGGTGATGCCTCATTAACTTATGGATTTCATTTTCATGGTCATTACCATCGGCCTTTCTCGATTATGGGTTAACTAGGTTAGGCATCAATTTATGATGCCTCACTTAATAACACTTTTATAAAGTTTGAAGAGATGTGGTTACACAATTACAGAATTAAGGATCCGATATAATGGTAGATTATTATGCCTACTTTTAAGGGAAATTTTATAAATTCAGTTTAGCTATTTCACAAATTGAAGTGTCTTTAAAGTGTTTTTAATATATGACCTGAACAAATTTTGGGAGTACATTTTCAAGTCTGCGGATTAATTGGGATCCATATAGGGATAATCTCTTATAACGATTCAAGGGATTACACATCTACATATGTCAACATATAAAAGTATCTATTTTGATATCATGATTGAAGGGATTAACATCTACACATGTTGAGCTATAGGTTTAATAAGTATGTATAGATTTTATGCATACAAATATTGAAGCGATAACTAATCATTAATGTTAAGAGCTATGAAAGATAAGACAAAGTGCTTATTAGATAATGCATCCAAAACAATATTCCAAGTATGTGGTCCCATGGACATGTGTTAGATTTTTATCAACCAATTCAAGGATGTGTTTTTAGGAATGAATTTGCATATTAGGTGTTCCAATTGCACACCTTTACCTATAATTGCTCGAGATAAATCAAAGAGTTTTTTTACGAGTTAATTTGTAAAAATATTTTGTTTCAATGAAGAAAATGCATACATATTATTTTCAAAATTACTAATGATTTCTCTTTGGAGGTTGTTGGCACATTAATTCCCCTAGAGTACATGCCTTAATGGGTCTATTGAGAATAGGGTTTGCATTGATTTGTACCACCTCATGAGAGATCATTATGGAACTTTCCTGAGCTTGCTTTAGGATTTTGGGTACCACTTTACGACCATTTCATATCCTTATTACTACCACCTTCATATGTTCTCCAAGATTCTTGCTCCACCTTTCCTTCTCTCTACTTTACCTCACCTTTCATGGATCATTTATAGCTAACTACATCGACCATAGTCAATGTACTTAGGTAGAAATTTTTCCTAGCTAATTGGTCAATGTTGTTGGGTAAGTGAGATAACGAATTTAGGTTATGTTTACCTATTTATAGACATTTTCATCAAAATCTATCGTACATATCATCATAGTCTACTTTCTTCGCTCATGAAATATGCCCTTAAAGGTTAATAGGTCTTAGGGTTTATTACAATTTATACTTGGAAGTCATCATTGAATCATTGGGTTACTTAAGGTATAATAATATGAGCTCCACCAACGAGGTATACCTTAATATTTGGAGTCCCCAAATTTGATCTTCTAATTATCTCTTTTGATTCACCGACAACAAAATCTTGCAAGGAATACTAACCTAGGAGGAGGATTGATGCATTGACAATATCATCAAAGGTAAGTATCCTTGACCCTAAACTCTTTATTTTATGTAGATTGATTATGTTTACGTATCATATATTAGACTAGGATAGTGTCGCTTTTACACCCTTATTCCTACAAGTTATTTTGAGATCTTTTTGACCTCTAGCTTTTACATCAAACCCCTTTGCAAATGAGAAAAATGCCTTTTATATGCACAAGAGACAATAACTACCTTGAAATAACTAAATGGATAAATAATTATAGTTTTGTCTAATTAAGTCACTTAGGTGACTTTTACATTTCATTATTTTAAAAAAATTTGGAAGTATAATATAACAATTAGTGTTTTCAGTTGACACTTGAAGAAGGAAGAAAAGGAGTTGGGAATTTAAGTTTAAGCACGTGCATTCTGAATCTTGTTACCACAACAACTATATCTGACTCTTTGGGAACCACAAAATTCGCCAAGTTGTTCATCTAAATTCTAAAATAATTTTCCATTTTGGAACTCATTCCTCCTAGCCGAGTAAAATTCTTGGAAGCTTAAATTATTACATTGCTCAACTCAGAAAGATCTTCTATCCTACGTGGATTGATATTTTCTGTTTTAAACAACTCTTCTTTGATCAATTTTGTGAATTGTTCTTTGATCTCATCTATTGTGTTTCTTTGAGAAGAATTGTCTTGGAAAAGATCACAACGAAGAGCTTTGAGGTTAGAAAGGATCTCAAACTTCATAGATTCACCTTTCTCTATGGAATTTTGTAGATCTGTAGAAGATTATTCTAGAACTTTGAGTCTCCATTCCACCCTAAATGACCAAGTGCGTGACATATTTCTTTTTACATTATTGAAAATTTTCTCTGAAAGGAGGAGCTTCTCATCAGTTACTACCATGATCCTGAGATATTGAATTACATCAGCCTAGACCTTATCTTCTTTTTTAACGTTTTTAACTGTGGAGTTGTATTGCTCGTTAGAAATTATTAGGTAGTCATATAATCTGCAGCATTCATCAATGAACTTTATCCCATTCATTAAGAATTTTTGTACCCGAGCCTTAATGAATTTACCTTAAATGGTATGCTTATTAACTTCTGAAATAGATTTCATATAAATATCAGTCAAAGGAGTGGGAGATGGGAGATATGCGAGAGGAGTTGTATCTGGAGAGAAAATAGATGATATATGTTGAAAGAGTTTGCACATGTTCTTCCAACTGCTCATGTATCTATTTTCCTTTCTCCACTCTCTCAATGACTTTTGAAATTATTTCTTTTAGATTGTGCACATCTCCTTTAGGAGTGGACTCTCGTAGTGATATTCTTGTTAAATCATAATCAATCGGAGTAATTTCATGTTCACTTTTGCCCATTGTTGGCCTTGAAAATTCAGCAAAAGTTTCCCTGAGTTATCAAGTGATAAAGCGGGAAGTTGTTTTGGCATTCTTCAGAGCAGGGATACAAAGTAGTGTTGCTACAGCATCATAATTAAGAACTACAATTTTTGACTTAGTTTTGTTTTTCTTACTCTCAATCATTAGTTGGAGCCATAAAAAAGAAGTACCAATTTTTGTGCAACAGTTGGATCTGCCGTTGGAATATTAATCCATTGTTTAGTTGTGGGTCGGTCAGTTATCCCTGCCTTCGTGGCTTTTAAACTTCTGATGGTTCCCCTACCATGCCAACTGTCTGTGTTGTATATATATTCGTTGTTTGTGTATTGTAAATTAAAGGCATTCGAATCATTTTATATTATTTCTATGCCTTCAGTGATATCAGAGTGCTTCATTCCTAGCGACCTGGATAGTGTTTTGGCATTTTATTTAAACATATTCCCTCCTGATTTTTTCTCCGGCGTGGAATATTTTGTCTTGGCATGTTATCTTTTACAAAACATAACAAACCTGCGTGGAGTAGTTGTAAGACGGGTGTGGAAGGATCAAATTTCAAATAACTTGATTAAAAACCTGTTTAGAACTTGTGTGGAGTCGTTTCTTTCTCTTGGACCAACGACCTGCCTAGCAGACCTACAAAGAAGTTTGATGGGTGTTTTATTTTTTCTAAGAAATAATTTTGGCGTTTGAGCTGAACATAATGCGATTTTTTTATTATGAAGCTCCAAACCTCTGTGGCATCATCTATCTCTCTTGCTGGAGCATAATCTGTGTGGTAGTGTCTATCTCTCTTGATTAGAGTTGCAAAGGCGGCGTGCATGTGAAGTTCCATGAGCTATCAGATTTGGGGAAGAAACTGGTATGCATTTGAATTATCTTGTTATAATTTCTTTCGATAAAAAGGCCTATGATCGCTGTATTCTCACTACTGATGTCTGAAAATGGAGAAATAAGTATGTGAAACCTGTGATTATTTGAGAAAAATTATCTAAATGGAGGAGCTTCGCAAAATGGACCTGTTCACATCGTATAGGAGATCAAAGATGTGTGCAAATTGTTTTGAATCAATGAGCCTCAAATTCATATCTACTAATTAAGTAGCAACATACTGGAGGCTGGAGGATACATAGAGGTTGGAGGACAATTGGTGTACTCTTGTCAGTCACCTATGATGGGGTTACACTTTTGCTTTGGTGATAAGTTTGTTTGTGTTTGTATTTTGTTGTTCGTGATGTGGCTTTGGTGTGTGTTGTGCGTGTGTTGTTCAATAAAGGTGAAGGAAATGTTCCAGGTTTGGTACCTCATGAATGAAGGACATTGTGAGGAGAAAAATTACTAAAGTAGCGCTTGGTTCTTGTATGATGGGTGTAGACACCAACTTTGGGTCACACTCCCCTTGGCCCTTTTAATTAATTAAGCACACCATTGCCACATTATTAATATATTTACCTTCACATTATTAATTAATTTAATTATTTTAATTAAATTAATTTCACCCTCACACCTCCACCTCACCTGGACCCATTATAGGGGCATTTAACTCACGATGATTGAGTCATCACCCTTAACAACTTTGAGTCATTCTTGAGTTATAACTCTTAGTCTTTGAGTCACTAACTTGACCTAACTATCTAAGACTTCTTCCTAAACCTAACTGGACCTTTTCTAAGTTCTTCCTGCCTTCTCTCACGTGAACTCCACTTTCCTAAGTTGACTCAGGACAAAGCACACCAAAATATGGGAAGATCAACCTATTTTTGGTAAACCTAGACTTTCTTGCCTTAACCGACGCCAGTTATTCTTCGCCGATGTAAGTCACCTAACCATCATCGGTTCCTTTATATACAACTTTGCAACATTTTACCGAGGTTGGTCTTTTTCAGTTTGGAGAGTTCTATTTCATTCAAGCATGAATCGAGACTTCTTAGCATCCATACGATAGGATATACCTAACCACAAGCCCAAGCAAGCATTCAGCTCTCATTCCAAGGCATTGGAATATTCACGGAACACTCCAGTATTTCCTAACAACGAACACAAAATCTCTTCACGGATCAACTACCATCCTCCTTCACCTACCAAATCTGCAAATGCAAGTAAGTATACGTGATTTTCATCATATTGTGCTTGCTTAAAGTGTAGGTTCATTACCTCTTTCATTATACTTTATTTCTTCTTGTATTTCTTTATCCCACCTTCTCACCAATCCATCAATCCAACTACACTGTGGCCTCTTGGCTCTCTGCCTACCTACCCCTGTGCATTCCCAATCTCACTGGTAATATTACGAACCCAACCACTCTCCCTTCATTCTTTGTGTAATCACAGAGAAGCTTAAAACTACTTTTATTTTATTACTACCAAATTTTCCCTACCGACATTTGTTACCTTAACTGCAAGTTGGGTCTCACCTCTGTATCGACATCGATCACTAGACCAACATCGGTCACTGTGTCTTTTCCTTAACCTCCACCAAAGAACCCATAACTCAACCAAACTCTACCCGAACTCGACCAAACACCCTTGTGAATTTACCTAGCACCCCGTGACCTTTCCCAATGAAACATACCTTTCACGATGCTTGATTAGTTTATACTTCAATATTCTACTTAATCTAGTGTATTGATAACGTTTTGAGATACCTAAATCAAAGTGTTAGCAATAGGACATTTATTTCTTGTATTTACTTTCATTAATTTGATAAAAAAGTGGATTGATAACCATATAGGAAGTATCACACTTGGAACTAGCAATCGCTAGGCAGTCCACTATCATTTTCTATTTAATATCATTTGGTGGTCTTGTTTTGTTTCTTATACATGTCATTCCTCCTAGCCAAAGGGAAGATCTCACATTCAGTTTGATCAACTTCTACAATGTGCGCATACCATCTACATAACCACATGTATTCCTCTTTGACCGTTCTGATATCTTTTTTATCACTTATTTTGAGGTGAAACATTTTGGCACTCTGGTGGGACCCATTTGAGTTCTTTTGCATTGTTCATTCCTAGGTGAAAGATTGTGTGTCTATTTCCTTTTGGAAGAGTTCACATTAAATTTTCTCCCTTGGAAAATTATTTCTCTGCTACTTATCTCAGTGACACTTGTATTTTGGACTAAAAAGAACGATTTTTTTATTTTTATATTGCATTAGTGAAAGACATAATCTTGCCTATTCATCATTGATCTCGTCGAATTTCATAGTGGACTTGGGTCTAAAATCTTTACATATCATTTTTGTGTGTTGCATCTGTAACTCATTTAAAAAATTTGGGCAACCTATATGCTGGAAGTCATGACCACGATGGTTGATGAATTGAACTACAAGAGCACACCTTTTTCTCTACACCAAACCATTGAAAATAAGTTACTCATTTTCTTAAACAACATCTTACTTGGAAGAAGTTTTCAACAATCACATGATCAAAGAATTGATAGTGGGCTCCAAGATAGCTTCTCTATTCAGTTATTATCTCAGAGAAAGGACCTCCCTCGCCAAAATATACCTAAAACTATCCTTAGTTGTTGGCTTTTCGTAGGGCACCTTTTTCAAACCAAAAAATCTATTCTATTCACAAGTCAGTCCTAAATGGCATAAGTGAACATAAAATCTACCACATAGGATTTCATGTTTGCCAGCTTTGTGATTGATCTGTGTTTTGAGGTACGAGTTCGTCCTCTCCATTTTCTCTCCCTTCACACTCCATAATCATAGTTGGTGTATTCTGAATCTTTTTGAGTGTGTTAGGATCAATCATTGCCATACTTAGGTTTCTAGGTTGGTCTTTTATTTGATCTAAATCACCAAATTCACTTTTTTCCATCTTTTCACAAATTTCACAAAGGCCAGGTGTCGATGCGGTGACCATCATTTGTTTCCTCATCTAAGCGTCATCAATTTACTGACTGTTGTTGGTTTCCTACTATTTTGATCATTTTGACCAAAGTAACATTCATCACATTTTTTTGTTTCGAAATTTCCTCGCTTACCTCACCATATCTATGTGCCTTTGAAATCACTTTCAAAGTCCAGATCAACTTCGTTTTCATCATCTATTACAAAATTTACAAATCCTTTTATTTTCCACATGGACCGACATCGGCTACCCTCTTTCACCAACACTGTTACCCAACTATCGTCGGTTTCTATGTTTTAATCTTTCAATTAAAATGATTAGTTTTCACCTTCCGGAACCATTTTCTCTATTCCTTCTAGGATCTTGTGTCATATATAGATCTCAAATTACTAGGCCTACCATTAATCAAATGGTTTTGACTCATAGCTGAAGCCAACACCCTTGAATTCCATGCTAGGCTTCAATTGCTTTTGCCTAGCTTTGTCGTCACCTTCCATTCTATCACCTATGGATACCATTCAGCCTATTACCATTAGTACTGGTGACGAGGAGTTCACAAAACTCCTTGATCAAAACCCCACCACTTTACAATATTACTTAGCCCATTCATCCACTCGTGACTCATCTGGGAAACTTATCTATGACATGCTTGTATCCATCCCATGTACACTTGCACCCACGTCTGCCAGCCACTACCAAAGCATTGCTCTGGCCACTTCCTCCTTACCACATGATGTTTCTCATCTCGACCCCACCTCATCGATATTTTTGTACCAATGACATCTACCATGCCTACATCCACTTGCCCTCAATATAGGCTTATCTTTGTCTTCCACTTCCCATATACCTATTACATCCCAACGACCTTTGGTGTCGGTAGCCCACATTCCCTTCCAAAATCGTGTTCTCTCCATTCTCCATTCTCTTCCACCAATCACTACCAGGGTCTTTACATCCACCCCATCTACGTATACCTATCCCCAAAAGCCACATATTTACTCTCTGCTTACTCTAGCTACTTTCCTTCAACCTCCATTCCCCCTCATATCCCGTCATCAAAATTTTCATACGCAGGCGCTACCACACACTAGGATGCCATCTACGTTAAACCCACCTTATCTACCCCCTCATATCTCAGGAGGTGGCTCGTCATCACAACCTACCAATGACCTAATCAAAATGCTGATGGATAAGATGCAAACATTAGAAGCATCTGTCTTAGGCTCATGTAACTCTATAACATATGACGATATTTTCAATGAGCCCATTCATCCATCCATTCCTATTCACCCGTACCATGCGCATTGGGAAATGTCAAAGTTCAACTGATTCAATAGAAAAGAATATCCACAACAACACTTGCGGTCTTTTAAACATGTCTATTACCTAATTGCTCATGATGATGCGTTGCTCCTACGGACATTTCCAATTTCATTGACAGGACCCACTTTGGATTGGTATAGTTCTTTACATGGACATTTTATTCTCTCATTTAACTAGGTTGATCATGATTTTCTTGACCATTTTTCTATCAATATTGTCAAGAAATTCACCATGATTTAGAATTGTATGTTATACATCGGTATGAAGAAGAATTTATCAAAGATTTTGGTGCTTGATGGCACAACCTTTGATTAACCAACTCATATTCCAATTACCTCAAACAAAGTTAATAGAGGTGTTTACTAGGGCTTGTGCTCGACACATCTCACCAACTCTCCAGGTCTAAACCTTCAACACCTTTGACGAGGCATTCACTATGGCCTGGAAGTTGTAAATTTGTGTCATTGAAGAAAAGAAGATACAATTACGTAATAGAGACAATGAATTCAAAGAAAACAAAACCTCTTCTTATTCCAAACCCCAAAATAATTATTCTAAAACCAAAGGGTCTACCAATGCGGTCGAATTTGAATTCCATCCCCTCTCATCCATCCAACCAATCAAAACTTGCATCTAATCTCTCCCCCATCCAGACCTTTTAGTTTAGAAGGGAACAACAAAAGTATACTCCCATAGGAGAACCCTACTCTTCCATTTTGGAAAAACTCTTAAAATCTGGAGCTATTACCCTTCCACCCATCAAACCACATACTGGTTTTGACCCTTCTCGTCCCTATGCCTACATGGTACAATGAAAATGATTACTACAATTACCATCGCGTTCGAGGTCACAGTGATGGTAACTATATCACTTTCAAAAACATTGTCCAAGAAATGTTAGATAAAGGGGATCTCATCTTGGACAATCCTAATGCACTGACTAACCAAAACCTTCATATTTTCTAGAATCCATTCCCAAATCACACCCCCTCATCCAACCAAACCGTGATTCCTTGGCCAATGATGGTAATATCCATGAGGTTCATGCTGTTTTTGACATCCTACCAACTCCTTCCACATAGTTTCCCCACACTTTATCTATCGAGGAAATTTTTACATGAACTACTTCAGCCACATAGGAGTCCCCTTCATTTTCTCCTCTACCCAAGGATGATTCTACCATACATATCAATATAATTGTCCCATCCACTCCCATACATGTTGAGAAACCTATTTTACTTACTCTCTCTACCTACGAAAGATTTTGATTTTCCTTCTCCTCTATCAAAAGAAGGATCTATCTCACCCAAATTTCCTCCTTCCTAACATGTGGGAGAACCATTGGTAGTGCCCATTTTGGTTGAAGATAATTCTCCAACAGCTTTCAAGGATCCAGTTGATTTGATCTAGAATTTTTTACCCATAGAGTCTGAAGCTAATCCCTTCCTTGTTTCATAGGAACCAAATTCATTTATGGGAGTCACTACAAAATCAACATTGGTTCCTTCTACTGCCATGCCATTCTTGCATTTGGTAGATCAATTAGAATATGTGGATCATTCCATGCTTTGGGGCACCTTCGAATGCCTGTCTCAACTCAAATGCAGATGTAACCCATTGATACTTCTACTATTTACCCCAAAGTGTTTGAGGTGACAAAATCCGTCATACCTAAAGTGGTTGTGGCAACATATCTCACATCACCTTTACCTACACCTGCACTTTTACCATTACTTCCACAACCATCTACGCCTAAACCACCTACTCCTTCACCTATACCCAAAACTACTCGTACCTTAGGGGTCATGCCGACACCAAGTATAGTTCATCCTCCTGTTAAAATTAATCTAGCTACCACTTCCCAAGTTATCACCAAGACTACTCCCCCACCTAAGAGGAGAACCCAACCTCTCAGAACCCATACACCAGCATCGCCTACTACTCCTTTGTCACCTTCGCAACCGCCATTTATACTAAGTATGCATCCCTCAACCATGGTCACGTAACCTCCTATTCAAGTAAGGCTAAGAATGCGTCAACCCACTTCTTCATCACAACTACATGTATCTCCCAAAATACCTACATAACCCCTTCCTTCATCAATACCCGGTCCTTTCCATCACCCATAACAACACCCTTACCAATGCCTTCATTATTACCTATGCCGATCCCTTCCATATTTCCTCCCACTACTGTTTTTGTACTGTACTTCCACTATTGCCTTGGTTAAACCATCCCCTTCCGCCATTTTCCTTCCCTTCTTCTTCCCACACTTCTTTTGCACCCAAGAAGGCTCAACCCAAATCCAACATGCTCCTACCTTCCAAAATGGTAGAAAAGCCTACACTACCTCCCACAATCAACTCACTAACTCCACCTTTACCCAAGAAGGTGCAACCAAAAATGAAAACCACCTCATCTACCCAACGATAGGTTGAACTTACTCCCCCACCTATGTCGCCATCCAAAACTACTCTCGTATCGCATTGTGATCTATTAGCAGGATCTTACACCAACATCCTGGGTAACCTCTTGGAAACCTCTTTTACTCTTGGAAACCTCTTTTATTAAATTTCCCCCACTTAGACCTTATGACTAAACCAGGAGGATTTGATGATTCTAAAATTTGTGCCTACCATCATATGCGAGGACATGATGTAGAAAATTGTAAGGCTCTTAAGATTGCTCTTCTTCATCTATGTCCTCTTAAAGATAACTTTGACAATGATGATCTTTTAGATGAGGACCCCATTCTACCTTCACCTATCTCCACACAACCTCATTCTGTACCTATTCAACAACCTCCATCTCCATCTCCACATCCCTTTTACCCTCCTCCGTAATTTGAGATCAACATGGTCTGCATTAGTGAACTAGCCAAAACCCCACCAAAATGTCAGTGCACCCAAATTATTTCACAAGATCCTTTTCCTTCACCATTCTATTTCCCTTCATGTTGTTACACCTTCTATGACACTCCCTCACCCTCTCTTCCTCAAATTAACACGATCCAGGTTACTACACACACACAAGACAAAGGAAAAGAGAATACAAATAAACCCTCCTCCGCACCACTATCTAACATTCTGTTGGCCCCTATGCCCAAAATCACCATTCGTGAACCAACATTTCCTATGTCAAACGGAGTGGCTCATCACACCATGCTCAGGAAAATTCACTAATCACCTTTGAAAATGTCCCTGTATGACCTTATCCAAACCTTTGAGTCACATCATCAGGATCTTATTGAAATCCTTCAATCTATTGAGTATCTACCTAAGAACCCTACACTTGTAGCCTCCCTTATCACCTCTCACCATGTGGCCTCTCACCACCTCGGATCCTCCAACCACCCCCTCTTTTACTCACTAAGTGGTTGCTCTCAATTTCTCAGAGGATGAGATTTTACCCCCCAATCGGATGATCTAGACTCTGCCATGCTCATTTCCGTGTATATTGAGAATACATGCGTCTGTTGTGTTATGATTGATGAAGGTGACAACATCAAGATCATTTATTCCCATGCATATAAATAGATGTGCATCCCTTCCAATTATATGCACCATAACCTAGTTATGCTATGTTCATTTAATGATGCCATAACTTCCACCATTGGAACTATCATTCTCCACATTCGTGTGGCCCCCATACTATTCTTGAATTATTCTACATATTAGAGGGGGATTTCCAATATAATTTTCTACTTGGCTGACCTTGGATTCGTTTCATGGGTTGTGTCCGTTCCACCTTACATCGATGTCTAAAATTTGAACACGAAGGTTACAACTACACCATTTCAGCCGATCCTTCTCAATTTAAAACATGTAACATGCTCTATTGACCTAATGATGTCCTTATACCAGTTAAGGCATCTACCATAAACACCGTTGTCCCATCCAAAACCTCGCGCTGATATTTTGGCTTCTACATCATCTACCCATTCTACCACTACCCCTCCCTCAATCACCTCCACTATGCCTACTCTGCAAGGCTGCAGATTCTACCACGCAGACCCATCAATCAACCCATCTCCAGCACTACCAATGAATGTTTCTACTTCCAATGCTTTAGGATATTCTTCTATCCCCGCCACCCAAATTCAAACTTCCACTCCCTTGGTAGACGTTTTCCAATGCCTTACTTTGGGGGAGTATCACCTCTATAATGTAAAAACTTTCCTTATTCCGCAAGAGTATGGAAGCCTCCATCGACATTCACATTACAACCCACGGGTAGGTGAGACCTTTTCATATGGTCTACCTCATCTTCTTACTAATTTGACATATGGGGGACTCGACGTTTATTCACATACACCTGTACCACTTACCCAAACAGTAACCTTCTCATCCGAGGGTTTTGGTACCTAACTATTCGTCACTTCACCTGCACATTTCTCCATTGCTGTGGATGGAAAGGTTTTGGGTTTGGTCTCTACAAACAAGGATGACACATAGTCATTCCCATCACCACCAGTAATTACAAAGATCACTATGGTCTCGGGATGTCCTAAAGATGCCTCTTCTAAGAAGGCTCATATCATCCTCATAGAGGAAGAGACGCCTTCTCCACCTCATTTACCTATGCCACCAACTTCACCTACGGAGTCTATGGATAAAAATCCATTCCACCATTTTTTTCATAAACATTGTTTCCTTGGGACCTCTGACCTATCAGCATGATGGCAAGGCTCCCATTTCTATTCCCTTCCTCTATCCTGACCTGATTGATGATGATACTCCTATAAAAATCGTTCAATGTCAAGATGATGATTCCATTCTCACTTATTTAGGTGTGGAGGACTCTTACATCCACCGGTCATTACCTTCTGAGACACAAACCATGTTGAATGAATCAACCATAGAGATCAACATTCACACTCAAGATGACCCTCACATTCTAAAGATATGCCAATCTTTAGATTCCATTGAGTAGGATGCTTTTACCTCTTTCCTACAAGACCATAACAACGGTTTTCATTGGTCTTATGCCGATATGCTTGATATTGATCCAAATATTGTGGTTCACAATATCATCGCCATCCTTGATGCCATACCTATAAAATAGAAACGTGAAAAAAACATCCACGCATTGGCCTTCTTGGAAAAGAAGAACTCCAACGCCGCCTTTCTATTTCTTTTATTCTACCCATTGATTATCCCCAACGGATTTCCAAAATCATTCCTATCATAAAAGCGATAGGGGACTCCGCATATGCATGGATTTTTGACCTCAACCTAGCCTCGCCCTAAAGATGATTTTATTCTACCGAGCATTGACCAACTCATTGATCTCACCGCTGGTCATGAGATCTATCACTCATGGATGTTTTCTTGAGTTACATCCAAATATTACTTGCACCCAAGAATAACACACAACTACCTTTATCACCCCTGGGAGACCTTCCGTTATCATGTTATGCCTTTCGACCTTAAGAATGCTAGTGCTACTACTAGTGGGATATGAACTATGCATAAAATATTGAAATATTATGTAGATGACCTTATTTCCAAATCTAAACATCGGGTTGACCACCTCACGGTCCTTAAATTCATATTTGATCATCTACTCCAATACGACAATCGTTTTCAACCAAAGAAGTGATTTTTGTTGTCCTCGCGGGTAAAATCCTTGGTTTCATTATCTCTTTGTGTGGCATTGAGGTCGACCCTGCTAAAATCAAGGAAATTATCGAGATGCCTCCACCTACTAACCTACGTCCAACTTATTAGTTTGCAAGGCAAGTTGTAATCTATTCACTATTTTATTTCCCAACTCTCTGCGACCACATCACAAACTTTTCATTACCTCCTTAAGTAGGATGTTTCCTTCAAATGGGATAATGACTGCCATAAATATTTTGAAGCATTAAAAGGATACCTCCTCAAACTACCTATGCTCATCCCACCAAAAGATGACACTCCCTTTTACCTCTATATTTCTGCCTAAAACCATTCATTGGGGGCTATGCTTGCTCATTGTGATGAACAACATTGAGAGAAAGTGGTTTATTATATAATTCATACCCTTATACACTATAAGAATAGATACACTCATGTCGAAAAAATATACCTAGACTTAGTCTTCATCACTACCAAACTTCATCATTATTTGTTTAACAATAAAACCTTTGTTGTCACCAACACCGAACCTCTGCATTATATGCTTGCTAAACCCTACCAACATCAACTGCTGCATGTTGGATCATGCTCCTTACGAATTCGATCTCAAATTTTTCCACCCAAAATCTTCAAAGGACAAACCATTGTGGACCAACTTGCAGGACACACATTTTTCTCGAAACCAATCTACAAACTTTGCTTTTCAGATGAAACCATTCTTTACCCTTTCCGTTGACGATAAAGTTTATCAAATGACCTTATTCTTTGATGGTTACAAATTTCGGTGTGGGGGTGGTGCAGAGTCATCCTCATTCCTCTAGATGGTGATCCTATGTCATTATCTTTCAAACTAGACTTTGATTGCACCAATAACATCGCCAAATACAAAGCACTGCGTCTTGGGTCTTAAAAGCGCCATGGCCTTAAACATTAAATCCAATAATATTTTTGGTGATTCCCAACCGGTGGTCAATGAATTTAATGGACTATACCAGGTTTAAGTAACAAGATAATTAAAAGTATAAACATCATGTTGATATTCTCTTGACTACCTTTGACCATTATGAACTTTGTACTACTCTGTGTTCCATAAACAAATTTGTAGATACCATGGCCTGTCTTGCTTCTCAAATACCCACTCCACCCTTAGACTCGAAGATGTTTGTCACAATACAAAGATTGCACTCACCTTCTTACCTATTCCCAGAGGTTAATTTTATCACAAAAATAAATTGACCCATGAGATATTTGGTATAAGAAATTTGTTGACTATCTTTCCCTTTCAAATCTCCCTCCGCATCTTACCCACAATGGGCAACGAGCCTTCTTCAAAAGTATTTCTCACTATTTCATCATGGGTGGTCTACTCTACAAACATGGGTTTGATGGCATCCTCTTACGTTTCCTAACCAGTTATGAAATACCATATACTATCAAAGAGGTTCACAATGGAATTTGTGGAGGTCACTTGATGGTTTAGGTTGCCATTAAGTATATTCTTCGCATTGGTTATTACTGGCCAGCCTTAAACCACGATTGTTGTGACCATGTCAAGCATTTTCTGAAGTGTCAAAAACATGCTAATCTTCACCATACACCAAGTCACACCTTACAGATCACACGAGACCTTTGGCCTTTCTCTCAATGGGGTCTAGATCTCGTTGGCGAGATTAACCCTCATTATTCCCAACATCATCAATGGATTATTACCACTCTTTGAATATTACACTAAGTGGGTGGAAACTATACCTCTTATTCCTACCAAGGCCAAGAAAATATGTGAATTCATTAACCATCACATCATTTTTCACTTTGGTGTTCCTCATCGACTTATCACTAAAAATGGTAAACAAATTAAAAACAAATCATGCGAAACTCAAAGTGACATATTTGACATCCATCTTAGTTTCTCTTCACCTTACTACCCCTAAGAAAACTACCAAGCTAAATCAACCAACAGAACCCTTAATAAAATTCTTCAGAAAGTGGTCGATGATACTGGAAAGGATTGGCATATGTACATTCCTTTCACCTTATGGGCTTACCGCACTAGTATTCATACCTTGACTGCTTTGGCACACCATTTTATTTAGTTTATGGTATATAGGTTGTTTTACATCTCGAGTCCAAATTCCATCTCTTCGTATCTCACTTAAATATATGCTCACCAATGATGATTTTTGCCAAGAGCGTTTGGCACAACTTGAATTACTAGACGAGCATCATCTCATCGCTCTTGATCACCTTCAAACCTACCAAAAACGTATCAAATGTGCCTATGACAAAAATGTCCGAGAGAAAATGATCAAGTTTGATGACCTCATCCTGAAATAAAATAAAGATGTAACAAAAGTGGAGAAAAGTAAACAGGGAAAATTTTCTCCTAATTGGATTAGACCCTATATCGTCACTCATGCCTATGGATCAAGTGCTTATCATTTGTCTTTTCTCAAAGGACATCCCAAACCCGAGCCCCTCAAAACTTTGCATCTTCACCCATTATATTGTTGAATCAATTGTTATATCACCTTTTTTCTATTACAAACTCATCCCTCAAGTACCCATTCCTTTCATCCTCGCCATTTTGAGGAGAAATGACTAAACAAGAATTGTGTGATTACCCGTCGCCTTTTAGCATTATCTTAAACATGAGTACCAAAATCTACTCATGGCATGATTCTCATGGATAATTTTCATTCTTTCAAGGATGGAATCCCATGGTCATTCATCACTTAACTCCCTCTTGTATAACTAACCTTTGCGTGTTATGGGTTTACATTCATAAAAGAAGCCTATACTCCTCTATAGTCTAGTCCATGACCAAAAAGTCCAACGAATTTCAAAAGTAAAAGGGGATTCAACTCCTTGAGTCAAAATTCTTGCAAATAGATGATTCCCTCAAAAAGGACATCTACCTCTCTATCTAGCTGCTATAAATAGACTGTTCCCTTGAAGGAAAGCTATAAAGTTATACCTATTATACATAGTCTATAAAAAAGAAGACTATTTCTAAACAAATAAATATACAAATATTTTGAATCTTCCCGCATTGATTAGCTTCATAAAGACCTCAATGAGTCATTATATTTATCCCACATAGACTTAAGCATCGATCAATTTATAAAAATCAAAAGTAAAAGCAAAAAGAAACACACAACAATTTTTTCATGGACTTGCCTATTATGGTTTTGCATTATCTTGCATAAGAGGAATGTTGTCTCACAACAAGGTTATGCTACAACAAGCCACTTTACCTCACCTTTTGTTCTTTCAAATGTTCTACCTACTCAAGGGATGTGCTAAAATATGAAAAATTGTGATCATATAACTTCATTCACCCTTAGAAGGTTTAGGCATGAAACACCTTTAGGGTCTTACATTCATAAGCTGATCTTTTGGTGTAATAGACTCGTAATGGTCCTTACCAATTAGGCATTACCCCACCTCCTTTACCGTTCACCTCTTTTTCTACTAATTGATTCTACTACACATGACTAGACATTTAACACCTAAATTCAATTATGCCTAAAATGACCTATACTCAACCATGTGTATTAAGCCACGACTTAATCCTACCTAAGTGACCTTGAATCAATCAAACCTAACATCTAATAACCTATTCATCTACCTCACTATATTCTTCTTTATCTTACGGAGAGCTACATTGGCCTCGAGACCTCTATTTGCTTGGGCTATGTATGCAGCACTTCGAGGCGGGGGGCCCTTGGAGGTTTGCTCGGCCATTTTCTACCCTTTTTATCCCCTCCCCCTTCTACACCTTTTTCACCTACCCAATTTTCCTCGTTTTTGTACTCACTTTCTACCTTAGTTTCCATTCATGCCAAAAACATGGAAATTAATATACCACAACAAACATGCATTGTTTCATTATATTTATCATTTTACCATATCCATATTCTACCTAATTATTTTAACATTTTCCATGATCTCAAACATTTGGAAGATTAAAACATACATATACATCATCATTTATTGGAAATTCAATAAAACATAAAAACCATACTCAACCATAACTATACCCGACTCCATCATGCCTATACCTGACTCAACCATGCCTAGATGACTTGAATCGAACATGCCTAGAAACCCTATCTCAATCATGCCTAACTCAACTAGTTTCCATGATACACATAATCAATGAAATTAAAAACGTACTTCATCCATCCAATAAATATCATCAACTATATAAATGTGAGTGTTTGTGTATATACATATATACATATATACATATACACATATACACATATACACGAGATATATACATAAATATCGGTCTCTCAAAAAATCTCACGTCTTCAACACGCAGCGGTATGTATATAAAAATCAACATCATGGTACAATATCACCTCAATGACCAGTCAACCCCACTTGATACCCTCCTTCCTAGTCTCATTTGTCTCCTCCTCCTCCCTACCTATCAACCACCCTGTCAACATCTCCCCACCCTCCAAGGGTCTCTTCCTGGTCTCCTCCTAGCCCTCACCTCGAGCATTTCCTCCGAGAACTAGTCACCTCTCCTTAGCCCTCTCTCTGGGCTTGACGACCCCCGTGATCCCATAACTATGAGCCCCGGATTTAGTATGTTCATTGGATTCTTTTTGGGATATGTACTCAACATAAGAGGGAACATCGATACCCGTGGTCGTCAAATGATATTGATAGTAGTGAGCCTCATTCAAGGCATCCCTGAACCTCTCCATCAACATAGTATGAGGTGGTGTCATCGGGTTGATCGCTCCTTATGAACTATGACTACCTATAAGTGTCCCTATCCTTGGGCGGTGCTTGTACTATGGGACCCTATCTCTATGCTTGTAGGGGTACTGCGCGCTACCTAGGCTTGTAAGGCCATAACCTATGCCCGCATTATGGCTAATTGGCCTTGTACTCCGAAACCTACACTGTAAAGGCGGATACATGTCTTCCATCCTCATCTACACCTCGTGCGGAGCTCGCCACCGTGTTACTTGGGCTGTAGGGCCGTCACCTATGCTCTGCAAAGAGGTCACTGTGCATGAGCCTCTATCACCGACCTCGAAACCACCGTAATTTGTGCATGTAGGGTGGCCACCTACCCTCGCAATACATCCCTTTGAAATGTTACTGTCGCTAGATCTGGATGCCCTGGCCTCGACGGTGCTGCCCATAGCTATGCCACCCACCACTTCCTGTATGCATCAATAACACCTACGTCATCAATACGTCAATCTCAAACTTTTTCCTCTTGCCCTTTAGGATTACTCAGGCATGGTGGAGACATGGGTCTCTCCACGTCATCTTTGCGGTACTATGGGAACTGTGGGAGCACATCCTGTCGTAGTCCAAATTTTCATCTAACCCTATGAATAGGTATCATCTCGTGCTCACTCTCAGCATGCCACCCCGTATCCATCTCAATAGATGCAACCCCTCTAGCTCCTCATTCATGCCCCTGTATGATGGATAACAAATATATAGCCTTCACATGATATCCACTTCTAAAAGGCCCTCCAAAATCTACCTGTAGTATAAAACATCATATGTGGCCCTAGCCACCCTTGCTCTTCCTCAATCGGTACCCATCATCTCAAAACCAACTCTATATACACCACCCCGAACCGGTCTTGTCCAGGTAAAACAACTAGACACACACATGAAATGTGCTCATATTCCTAGCAATGTAATAAGTAGGTACAACACATACCAAATCTCCTCAATCTACCATAGGCTCACAACTTCCTATATAGCTGGACTAGGAAAGGCGATGCCCAAGTGAAATATATCCGCTCCTCTATCATGTCCTATAGCACTCCCATCAGTGCTCATGGAAATATACCACCCTTAGAATCTGGAAGAGAAAAACATCCGACTGCCACCATCATCAGCACAGATAGTCCGGTCTTTTGTGGGTAGGCCGCATACATGTCTCTATAGCTCAGACTCGCACTGTGATAGCTCAACAGGCCCATCACATCACCGAATACCACCACTATTAGCTCCACTGATGCCTTAAATGAAATGGAATACACTAACTCCCTAATAATATGAAGCCTCGGGATCCTATAAATGTCCTCCAAGGTGACGGTCATCTCTCCCGTAGGTAAGTGAAAGGTATTGGTTGATGAGTCCCATCCATCGATGAGAGCAACCATTAAACTATGATCTCGGGATATACGTCTACAACGCCTGATCAAACCGAGTCCTACTGATGATGAGGGTCGTCAATCCTTGCCATTCATAATATCAATGAGTTGGTGTCCAAAGGTTGTATGCATTAAGAGAAGAAAATATTGGAAAATAACTCTTTTAAACACAAACCAAACTTGCATTAAATAAATCACACTTACGGAAACCGAAAGGCACACTTGCAGAAATAAAGTTTGCGTGAAAGAAACACACTTGCATGAATTAAAAGACACACTTATATAAATAAAATTTGCATGAAAGAAAAACAATTGCATGAATTAAAAGGAATACTTGCATAAATGAAATTGCTGAATAAAAAATAAACACAATTGAATGAAACACCTACAAAGCTTATAATAGATGATTTTTCACAATACAAAGATAAAAATAATACAACGAGAATGAATTAAAGACAAATAAATAAACATAAACATAAATACACTGATCCATCTTCCTTAGAATGAGTGGCTGGTCATTCCTTGGAAAATGATTTAAATCATATTTCTAATATCTTAAAACTACGAGAATATTTGAGAGGAAATAATAGATCTTTATTTCTTTGAGAAATGCATTACATATCTAAGTGTGGAAGATTGCATATAATTTATGCATCCAACCAACTCCTTATCTTAGGAAATACAGTATGATCTTATCTTTATTCCAATCCTAACAAACTATTATCTCCATCTCCACAAAATATGGACAGAGATATAAATTATTGAAGTCAATTCTTATCTTGCTTATTTTAGGAAGATTTGCTCCCAAATATTTTCCTTGCTTTTTGGTAATAAACATCATAATGATTTTATTCATTTACATTATTGGAAGAATGATTTTCCTCAAAATATGATTTTGACCAAATACCTTTATCAGATTTTCCATTTGACTTTGTTGTTTTTGATTGTGGAACTTTTGACGTTTGTCAAATACGTTTTTCCTCAGACTGTAATTCACTAAAAGTTAGATTTCTATTGATTGTAAAACTCGTAGAAAATATGAATGAGGTGTTTGTTAAAAAAATTTCTATGAACAAAAATCTCTCTCGATTTTCTATTTGACTTTTCTATTTCATTTATGGAACTTTTAGTGCTCGTCGATACACTTTTCCTTAGACTACAACTTACTACTTGAGTTAAATCTCTCTTCATTGGTAAAATCTGTAACAAATATGAATGAGGTTTTTGTTAAACACATTTCTATGAATAAAAACCTCTCTCATATTTTCCATTTGACTTTTCTATTTCTGTTTATGGAACTTTTAGTGCTCGTCTGATACACTTTTCCTCGGACTACAACTCACTAAAAGTTAGATCTCTCTTCATTGGTAAAACTGTAGAAAATATGAATGAGGTTTTTGTTAAAAACATTGCTATAAAAAAACCTCTCTCATATTTCCCATTGGAATCTCTGAGTTTTGACAATCCTCAAAACTTGTCATTCCATTGATGCAAGTTCCAGAACTAAAGTTGTCATTCCTTTTATGCAAGTTCCGGAACTAAATATGATTTTTCCATGAATTGAAAGTTCTAGAACTAACTGTCATTCAATTGATACAAGTTCTGGAACTAAATCTGCAAGTTCTAGAACTAACTCTGTGAGTTCCGAACTAACTCTACGAGTTCCGCAGCTAACTTAAAACAACTATAACTTTTGCATGCGACCTCGATTGAGATGATTCTTGTTTTGAACTTGCATAATTTTTTGAGAGGAATCAAATATGAAATCAGATTTGATTTTAAATGTACTACTCATGAACAATTCCACTTTTCCCAATATTAGCATTATCTTTCCTTTATTGCTGCATACATAAGACTTTGTATCTTTTCCCAAATAATCAATAGGATTAGTCAAAAATAGATAAAAAAGATTTTTAAAGAATGAACAAGATATATATCATATATTTTATCTTAAGAAAACTATAAGTTCCTAGATTACATTTAAATTTCACTTTCAAAGGTAACTCGGAAGGATAAAATAATGGTAAGTTATGGCCTCATTATTGCCCCACACTTAATATTATGCATGTCCTCATGCATTACATTATTATCTCCTCTTATTAGATTCTTCTCCGTATTGAGGACACATTTTTGTGGATTTTTTCGCTTTCTTTTGATTTCTTTCTCTTACAACAGGTTCTTGTATGGATATCCTTCATTGCTTTTGATATTTTTATTTTACAATAGGTTCTTGTGTGGATCTCCTTCTGCTACTTTTGATTTCTTTCTTTTACAATAGGTTCTTGTGTGGATCTCCTTCTATTGCTTTTGATATTCTTTCTTTTACAACAGGTTCTTGTGTGGATCTTCTTCTGCTTTTGATTTCTTTATTTTACAACATGTTCTTGTGTATATCTCCTTTTGTTGCTTTTGATCTCTTTTATTTTACAGCAGGTTCTTGTGTGGATCTCCTTCTGCTACTTTTGATCTCTTTTATTTTACAGTAGGTTCTTGTGTGGATCTCCTTCTGCTGCTTTTGATCTCTTTTATTTTACAACAGGTTCTTGTGTGGATCTCCTTCTGTTGTGTCTCATATTTAAAATCAAAATACATAGCTCGTGCTTCTCCTTCTCTCCCACACCTAAGCTCATGCATGTCCTCATGCATGTTTTTTATTTATGGCTTCCCATAAATTAGACTCAAAAAGTTTGATTGCAAAGAGGTGCACATATTTTTCATATAAGTAGGGGAGATATGAATTTTATCTTGTCTTCCTTGAAAATATTTAAAAGTGGATCTAGCTGTAATAAAAAAACTTACAAGAAAGCTTAAAAATAAAATAGTAGAACAAAATAACTTGATCATACCTCTAGTTTTCTTTGTCATCCTATTGTTAACATGATCAAATAGTGCCGAGAAGAAAGCCACCAGTAACAGTTGATTTCCTTTGAAGAATATCTACCTCCTTTTTCCTTTGATTGGCTAGCAAGTGGTTTTCCAATCAAAGTTTTTTTGCCTTTGATTAGCCAGCAAGCTAGTTTTCCAATCAATTTTTTTTTGTCTTTGATTGGCCAGCAAGATGGTTTTCCAATCAAAGATTTTTGATTTTTTTTTTTCCTTTGATTGGCCAACAAGTTGGTTTTCCAATCAAAACTTTTTGATTTTTTTTTGCTAAAATGATAACATGAGAAGGATTAGAGAAAAAATTGATCTATCATTAGACTATATTCATCAAAGTACAACTTGTGTAAAATAGGAAGCAATGTTTGAGATCTCATAAAAACCTTTTTGCATACTTGGTAACTCCAAGAAGATTTCCAAAAATTGTGTAGATAATTTCTAGGTATTCAAAGTCCATCTTGAATTGTGTACTATCAGAATCAACATAGTAATCTTAAAAGCCTAGACTAGTGATCTCAGGAGATGGATAGTTGTTAAAAGAGAGAGTGAAGGTATCCGTGTGTCTCTTCAAAATCTACATGCTCCTTAGTTGATACTGTTGGTGCTCCAAAATTTACATGTTGGTATCGAGAAAAACTCTTGAAATTCCTATAGATCTAGTCCTCAGATGTTAGTACGTAAAAATTTCTTTCCTTGATATTCACCATAATTGCTTCTTAACGTTATACAAGCATATACAAAAATGAAGAAATTGAAAGACATGAATTTTTTTTTTCTAATGGATATGGTTTAGGGATTGAATTTTATTATGGGATGAAAAATAATTTAGATGGGTGGATTTATGAGTGGGTTTTTATTTTGGCTCTAATGAAATCCTTGAATATGGATGAAGTTAATTAGAAATGCTACCAATTCATTATTACAAATTGGATAAGCCAGTTTTTTACTAAGGTTATGTGTAATAAGATCACTGAGTTGTTAGTTGATACAAGGGAAATAGTGGTGGTTATAAAAAATGACATATGATATTTCATCAACTGGATCTACTTCCAAATTCAATATCATATTATACCATTTCCAGATCTGAATTATTTTTTCATACCATTATACCTCTTGATCAAACATCACATTCATTTTTCTTATACACAGAGTTAGTTTGTGGGGATATATTTACAATCTAATATTCCTAATTGCAGAAATGAAATTTTAATCTACTTGTAGGAAATAAAAGTCTAAAGAAACTACTTACCAAATTCTTCCTATCACATAATTGCTAAAAGGTATTCTACTGTCACTAGAATATTCTTTTAGAGAACTCTGAATCTCCTAATAACACCGTGTTCCCGGCAACGACGCCAAAATGATGAGGGTCGTCAATCCTTGCCATTAATAATGTCAATCCGGGTTGGTGTCCAAAGGTTGTATGCATTAAAAGAAGAAAATATTGAAATTAACTCCTTTAAACACAAACCAAACTTACATAAAATAAATCACACTTGCGAAAATTGAAAGGCACACTTGCAGAAATAAAGTTTGCATTAAAGAAACACACTTGCATGAATTAAAAGGCACACTTGCATAAATGAAATTTGCATGAAATAAACACACTTGCATGAATTAAAAGGCACACTTGCATAAATGAAATTGTTGAATTAAAAATAAACACAATTGAATGAAACACCTGTAGGTTTACAACAAACTGAATTTTCACAATACAAAGATACAAATCATACAACAGAATGAATTAAAGATAAATGAATAAAAATAAACATTAATACACATATCCATCTTCCTTGGAATGAGTGGTCAGCTCATTCCTTGGAAGAGGATTTAAATCATACTTCTGAGATCTTAAAACTACAAAATATTTGAGAGGAAAGAATAGATCTTTATTTCTTTAGAGAAAAACATTACATATCTAAGTGTGGAAGATTGTATTTATAATTTATGCATCCAACCAACTCCTTATTTTAGGAAATATAATATGATTTTATTTTTATTCCAATCCTAACAACTAATATTTCCATCTCCACAAAATATGGATAAATATATATTATTGAAGTCAAATCTTATCTTGATTATTTAAGGAAGATTTACTCCCAAATCTTCTCCTTACTTTTTGGTAATAAAAATCATAATGATTTTGTTCCTCTACATTATTGGAAGAAGGATTTTCATTAAAATATGATTTTGATCAAATACCTTTCTTGAAATTTTCCATTTGACTTTGTTGTTTTTGATTGTGGAACTTTTGACGCTTGTCAAATACACTTTTTCCTCGAACTGCAATTCACTAAAAGTTAGATTTCTCTTGATTGGTAAAACCTGTAGAAAATATGAATGAGGTTTTTGTTAAAAAATTGGTATGAACAAAAATCCTCTCATAGTTTCCATTTGACTTTTCTATTTCTGTTTATGGAACTTTTAGTGCTCGTTTGATACACTTTTCCTCGGACTACAACTTACTAAAAGTTAGATCTCTCTTCATTGGTAAAACCTGTAACAAATATAAATGAGGTTTTTGTTAAAAACATTTCTATGAACAAAAACCTCTCTCATATTTTCCATTTGACTTTTCTATTTCTGTTTATGGAACTTTTAGTGCTTGTCTGATACACTTTTCCTCGGACTACAACTCACTAAAAGTTAGATTTATCTTCATTGGTAAAACCTGTAGAAAATATGAATGAGGTTTTGTTAAAAACATTTCTATGAACAAAAACCTCTCTCATATTTTCCATTGGAATTTTGATTTTTCACAATCCTCAAAACCTGTCATTAGTTGATGCGAGTTCGGAACTAAATATGCAAGTTCCGCATTAAATATGATTTGTCCAGAATTGAAAGTTCCAGAACTAACTATCATTCAATTGATAAAAGTTATGGAACTAAATCTATGAGTTCTAGAACTAAACCTACAAGTTTCGAACTAACTCTGTGAGTTCCGAACTAACTCTGTGAGTTCCACAAATATAAATTTTGCATGCGATCTCGCAGTTGAGATGATTCTTTTTTTGAACTTGCATAATTTTTCAAGAGAAATTTTAATATGAAATAAGATATGATTTTAAATGTACTATTCATGATAAATTCCACTTTTCCCAATACTAGCATTATCTTTCCTTTATGACCTGCATACACAAGACTTTGTATTTTTTCCCAAATAATAAATAGGATTAGTTAACAAAATAGATAAAAAAATATTTCTAAAGAATGAACAAGATATATATCCTATATTCTATCTTAAGAAAACTATAAATTCCTAGATTACATTTAAATTCACTTTCAAATGTAACTTGGAAGGACAAAATAATGGTAATTTATGGCCAATTTATGGCCTCATCACCCACTTCCACTAGCTTGCTCCCACTCCTCCGTTGTCACGCTCACCCACATATTTACCAAAGAGGGGGTGGTAATTTATCTCTCATCTTAAGATGATCTCTTGCTTACATCATCCAAACCAACAATATCAAGTCACGTCCCTCTCAAATCATCTTTTGCCCAAAACTCAAACCCACCTAGCACTTAGCCCTTTTTGCATCACACACTACCTAAAACACATCAATCCTACTCACCCCTCACCTAGTTTCGACACCTACTCCCTTACCTAATTCACTTTGATACCTATTGTCTCCATTATCCTACTTACCCAATATCCTAGATCATTTCACCTACTTACCTATCACACATCGATAAAATAGTGCTTGACCCTCTTCCACTTATATTAGGCTTCACTTACCCTTTTTTTCCCGCTTAAATTTCCTACCTAACCCTTCTTTCACCTATTCAATTTTAATAGTGACCAACATCGATCTCTTTGATAGTCATTGGTCCTCTAGACCGGTGTAAGTCACGCAAAGCCTTGAACGATGCTGGCTAAAGCCAACCGACATCGACCAACCCATATCCAACGTCGGTCAACAAGTTTGAAAATAACCAAAACCCTCATCCCCCATTATATAAAAACAATAAAAAAAATAACCTAAATACCTACCATAAACCACCCAAACTTATCCTAGCTTCATTACTAACCCTTTTTAAGCTACGTTTGACCTTCCTACCCCTTATTTCATTCATTTTAACCATAATTTAAAAATTAAATTTCCACCCAAATTTCACCCGCATTAAACAAAAGGACTTCAATATTTTCAACTCAAATGAAGGCTTCGGATAGTCTCTTACCTCTACTCGGTTGCCGTTTCCATGGTGGCATGTCTCAGTCGTTGTCTTTGGTGGTCCACCCGCTCCCTCTCCCACCTCTGCCATGCAAAAATACACTCCTCACCTCACAACCAATCGAATCAATCAAATCAATCTCGTGGACCCACTTATCAAATGCCAATCACCTGCTACATGGCTCACCAACTCATCTCAACACCTCATACCATCGCTTTCCACTCTTATTCTTCTCCTCTATCGTTTTCTAAAAGTGGAAATGTTAAAATGAATCCATAAAAAGTGGATTTTTCCCTTTTAGCCCCAAATCGACATGATTGACATCACTCATGTCGTGCCTAGAAAACCAATGTCGTTTAAGCTCTAACTAATATCACACCCACCATAGTTGTTTGACCCATACTATGCCCATTTTTCCTAAAAACATTATTGATCCAACAACTTTTATCCTTACTCACACCTATTACACCTTAATTGTGTTACCTAAGTTGCCTATACATTTCCTTAATTATGTTTAGGGACATGTTATTTACCTATACCGCGACCTTACATGTGCCTTGACCTACATACCCTGACTAGAACTACCTTTGGTGAAATTTGAATTTGTGTACTCGTTATACCTTGCGATGTTACTACCAATGTTGTTCACTTGATGACCTTACCTTACCTAATGCCGTGATATTTTTCCCAACCATACCTTTAGTGCCATGGAAGAAAACCTATTACCTGTTCTTACACTTGACCTAGTTGTGCTTACGGAACATATCCTATACCTTGGATACCCGAATCAATTCACCCTCGTTTACATAAACCTATCGCCTTTGACAACATAAAGTTTGCATGCTCTTCCACCTAGTACCATATCACAATTTATACGTGTGTATGTGTTTGATTTCCATTACCCATTACCCAACCCGACCTTTACCCATTACCCACAATGACCATACCCTTACCCACCGACCCTCACTTTCCTCAATAACCTATTTATCAAACCACTCACCGACTACGTTTCCTACCTCATCGGTTCGTGGTTTGAGGGATCACCTTTAGCACTGGGACACCGAATTCCTATTTTTGTTAGCATCACTTACCAATACAAGCTACATGATAAAAGGGGCAAAATGTAGACACCAAATTTGGGTCATACTCCCCTTGGTCCCTTTTAATTAATTAAGCACACCATTGCCCCATTATTAATTATTATTAATATATTCACCTTCACATTATTAATTAATTTAATTAAATTAATTTCACCCTCATACCTCCACCTCATTAGGAAACCTCATCCTAGACCCATTCTAGGGGCATTCAACTCACAAAGTGGCCAAGTCATCACCCTCAACACCGAGTCAAGACCTTTGAGTCATAACTCATAGTCTTTGAGTCACTAACTTGACCTAACTAACTAAGACTTATTCCTAAACCTAACTGGACCTTTTCTAAGTTCTTCCTACCATCTCTCATGTGAACTCCACTTTCCTAATTGGACTCAAGGAGAAAGCATGCCAAATCTAGGAAGATCTACCTATTTTTGGTAAACCTAGACTTTCCCACCTTAACCAATGCCGATTATTCCTCAACTGATATTGGTCACCTAACCATCGTCGATTCCTTTATATATAACTTTGTAACCTTTTACGGGGTTGGTCACTTTCAATTTGGAGAGTTCTATTGCATTTAAGAAAGAATCAAAGACTTCTCAAGATCCAAACGACATGATATACAAAACCATAGGCCCAAAAGCATTCGATTTCATTCCAAGGCATTGGAATATTCACAAGAACACTCTAGGAGTATTGCATTGGCCTTTGAACAAAAAAAATCTCTTCATGGATCAACTATCATCCTCCTTCAACTACCAAATCTACAAATGTGTGTAAGTATACGTGATATTCATCATATTGTGCTTGCTTAAAGTGTAGGTTCATTACCTCTTTCATTATACTTTATTTCCTCTTGTATTCCTTTATCCCACCTTCTCACCAATCCATCAATCTAACCACATACGACCTCTTGGATCTCCGTACCTACCCTTATGCATTCTTGACTCTCCTAGTAATATTACGAACCCAACCACCTCCCTTCATTCTTTGTGCAATCATAGAGAACCTTAAAACTACTTGTATTTAATTGCTACCAAATTTCCCCTACCGATGTCGGTCACCTTAACCATCATTGGTCTCACCTCTTTACTGAGACATCGGTCACTACGTCTTTTCCTTAACCTCCACCAAAAAAACCATAACTCAACCAAAATATACCCGGACGACCGGACACCCTTGTGACTTTACCTAACACCCCTATGACCTTTTACTGAACTAGAAACATACCTTTATTGATGTTTGATTAGTTTATACTTCAATATTATACTTAATATAATGTGTTGATAACGTGTTGAGATACCTAAATCAAAGTGTTAGCAATAGGACATTTATTTCTTGTATTTACTTTCAATAATTTGGTAAAAATAGTGGATCGAGACCGGTGACCTTCAACATTCCTCTATCGACCCCAGAATGCTACCTCTAGTACTAATTCCCAAGAGTTGCACAACACAAAAATAACACTCTGTATAAGGGAGGGTCTCTATGGGGTCAACACATCACACGTTTATAACCAAGAGTTAGGATCCCGATAACCAGCATCTTCGTAAGGAAACCCGGTTCCCATGCTGCTGGGATCCAAGTCTTTGAACCGCCACAACTTTGATACTAAGTGTAACACCCACAAATTTTGACATTAAAATTCACACCAAGGTCTAATAATTTAATAGGGAAAAATTTGCGAGTTTTATTTTTATTTTATTTTAAAAAGAGTTACAAGGGTAAACATTATTTACAATTTAATTAATTTCTTGATTAAATATTTCCACACAATCTTGTGGAAGTCGGAATTAAATTAATAATTAAATATTATTAATTTATTCCCCAAAATAATTAATGGTATAAAAGTCTCCTAATTAGTTTTATCACTTAACTAGGGTATTTTTCAAATATTTAATAGTCATGTCCCATTAGGTTATAAAGTGTTACCCTTACCAATATTTATTTAAAAACCTCTTTTTATTTCATTATTTAATTTTCATGCACAATGTTCCAAAGTTTAACAACAACTTGGCTAGCCACTAAGTGGCCCCATACAACCAATTACCCAATACCATTGTATTTAATGCCACTCCCACAAAAATCCCATCACTTAAGTGATGTAAGGTTTATTTTCAACCATTATATTTGATCTATTTGAGCCATTGGATCTAAGGTACCCTAATTTTCTTTGTGATTTTCTTTTACCCTAAACTCATTCATTTGTTCTATTTTATTTTACAGGTTTGGAGAAAGAGGAGGAGGAGAAGTCATGGAGGCCATTGAAGCCATTGGGAGGGCTTATAACTCCATTTTTTGTTGTATTTATGTTAAAACAAAAAATCTACCTTATTCCCATTGTGGGTATTATTTACCCTATTTTATTTGGGTTATTTGAACTTTTCTCTTGCAGGTTGGATGTATATACATTATGTATATATCCATTTTGGGTGGGAAATACAAAACTATACATACATACATACATACATACATACATACATACATACATATATATATATACATGTGTGTGTGTGTGTGTATAAATATATGCATACATACATATATGTATATATATACATATGTATGTATATATATAGTGAAATCATATGTGTGTGTGTGTGTGTGTGTTTCTGATAAAAAATTTGGTTGGTCGGAAGGAACAAAATGTAGCGCTGCGTATGTTATAGTGCTGATCGTATGTAATTTGATGTAGTTTTGTATTTTATTAAGAGGTTGGGGGTCGTTTCCCCACCCCATAGTATTTTTTTGCCTCAATTTTAAGTTGGCCAACAATACAACCAAGAACTCAACAACACTTTCTTTACAAATACATATTTCTTTTCCAAACAATACATATTGCCACTTTGAATAGCATCCAAATTTTGAGAGTTTCCTTTCCAACAAAATATACAACTTAATTTTTCTCCTTTCCACTATAACATTACAATTTGATAAATAAATTTTACAAGGCTACTCTTTTGAAATACTATATTTACAACCTTCCACACCAAGTGGGCACAACACAAGTCTTCATTTAAATGGCTTCTCCCAACTTTATAGTTTTAAATTTGCACTCTATCAACTCTTCAAATCTTGAATCACAACACAAGGAAAGGGGATTATGTGACACTCTGCACCCAACCTTTAATTTAACAAGAGGAGAAACCATCCTCTTTATTGACCCCCTAGTCCCAACCAAAGGATAATGGGGAATGTTATGCAACTTTGACAACTTTTACAAAATGGCTTCCACAAAACATGCAATATACAACACATCAAATAAACACACTCAAACAAGATTCACAATTTTCCAACAAACACATAGGCTTGAAAAAAAGCCAAAAGGAGAAAGGAATATGAGAACCACCTCCTTTTTCCTCCCAAGTGAAGTAGGGGTTCCACCCAAAAGCCTCCATGTGCATAATACAAAACATTCAAATACATCCTTATCTCTCCCCTTACAAATATGCAAAAATATGTCCATGTTTTCCTTTTCACTCCCCATAGGTGGAACTCCTAATCACACTCCCTCCAAAATGCATGCCTCACAACTCCCTTTTCCCTCCCCAATGGTCTCATACTTCCATCTCCCACACCCTTCTTAAGGAAAGCTACCCAACCCCAATATATCACATTCACAACACTCATGCAAATACTCATAAACATAATTTTCACATCTATTTTCACAAATAAATAAATTTAAAAAGTGGAGGTCCTACCTCTCCATCAATCTCCCATAAATCTTCACTCGATAATATTTCAACACCTTTAAACCAATAACAACCCAAAATGCATGTCGAAAAAGGCTCCAACCATGCAACTCAATACCAAATTTCCAAAAGTGCAAGAGAAGAAAAAATGACAAGTAACCCAAAATCCTTCAAATTCATCCAATAAATAGAAAAGGGGGTGAGGATGATGAGGTGGTTCCATGTAGGATGCCACTTCATCATCCATCCATTCCAACTCACATGTCAACACCAAACCCAATTCAATTAATAAACATGTAAGACTTACGACATGCACCAATGACACTCAAAATTGCACTCCATGCTTATCAAGGACAAGTTCAAATGTGGAGAGTAGAAAAGTGAAATTATTTACCCTTCTACGTTCAAAAAATGCATTAAAATGGTCAAAATAAGCCCCATACTTCATAAGTATGGTTGGTAGAAGAGTTTGAGATGTGAGGGACAAGGTTAACTTGTCCCACAAGTCTCAAAAAGTAGCGTATGTTGATAAGAGAAAACACTTAGTTGAAATTGCACTCAGAGTCCACGTGGAAGAATGACACAGGAGAAAAAGTGTGAAGTATCAGGAAGGCATCACGCGCAGAGATGTAGGGTAAGACTCTCAAGGACTTGGCCGATTTTGGAGATTAGGTCTATTCTTAGAAGATTGACGTGTGGAGTACACAAAGCGATGCCGAGATTTGTGCACCACTCTTCGTGGGGATTTATGAAGAGCATGTCAACTCACTCTTGCATGGACACAAGTTAAGCATAGATTCACCACTTCAATTAACTATCAGTAATCTATAGATAGCATACTTACATGTATGGCTATAATTGTAAAAAGGCACATGGTTGTTATTAGCATGCGACCTATTTTCTGGTAGAGTTAAGTGGTGAAGGGTTAGTTCCCCACCCTATATATATGTGTAATGAACTACATAGGAATATAGACAGATATAGAGAGACATACATAGAGAATGGATGGAACCACGTGCGACTGGATGATTGTAACAGATCCATGCGCGCATGCCTGGTATTGTATGAAGTTGTTGTATTGTTGGTTCAATGAATAGATAAAGGAAATTGACCGAACAAAGTGTGTGATGTGTTTTATTAATGCATGTTATTACTTTTATGATGATTTACCTTTAGAGTATATAGATCTGGTGGGATTTAAATGGGGAATGGATGGATTAGTTCCTAAAATATATGTTTACTATTTTATCATACCACTATTTTGCTACTGCAACTATTAAGAGGGACCTGGTACCTTTGCGTGATTCAGGTGAGTGCTCAGCCTAGGCTGAGTGATGTGCCAGTGTGACTAGGTGTTATTAATAATTGTAGGATGCATCATTGGTTTCATTGCCGGTACCTCTTTTTCAATTGTTTCAGAATGGTTCGCGATGAAGACATACCGGTTAACCTTGACAAGTGTTGAAGAATGGATTCAGGATTTGGAGGAAGAATACGCACGAGAGGTTTAACACTGTATCTAGATTTAGTACACGTACTTGGGTAGAGAATAATCTATATGACAGTTTATACAAAAGCTTATTTGCTATCTTTCCAGTAGAATTATATGAATGGTTGACTACGTATGCATCTAAGTGGAATTGGAGGTATCGCACACTTGTTTGGACACAGGAGGAATTTCAAACACTATATGATGCTAACCTAAGCTGGACTCGCATGGTAGATACCTGGTTTTGCGGTGTCCTAAATAGCTATATTTTGGAGTATTCAATTTCGACTTATTCATGCCCTGGAGGTAGCAGAGTTCTAGTTTCTATGGTATCCTAGAGGGACATATTTGCAAGGTATTCCACTGGCAATCAAAATACTAATGGTAACATTGAACTTGGAAGCTAAACCCATGGAGAGCTAAAGAATCTCCACGTGCGGGGGTAGGAACAGGATTGGTGAAAGATGGCAGACCTAGCAATAGCACGGAAGAGGGAAGAAAGGTGGCTGAAGTATGATGAGGCATGTGAGAGGGAATTATGCAAGAGGAAAGAAATTGTAGAATGGATGGTGTTGTGGAGAGAGATGGCTCGTGAAGGATTTGAGGCTCATGGGGAGGAAGAAGAGAAAGAGCATCAGGAACTCCCCCATCTAGGGAAGCATGACAGAGAACCCTCTTCGGCCTCACATGGAAGCACATTAGTAGATATGACCTGGGCTGCGGCGTGCATCTAAGCCAACCTGTTGACCTAGTCCTTACGCTTGGTTTTCTAGTATCTAGTATAGCAGGTAAAAGTAGTTTTTCAGGAAGTGAAAGCACAGAAATAGGGCAGAAAGTAAGTACACCAATGGTAGCATTGACAGCTTTGTTATTCTTTGGGGTAAATTATCAGGCTCATCATCTGCACAGAATGTGAGTGCGCTGAGTGTGGGAATCACCTCTGGAGCCGAGACCACTTTGTTGGGGCACGGGGAGTGCACCCACGGGCCCTATTCCAAATTCTGAGGAGGATTGGGTGGTATAGGCAGTTCTAGTTCCGGTGGTATTAGAGGAAGAGGAAACCAAGGAGGTTAAGGTCGTCGGTGGTCAAGGCCCGCAACAACCCCGAAACATTTATATGGAGATGTCCCTTTGTCTCCCGAATATAGAGGCATCGAGGATGCTTCTTGAACATGTTCACATATGCGAAATATTATGGCGCATGCGTAAAGGTATTACAACACCCGAATGCAAGGAAAGTCAATTTGCTACTACATTGTAGGCACGCGCACACACACACTGGTATAGGAAGTTTGACCCCAATCAAACTTGTATTGACTATGTAGCATTGAAAGATGCTTTCTTAAAAGAGTTCCATATCCCTAAGTTTGAGTAGAAGAGTATAAGCGCACTCAAGGATATAAAGCAAGGCACTACTGAAAGTGTACGAGAGTATGATGCGTGATTTAAAACACTTCTATCCAAACTCTCTTATGACATTCATGCAAGTCAGCATGCACAATGGTTTGTTGGGGGACTAATTACTCCATTTCGAGAGCACTGTCGCATAAAACTTATACCAATCCGTGCGAAGCATTGGAAGCCGCTTTACACACTAAAGCAGTTGGGAGTATTGACACTGGAGTTAGTCCATTTTTGGAAGCCCAGATAAGCGGCTATGGCGAAAAATTAGAGAAATTATCGGCAAACTCAGCTCATGAAACATGCTTAGGGATCTAGTGTACAGATTGTGAAGTGGAAGGGCACACTAAGGATAGTTTCCCTCATAGAACTATACATTCATTGTTATTAGACTATAAGATTTACCATTTGAACCATGATGCTAGTCACCCCCTCCTACAATGCATGATCAGAAAGAATGTATCCTCCTTCTGTAAACTTTGTAGGTCCACAACCCATGATAATGAGGACTGTAGATTGATTGGCTAGATCCATGATGCCATTGATATTGGGGTTAGACAAGTGAGTGTGGCTGATAATTCTAAAGGGAAGAATGAGCATCAGGATAGGGAGTATAATAAAACCTGCTATGACAGGAATGATGGACGGTTTGAAGGTGCTCGCGAAAGGGGACGAGGATATAGGGGCAGATATGGAGGATGAGGCCGAGGTGGAGGAAGGAGTGAATTCCCTCGAGGAACTTGCTATACATGTGGCTCACCTGACCATTATAGGTGTGAATGCCCGTAAAATATTTCCTATTCATTTTGTGGAAAGGGGCATAGTTATGAAGAGTGCTCGGACTTGTATGAGCATCTCAGTAAGCAACACAAGCAAGAAAATAAGGGCACGGGGATGGTTAGAATCTAACGCGTGATAGAGAATCAGTGGATGCCAAAGTTAACACTAGAACCTGAGGTGGTAACAGTCAAGATAACCACATGAGCTGAGGTGGCACGCGCAAGAGAGATGTTGCAACAGAAGCTGAAAATCACTAGGGAGGAAGTTTTGCATGCTAGATATCCAGATCTAGCTCATCAGAAAGAAGTCTATCAGGACACAATGGAGGTCCTTAGGAGCCTTCAAGGTGAGATACAAGGTTTAAAAGAGCAGTCTTGGAAATTGGAGCACAAGGATACAAAGCAAGCCCCATCGGATATTGACGACATTAGAGAGGTATGTAGAATGTTGCGCCAAGAGAATATTATTCCTTTATTAGGAAATTGGTTGAAAGGAAATACTCGCACACAAGGACTGAGACTAGAAGACAAATACTCCATGCGAATATCCCTCCTGATAGCATTGATTACAACAAGGAGATCACTTTGAATGTTGTTGTGGATGGGTGGCTGCTGAGCAATATTATGATTGACACAGTGTGGAAGTAAATGTACTTACATTGGATGCGTGGGAACAAATGGGAGACCCCATTGTAGCCATCATCTAATGTATTGTTCATGGAAAACAGAACAAAAGCTACTCCCATAGGAGTTTTGAAGGATGCATCTATCACTATACAAGGGGCCAAGTTCACAGGAGACTTTGAAGTGCTAGCACTTGTGGAAGTAGATAGTTTCCTAGCTTTGCTTGGGCGCCCTTGGTGTTATGTGAACAATGCTGATTTGAGGTTTAACAAAGGGTATATTAGCTTCAAGAAAAAGGAGGAAAGGGTCATAATACCCTTGGCAGATGGGAAATCCATGCCATATGTGGAACCTTTAAGTGAAGAGGACCTGAACATAATCTATGTACACGTTATTCGGGACCCAGAGGTCAATGATCCATCTAAGGAAGGAATCCTTCATTGGGAAGATTCGCAGTCAATCAATGATACTACAAGTATTGCTTGTGATAATTGGGCTCATGGAACTTATGAACTAGTAGGGCGCGAAGTTAAGTGTGCGGTTACTGGCAAGATGGGCTCTCACTCTGTTTGATGTATAGGTCGCACAATACCCCGCTATACCGGATCTAAAGATTTGGCGGGTTCTTACAGGCCATAGAAACAAATTGGGCTAATGAACTTAAACGATGCACTATCTTTGTCATATACTTTGGGTGGGATGGCCGCGCGCTGGTGGGTAGTCCACAGGGATAATCTCTTGGAATGGGAAATGATTGGGACCGCCTTATCAACCAGGTTTTCAAGGAGTAATGCACCTACAAACATATGCCCTTATCATGGTGATTGTACACTGGAAAAGTGACAAGTGAGCATGGGAATCTACAAGTAACTCTTCCGTACCCGACCTCCCGAGGTCGTGCCGAGACAACCGGTAGGGATGGAATATGTATGGAATGTAGACAACCTAGTTAGGCAATCTAATGTCTTCAATACGCACTAGTGGAATTTTTGAATCTAAGGCAAGGAAGGTCCTTCTAACCTGAACTGGTGTGATAGATCGATCAGCAAGGATGACTGCTCGAAGGCTCCAATCAATATCGAGCTCTGGCGTGATTCGGTCTATTGGTTGTGGAATACGTGGAAAGTGACCCGGGATAGTTTCATGTACATCCCCAGACAGGGTCATAAGGTGGATGATAAATAGTTGCCTTTATGGACGATTCTCTGGCCTAGTCCAAAATTCCCTAGCTTTGTTAGCTGCTGTGTCTAGTGAAGATAATTGTTCAACGATGATAGGTGGAAGTGGAGTAGATTGGAATACTAGTGTGTGTAGGCTAGTATCTATGTCTAATTCGCCTATGGATTCGTTAGGCTGCGGGATTTGTGGGTCACAACCGTAGATTCGTGGTTGTTGTGGACCTGCTATGGTCATGCGTGGAATCAAGTCCTAATCCCTAGTATCCAGTAATCGTATGCTTTCTCAGCTTCTATGTTTAGACTCAATAACTGTGTGATTTTCTCGGAATATCTCACAGGCGTTCGTGCAACCTGGATCCTTAAACTGGTATCTATGTCTGTGAGGGTGTCTCCTGCACCTGGCTGTGGGACCAAAGGATCACAACCAAAGGTTTGTTCCCTTTCTAATCCTCTTACAGTCATATATACCTAGGGTAATCTGTAATTTGGCTGATTTGACCAAAACGTGTGTGCTTGGTCGTCTTCTCTGTTTAACCCGTTTAACGGGAATTGATTTGTTGTAAGCTTACCGTCGTTTGGAAGACTTGAATCCTAAGATTTTGGTCTATATCAGTTATTGCTGTGATGAGATTGGGCTGAGGCACGATTGGCTCGAATACGTATTCTCTGGGCTCCTAGGTCCCGTGATTGTCATGCAAAAGCAACAATATAAACGAACTGTAGTAAAATGAAAGTTAACTATTTGCAATATATCTATAGCATATATGATTTCTCTATTTTTGTATTTTCTGATGAACTATATGAATTTAAGAAAGCAACTATTTAAAATATCTAGAAATGACAACTAAATAATAATTTAAAACAAACAAAATAACCGAGTGTAGCTATTTGTCTGTGTAATTTGTAGATCTATTCTAAACAATAAAATAGCTTATCTAATCTATTTGCAAGGTTCTCGATCCTACCTCAGAAGTGAGGAGTGAATCATAGTTTCTCAGAAACTATCAATCCCCAAAGCTTCCCTGGTAATATCGAGAATAGAATTAACTGAAATAAAGCAATTAACTACTCTATTTGATATGATTCTAACTAAAACTTTGAAAGCTAGAACCTGGATTCTGCAGAATAGTGGCGAATCCGATGGTGTGTGTGATCTTGTCCCCTCAGTGTGATCTCCTCGTTCTTTCGTGTTCATGTGGATCCAAAAAAGCGTGTAATGCTAGCATCAACAGAAGTAGATATTGGGATAAAGGCAGCTCAGAATACACACCGAATACAATGCGAGTAGGAGAGGGATAGTGCAAGAGTACAGAGCTTGGCTTATGCAATTCCTAGCGGGATTTATTGCGAGTCATGCAACATAAAGCGTCCAGAACCTGAAACTATCCTATTTGAGGAGAAAAACCTGCAACTTTAATGGCTTCCTAAGCTATTCTACTCCAATGGATTGGATGAAACAACAACACTACTTGCACAAGATGGATTTGTGGCTTACCAACAGTAAAACAATGCTAACTAAGCATGCAATGAACTAAACTATGAATCCTAAGCAAAATGAAAGACTGAATTACTGAAATGAGAAGATGAGAAGTGAATGAGGGGCCTGAAGTAATGACAACACTTGCACAAGATGGATATGTGGCTTTCTAACTACAAAACAATGCTAATTGAGCATGTAATGAACTAAGCTATGAAATCTAAGCAAAATAAAAGAAAATGAAATGAGGAAATGAGAGGTGAATTGAGGGGCCATTTGCTTGAGCACAAGCCATCTATTTATAGCATTTGCATTTACCCAAGGTAAAAGCCAAATAGAACTCTTAAACTATAAACAATGGCAAAACACTATTCCAGGGAACCAGAATCATAAATGCAAGCTCATGGCAGTAAAAGAAAGTTGGTGAAACGTTGAATTTACGTGAGTCGTGTAAAAAGAGATTTTGGAAAGGACCGCATAAAGGACCGCCGCCACGCTGGGCGCGGTGGTTTTGTAATTTGAAGAGAAAAGGCAAAAAAGAGGGGAAAAGGAAAAATAAGGCACGTCGGGGGACTAAGCGGGGCATGCGGGATGTTAACGCACACTTTGGAGAGCTTTTCCGATCCCGAACACCTTGCGAGGAGACTCTATATCATTAATGGGGCACTTGTTACATTGTTTCGGCAGTATAGTACCTTACAATTTTGGGTACGTACATATTTCCCCCTCGGAGAAGCGCTTTAGCCATGAAGAGGCGTAAAACGGTGGGTCCGAGTATGGCGGTCCCGAAATGGGAAGTTAGAAGCTATACCTGATACGTCCGTGTGTCGAAATGATGCCATCCAAAATTCCCGCTACCTGCAAAACGAAAAGAGAACTCAAGTGCAGATAGACACAATAATTTGGAAAATAAACGCTAAAATAATAGGGAATGAGAACGTACCATTTGTGCGGGGATAGGAACTTACCTCCGTCGGCGCTCCAAAACCTGTGAAAAAGTCTTTTAAAATGAATCAGGGCGCTATATATATGAAAGTGGGCCCATTTTCCTATTCATTTGCATGAGTTGATTTGATTGATTTTGAGCTCTCGGACCCACGGTGATGGTTTCTTGCGTGAGTAGAGTCGAAACGTCTGCAGCGAGATAGTGATCATGCCTCCACGTGCGGAACACCGCCCCGCGAGATCACAGGTTGGCTTTTCTTCAATTTATTGTTTTTACCCCCTTAAATTTGAAATGCTAAATTCTTTGCAATGGGGGGGTCATTTTTGAAAATGCTAGTGTTAAAAGGTCCACCTAGGGGGGGCACCTAGTGGGTAGGCTCTATTTTTAGGTTAAATGGCCATTTTTTGCACTTTTTAGGCCTTTTTAGTTTAAAAACAGCGTGGGTTTTCGGACCACGACCGCCACCCTGTTCAGGGTGGCGGTTACACGACCGCCGCCTTTAAGGCGGCGGTTACAAAACCGCCTCCCTGCTCAGGGCGGCGGTTTTGCACAGAATGCAAAAGGAACCTTTTTTTGAGATTGTGTTTGTATTTCTAGCATTTCTACGTGTTTACATGATTTTTCTAGTATTTCCTGGATGCTAACTTACTTTGTTTTGTGTGTTTTTGGGTGTATGTAGGCGAGAGAGGAGTACATCCAATGGAGTAGAGAGAGGGAGTGTGATTGGCTCCCAGGGGTACTAGATGCCCTCTCACAGGATGAGGAGGACACACTTCAGAGGGCTGGTATACTGCGCATATCATGCGTGCCCCATGTTGCACCATCTAGTCACATCCTTTGTGACTTATTCTCATATTGGGATGCAGATCGGAACACCTTCCGATTGCCAGGGGTCCGTGGCGAGTGGACCATTACATTGGAGGATGTCTACCACATTCTGGGGGTCCCGATCATTGGGAGGCGACTCACTTTAGAGACAGCAGGCTCACGGGCACAGATTGCATAGTGGGTGACATATATGGGAGATGTAGTCATCTCCATGGGGTCGAAGAAGGGGGTGAGAGTTCGATCTATTCCTTCTTTTCCCATCCCCGTACTTCGACAGGCCATCATGGGGATCCTTGCCTCGAGACTGATTGGGGACAAGGGAGGAGACACATTATTATACTGCTGGGCCCCCATTATTACACAGATAGAGGGGCACGGTCGGATATACGCTTGGGGAGTAGAAATTCTTGGGACCACCTACCACGATCTATACAGGGTGGTCCATTTACAGGGGCAGTCATTGAGCCACCCGACTCTAGTCATGAGTTGGGTCTATGAGCATTTCATCCCTTATGGCAGGGGTGTGGAGGTGGCAGATCCTGGGGCTGTGAGGGCAGCCAGATGGACAGACATGTCGGTGCTTAGAGCACCTCATCAGCCAGTTGCCTCCCTGACTACTGCCGACATGGAGGTGACACCGTACCAGACTATGGTCGGCATATGGGGCGAGGAGGCTCTCACCTTGATCTCCTGCTCCACCACAGGGCAGCTTATTGATAGAGTGGGGCGAGTGGAGGTGCACCCCTTTGGCCGAGTTCCTCAGCAGTTTGGCCTACCATATATGGGTATGCTTCCCCCAGTGGCGCTAGTCTACAGATCAGTTCGTGAGGCCAGAGGGGGGCCTAGAGGCCAGGTTGGATAGTGGTTACTCCTGGCGTTCCTATTGCAGCCAGGAGGATAGTTCGTGCTAGAGGGAGAGCCGGTGCGCCTCAGGCGCCTTTGCTTCAGATTGCTTTGTGGGTCCTGCTCATAGCAGTGATGACCCTATTGATATTGACTCCAAGTCTGAGGAGTTCACAGAGGGAGGGTCAGAGGAGGAGACCGAGGATAGCGATCCTGAGTGGCATGACACTCAGGATATTATGCAGCAGAGAGGGCCAGCGGACCACGTAGAGAGGTGACTCGGTTTCGAGAGGAGCCACTCTCCCAGGGCCGTGGTAGAGAGGATGAGTCCGTTGTGGGGCGATACGTTGCTCCCACCACAGGAGCAGCCCCTCAGTTGGCGGCATCCATGGCGAGTGCTGCCCTAGTGATCCATCCTGGAGGCCTGGTGATCCGAGTAAGTTACCCTTTCTCCCTTTTAATGTTTGTTTGTAGGCTCTCCTTAGTTGCTATCTTGTATTTTCTAATTTCTTATTTGGTTTCTAATTCGCTTTCTTCCTTGTTTGCAGAGACTGCTGATGAGTGGCGCGATTTGATTCGCAGGGTATGTACTGATACCCTGATGATTCCTATGGAGAGACCCGCGCGAGCTATTCGTGGATGCCGGGGGAGCCCTCGGCCTTGGTAGACATACCGATGTCTTCGCTCCCATCTGGCACGTGGCCAGGATGGTGTCGACCCTCCGCACAGAGTTAGCGGGCTATAGGATGGCTGAGCGCCTCATGAGGAGCCATTCTCATGGTGAGACTGTGGCTGCCCCTCGGGACCCTGAGCCCTCCATTCATTCAGAGCGCCGGCGTAGCCGGAGTCCTAGGCGAGCGTGCACCCTCGGAGGGGTCGCGTAGGGATTGAGAAGCCACTTGGCTCTCATAGATTTTGTTTTATATATTCTTTGTATATCCCGGGCTCTTTGAGCATTTTGACCATGCTTAGTGCATGATGGCATTGTATATAAACATTGATCATTTATATATACGTATTTATTTTGGATCAAAATCTTGGCACTCATGGTTTCCTTTCTATTTCCAGTTTCTTCATGTATACTACGATGTATGTCTATATGCTTTTTAGAATATATGCAATGGTGAACAAATGATGTAAATGTTTTTCTTTCCTTTTGTGTTTCATGATGCTGATATATGGTAATGTAGATATAATGTGATTTTGAATCTTGGTTTCTGTAAGCAATTTTGGATACCTCATGTTTGTTTTGCAAAGTGATGAATACAAACCAGTACGATGAACAGATAAACTTGCCCCACTCCTAACTCCACACAACTAGTAAGATGCGAGGGCTTATCACCAAGAGTCGAGAAGGGCACAAGTTATGAAATGTGTTAAAATGATAGTGATGAGAGACAAACAAAGTTTTTGGTGGAACCAAATTAGGAAGCTACAAGTCAACTCCACTCGAGTGACTTCATAGTTTTGGATGCAACTTGCTTTGTGGTTTATCCAGACTTAGACCCGTAGATGGCCACATAGTAGACAAAATCTAGGTTTTTAGGATTTTAACTCTCTTGGGATTTTGAACATCTAATTCATTTGTTTTTGACTCAAAGTTTCAAATTTTTAATTGTTTGTGTATGACCATTTGCATTTATTTGTCAAGAGGACCCCCTACACTTTTCCCCATGCTACTAGTAAGAAGCGTGGGTTTATCACCGTGGGAAAAGCATAGGCGAGTAAGGGTATTTCCATCCTTTCCCAACCCTACGTCACTAGTAAGAGATGCAAGCTCATCACCAAAGGTTGGTGGGGCAGGGAAATGTGTAAAATTTAAAATTTTCTGTTTGATCAACGTTTGACTTGTTTATTTGAGTAAAATGTCAGTATGTGCTTATTTCCAAAGAGATATGCATATGGGATAGATGTGACACTATGAAGCTTCTAGAACAGACCATAGGCAAGACACCTACCCTAAGAAGAAATCAAAGCAGAATAAACTTGCAGATCTTGGTATGGTTACCGTTAAGACTTTGTCACGTCTAGCTTTATTTGATAAAAAGATTCCGAGATAATATGATGATATCATGAAAATGGAGAGATACGATTAAAGAGTTTATGCCAACAACATCATGAGTTTGTAATGAATTGCTTTGAGAATGGATTCTTTGATCAAAATTTGTGTACGAAACAAGTGGACAATATGATCCTAATCTATATGAAAATGCAATGTAGATAGTCATATAAGTAGTGCCAGCTGCCTACACGTAGAAACGCTTGAGGTGTAAGGAATTGACTGTTTCACCAAATTCCTCACCTTTTAGCATACATAAGAGGTATGCACCATTTCCGTAGTCCTTCATGACTCGGTATGGGCCCAACCATTTGGGCCGGAACTTTCTTCCTTCACCGGTCTTCCTGTCGATCCGGCTGTCTAGTCTTAAAACTAGATCACCTTCGTATATGTCGCATTCTTAGACTTTCTTGTTATACTGCCGGCACATCCGGTCAGCATAGATTCTATGTCACTATTTAGCATCCAACCTAGTTTCATCTAGGCTTTCCAGTTGGGAAAGACGTGCTTCTTTGTAAGCGTCTTCATCCAGGATCCCTTGTAATGAAATGCGGAGACTGGGTATTTCAACTTCGAGTGGGAGAACCGCCTCTGCCCCGAATACTAACGAGAAAGGAGTGGCTCCCGTTGGTGTTCTTATTGAGGTTCGGTGGGCCCATAATGCCGGATATAACTTCAAGTGCCAATCTCGTTTGTTTTCTTTCACCGTTTTAAGGAGAATGGCTTTTAGTGTCTTATTTGTTGCTTCAGCCTATCTGTTGGCTTGAGGATAATACAAGGAAGCCGTATGATGGCTTATCTTAAATTTATTGCATAGTTCGCGAACCTCTTCATTCTTTAAAGAAGTTCCATTACGGAGATGATGATTTGCGGGATACCGTACTACTGCAAATGATTTGGTTCAAAATGAAATTGGTGATTACAGGAACCAGTACAGGTAGTAAGGGGCATAGTCCTCTACCCATTTGGTAAAATATTCGGTGGCCGTGATTATAAAATTATGGCCTTCTATGGATGAGGGAGAGAATTTCCCTATTAAGTCTAGGCCCCATGTAGAAAAGGGCCATGGAGTAGTGATTGGTTGCGAGCTTGTGCTTGGCATGTGGATCTCATGGGAGAACTCTTGACACTTATGACACTGCGTATAAACTCTATTGCGTCATGTTCTAGAGTGGGCCGTAGAAATAGCCCATTTAATGTATTTTTCGAGCGGTGGCATGGCCACCGAAGTGGCCTCCACATATTCCACTGTGGGATTCATGGAGAATCTTCTTGGATTCTTCTGTGTCGACACATCTTAGGAGCATTCCATCGAACGCTTTTCGATAGAGAACTTGCTCTATAATGACGTATTTAGCTATGATAATACGTATCCACCTTTTTTGTTGTGGTGTAGCTCCTTCTGGATACGTATGGTCCATGATATAGTTAATGATATCAGCGTACCAGGGACACTCAGAGATAGGGGGTCGGGTTTCGACGTAGTATACGCACTCATCTGGAAAATCTAAATCTACTAGATCACCTCCATCTAATGGGTTATCAGCTAACCAATCCACAATGATTTGTCCCTTAACTGACTTCTGATTTACAAACGTTAATTCGAATTCTCCCATTAAGGTTATAAAACGTCCAACCTTTTTAGACAAGGACCCTTGTGTGAGGAAAGTTCGTAAATGGTCCGTTTTTACCATGACCCTTGTTTCTTGGTTTAGCATATAATGTCTTAGGCATTTGGTTGCAAAGACTATGGCGAGACATTCTCATTCTGCTTGTGTATAGCGTGTTTCATAGTCGAGCAATGTTCGGCTAATGAAATAAATCACACGTTCTCTCTTGTCATCGTCCTCTTGGGCCAACATACAAGCTAATGAGACATTGGTAGCTCGTGAATATAAAATTAACGGGTGATCTAGCTTAGGTGGCATTAGCGTAGGTGGTGACAACAAGAAACACTTAACTGCATCAAAAGCTTCATTGCAGTCTTCGGTCCAATCAATGCTATAGTCTTTCTTGAGTAAATTGTTGATTGGATGAATGGCGAAGCTCAAGTCCGGGATGAATCTTTGGATTGCACCCAGCTTTCCGAGAAATGACCTGATTCCAGATTCATCCGAAGGTGGAACCATTTTGAGGACAACCCAATTTTGGTTGGGTCAACATCTATCCCTCGTGATGATATGATGTAACCTAGGAGCTTCCCTCCCGTTACACCAAAGACGCATTTTTCTGGATTTAGCGTGACTCCGTATTCTATCAGACGTGAGAGAATGACATGGAGTACTTCTGGATGGTCACAACGCTTCTTGGCCTTAGCCAACAAGTCATCTACGTAGGATTCCATGATTTTATGAATTAGATCGTGAAATATATATGTCATAGCTCGCTGGTATGTAGCACCAGCGTTTTTGAGACCGAATGGCATAACAGCGTAGCAATAGGTTCCCCAAGGAGTTATAAACGTGGTTTTAGCTTGATCTTGCTCAGATATTTTAATTTGATTATATCCCGAGAATCCATCCATGAGAGACAAAAGTTCAAACCCAGCTGTTGCATCAACAATGACATCAATAGATGGCAACGAGAAGTCATCCTTAGGACATGCTTTGTTGATGTCTCGAAATCTATGTAGATGCGTATCTTTCCATTCTTCTTGAGAACGGGAACGATGTTAGATACCCATTGGGAGTAGTCGACTGGTTTGATGAATCCTACCTAGAGGAGTTTTATTACCTCCTCCTTTACCATGAGAGCTACCTTGGGTTTCATGGGTCTCGATTTTTGTTTAACTGGCTTTGCATCAGATTTAGTGACGAGGTTGTGTACCATGATGTGGGGTGTAACTCCTGTCATCTCCTTATAATTAAATGAAAACACCTTCTGATGTTCTTTGAGGATCCGAGTGTGTATTTCTACTTCTTCTGAGGTTAACGAGGACCCTAATTTCAATATTCTTGGTTCGTCTTCTGTTCCGATGTTGACATCGATTGTTTCTTCGATCAAAGAGGTGTTACCCTCTTCGAACTCAGGCGGTGCTGGAGGTAAATCCAAATCATCCCCATTTTCTACTGCGTATATGCTAGGTTCCATTTGTGAGGGAAGATCCATCATGGGATTTCCAAAGTAGGAAGACGAATGTGGAATTAAGGACAAATCTAGCATATGATAGGAGAGATGTAGTGCTGCATAGGCATTTAAGTAATCCAAAGTAGCCACATCACTATTAACATGATCCAGGATGGTAGATTCACTTCTGTTTAAAAGGGGATTTGTCATTGTTTTTATCAATGGTTCATCACGAATGGATACCGTGAAATGGGTATCCTCTAACTCATTGCTTGGAGTAAAACGTGATGCTGAAGTTGCTATTGAATCGGCGAGAAGATTTTTCTCTCGCGGGATTGCTTCAATGGATATGAAGTTAAACGCCTTGCTTAAATCTAATACAGCTTTTTTGTAAAGCTGCAAGTGTTCGGCTTTGGTTTCGTATACTTCAGAAACTTGGTTTGCCACTAATTGCGAGTCTCCTAAGACTCTGATGTTATCAACACCAATTCTTTTGGCTAAGGTGAGGCCAAGGAGGAGGGCTTCGTACTCAGCGCCGTTGTTTGTGCATTCGAAATTTAGCTTAAAGGAAAATGGCAGGACTTTCTCTTCAGGCGAAGTAAGAATTATACCTGCCCCTGCCCCGTAACGGCATCTAGCCCCATCAAAATGGAGAGTCCAATACTTAGCTGGGAGTATAGATGTTGGGGTATCTGCTGCGTTTGCGCACTCCACTTCTACCATGCAGAGATCCTCTGCTGGCAGAGAACCAACACCTAGGGAATATCCTATGCCTACTGAATCAAATGGTAAGAACATTGGTAGATCTTGTTCTATCAACTCAACAATTTTTGCAGTAGTTCCTAATGACACTGTTTTTATAGTGTTTACCTTATCTTTGGGGGTTCAGGTTGTTTTGGCTATGCTCACAGTTTCAAGATCTGTCGTAGGTACCAACTTTTCTTTTGTTTTTGCGTCGGTAGGTTTATTAAGTTGATTTGTTGGGAGTTCAAACTCCGAGTGTACGCATGGTATCTTTTTTAAGTTGGCTAGGTGTACATAAAATGGTTTTGGATCACCTTTGGCCACGAATACTTTTCCTAAATGTAAAAACCTTACTTCTTGAAATAGTGTAGAAGGGATTGCCTTCATGCGGTGTATCCATGGTCGGCCGAGGATCATATTATAATTAGTTTCCCGATCTATAATATAAAACTCAGTCAAAATGGTTTTGGGTCCTAAAGTGACTGGTAATATTATAGTTCCAACCGAGGTGGCTTTAAGACTATCATAGCCCCTTAGCGTATTTCAAGTTGTAGAACAATTGGTTTCTCCATACCCTAGCTTTTGAAGGAAAGAGAAGGGGACTATGTTAACTGCCACCCCATCGTCAACCATTGCACATTTTACGTAGTTATTATAAACCCACACTTGCAAATGTAAAGCCGGATCACCCGACGTGCGATCTCAGCATCTGTCGGCATTTTGTTTATCTTGAATATGAACTCGACGTCCCTATCTGCCTGTCCCGGAGGATGAACATCAAAGTCTATATGATTTACCTATGTTTCAGGCGGTGGAGTGATGTTAATTAGATGACCTAAACCTAATGCTTCCAAAAGAGCATCCTGTAGGCGGGGAGAGTTCTTTAGTAAGTCTAAGAATGAAATGTGCGAGAAGGTTTTTGTTAGGTCATTAATTAAATTATAGGCACCCATAGGTTTTGTTACGATTGGTTGGATGTTATCCACTTCTGGCAGGTGGTCCGGACTTGGCTGAGAGAAATATTCTCACGTCCTTGTTATATCTTCGATGGGTAATTCAGCGTCTAATTCAACCAAACCGACTACCTTGGGTCATGGTGACTTCCTAGTTGTGGTGCAACTAATGGATTTAGCGAAGTCGAGGCTTCATGATCATTGTTTTTGTTATTGCACCCTTGTTTGTCCCAGTTGGATTTAGTCTTTGTTATCATGATTTAGGAGTGGATCATTAAAGATCTTTAGGGGTGCGTTTTGAGGGGAAACCGCCTCAAAAAGTATTTGACGTTGGTGACATAGGATCTGCTAAGAACATATCCATAAATGTCATTTTGTTCATTTGGCAAGCGTTGTATGAATTTATTATAGTCACGGCACATTCTAGTGTCATGGCCCCGAATTCTGTGGAAACCACAATATGAGTTAGGATTGTAACTCCTAGTTTGTTGGTTTGATGTGTATTGTGGCCCGTAATTTTGATCGGACCGTTGTCTATTAAAATTTTGCGTTTGTTGTCTTTGATTTGAATTCTGGTCTTGATACCTAGTTGAATTTTGGCTTGGCCCTTGTATGGGATTTCACCATTGTTGTTGTTGTTGTGGATGGTTAAAATCCACTGTATTGATTGTCGGGGTAAAGTTGTTGTTTCGTTGGTTGTTTATTTGTGATGGAGTATTGACAACATTTACCTTCTTGGGATGGTCGGTTACTCCATCTGTTGTTACACCCCGATTTTTGTTAAGGATTTTAGGTCCTTGATTGACGTTTGTGGTAGTGGGATAATTTGTAGTGTTCTGATTGGGGGTGATTAACCTCCCGTTTGCTCCATATGTTTTGCGACCACTATCAATTGCTGCTTGATCTATTCGAAGAGCACTCTCTAGTACCTCATCGTAAGTCCTTAGTGGAAACTTCTGGACTTCTTCTTTCACTTCTCTGCTGAGAGAATGAAGGAATAAATCACATAGTTCCATCTGATCCATATTGGGAGCACTCGCTGAAGAATAAAGAACTGTACGCCACCTCTGGATGAAATGGGCAACAGATTCATTGTGCTCTTGTTTGATGTGTAAGAATTCTCTGATTCCTGTCCTTAATAGTTTATTCATGTCAAAGGCCTTAATGAACTCTGACACAAGTTGTTTGAATGAATGGATGGAAGCCTCAGGTATTCTATAATACCAATCGAGAGCGATGCCTTCCAAGGTTTTTGGGAATATTTTAGCAACAACCCCATCCCATGGGAGTAGCTCTCGAATGGCTGTAGCGTAGGCTTTAATATGTGCGTTTGGATCTCCCTCACCTTTGTATTTGGGAAAATCGGGAAGAGGTCTTGGAAGCATGACGCTTCGTATGGTGAAATCTAAGGGCTCTTTCAAATATTCTGAGTAAGTCCCTATTGCATATGTTTCGACCATTGATGGTGCCTGTTGAGGAAGTGACGTTGGAATGGGTTGTTGATATGGCATAGCGTACGCGTTAAGCGGTGTGTGAAGCCCCCGTGTTTGAGAAAACATGTTTGGGGAGGAGAACATATCCCCTTGTGGTGATTTGGAGTATATGTTTAAGTATGATGGGGTACTGTCCAGGAATGGATTGTTCTGTACTAGACCGGGAGGAACAGTGTTAGAGATGGTGGGTCTAGTTGGTGTTTGTTGTGAATACTGAGGAGTCATGCCTAACGTGCCTACTCCTGTGAGGAGATCTACTTGGCTAGGATGGAGTGGAGGATTGGAACTCCCTGTTTGCATGAATTGCGAATTTTGACTTGCTTGAGCAAGTTCTAACCCTCTAACCTTTTCTATTAGAGTTGAAATGACTTCATTTGGTGAAGTCACGATATTCTGCCTTGGTGGCATTTGTTGTATACCATGGTTTTGTATAGGTCTATGATATCCTGTTATGAACTGATCGGTGTCCTGCCAAGTTTCCCCGAGGGCATTTTCTATATGACGTGGTATGGAGGTACTTTCTCGAAAAGAAACCTCAGGTTGTGTATGTAAACCTCCTATAGGTGGGTACATACTTCAAGAATGTTGGTCGCTCTTGACATAACGCACCGAATATTCATCATCTAAACCTTGGTATGAATCTGATTGTCTACTAATTTTTGGTCTAAGTAGCATCTGAGGAGATGAACCAGATTCTCTCAGTGAACGTCATATTGTTTGAGCCTGAAGGCTTTGTTTGTTGTGTTTGAGAAAGTTGTTCCAACCCCTCTGTTTGGAAGGACGAGCTATATCTGATCATTGGAGTTTGTGTTGACAACTGATTAGTTGAATAGTTGTCTCCCCATACTGAGAGTGAGGGTGATGATTGTCTATTCTGTTGGGCGTAGTATGCCTCAAGACCCAAGAGGGGTCTGTCATATGCATCAAATCCCGACATATTCGGGGGGTATATGAATACCCGCAGAATAATGGGAGCGAGCGAAAAATGATTGTGAAAGCTAATGAGGCGGGTAAAAGTGTACTAAACTTGGACAAAAACGTAATACTATGACTCGGGATGAGAAAGTAGGACGTTTTATGTCAGTTTTGCTAATTTTTTTATTTCACATCGGGTTCACCAATTTTGTACTGCTTTGGAAAAGTGACAAGCAAGCATGAGAATCTACAAGTAACTCTTCCATGCGACCTCCCGAGGTCGTGCCGAGACAACTGATAGGGATGGAATATGTATGGAATGCGAACAACCTAGTTAGGCAATCTAATGTCTTCAATATGCACTAGTGAAATTTGCGAATCTAAGGCAAGGAAGGTCCTTCTAACCTGAACTGGTGTGATAGATCGATCAACAAGGATGACTGCTCAAGGCTCCAATCAATATCAAGCTCTGGCGTGATTCAGTCTATTGGTTGTGGAATATGTGGAAAGTGACTCGAGATAGTTTCGTGTACGTCCCCAGACAGGGTCATAAGGTGGATGATAAATAGTTGCCTTTATGGATGATTCTCTGGCCTAGTCCAGAATTCCCTAGCTACATTAGGCTGCTGTGTCTAGCGAAGATAATTGTTCAACGATGATAGGTGGAAGTGGAGTAGATTGGAATACTAGTGTGCGTAGGCCAGTATCTATGTCTAATTCGCCTATGGATTCGTTAGGCTGCGGGATTTGTGGGTCACAACCGAAGATTCGCGGTTGTTGTGGACCTACTATGGTCATGCATGGAATCAAGTCCTAATCCCTAGTATCCAGTAATCATACCCTTTCTCAGCTTCTATGTTTAGAATCAATAACTGTGTGATTTCCTTGGAATATCTCACAGGCGTTCGTGCAACCTGTATCCTTAAACTGGTATCTATGTCTGTGAGGGTGTCTCCTGCACCTGGCTGTGAGACCAAAGGATCACAACCAAAGGTTTTTTCCCTTTCTAATCCTCTTATAGTCATATATACCTAGGGTAATCTGTAATTTGTCTGATTTGACCAAAACGTGTGTGCTTGGTCATCTTCTTTGTTTAACCCGTTCAATTGGGAATTGATTTGTTGCAAGCTTACCGTCGTTCGGAAGACTTGAATCCTAAGATTTTGGTCTATATCAATTATCACTGTGATGAGATTGGGCTGAGGCACAATTGGCTCGAATACATATTCTCTAGGCTCCCTAGGTCCCGTGATTGTCATGCAAAAGCAACGATATAAACGAACTGTAGTAAAATGAAAGTTAACTATTTGCAATATATCTATAGCATATATGATTTCTCTATTTTTGTATTTTCTGATGAACTATATAAATTTAAGAAAGCAGCTATTTAAAATATCTAGAAATGAAAACTAAATAATAATTTAAAACAAACAAAATAACCGAGTGTAGCTATTTGTCTGTGCAATTTGTAGATCTATTCTAAACAATAAAGTATCTTATCTAATCTATTTGCAAGGTTCTCGATCCTACCTGAAGTGAGGAGTGAATCATAGTTTCTCGAAACTATTGTTATCACCAAATCACAGCACCCCTGTGTTTATACAAGTGCATATACTTGAACTCACGGTGTGATTGGATAACATGGGTACTATCTCCAAGTTGTGGGACTTGCTACTTGAGATAGACCTCTAGAGAAAGCTGGTTCTTGCTCCTAAACTACCTGCCACAATCTACTCTAATGCAGGGGAAACTAACTATCCTAATCTAAATTTCCAAGGGACCAGGGAGAGAGAATGCATAAAATGAAAGCCTACACTAAAGCGGTGATACACCAGAAAAGGAGGGTGTGAGAGTAGTCTCCAAATGTGTGAAATACAGAGGCAAAGTGCACACTAGAAGAGGTGATGACAGTTCTCCATAATCTAGCAAAATGCATTCACAACAATATTCCAAGCATACACAATGATAATGGATCCCTACAAGAACATAATAATAGACACAATATTCTTGTAGAAAGATTAAAGGGGCAAGAAGAATGCAAGAAAACACAGCGGGGGAGATACATCCACAAACTGATATTTTATTGTTTCATGATATGCACAGTTCAATCTATTACAAGATAAGGGCCTGGATCACCATGCAAGGAGTCCACTATAAGGGCCTGCAGCACATTGGCTTCACAAAGAAATTTTGACAGAGCTTTTCTATCTAAAAACTCCCCCTTTACAATGAGCCCAACACTCCAATTTATAGAAAAGATGAGAAGAGAGAGAGAGGGAAAAATGGAAATCCCGAAATCTGTCCTTCAACCACCTGTAAGAGGTATTAAATGGAGTAAAATAATTATATATTTCTTGCAAAAGGCTCCCCATACTGTCCCATGTGCTGCAAGCGAGAGAAAGAATGATGACCATGCCTCTTAATTGCACTCCCAACCACCAAAATAAAACACTTTATTATGAACCCGGATACGTTTTCTTAAAAATATCAATCAATCTCTCATCAAATATAGAATTTCTTGATTTCGTGTGTGTCGGCCTTGGAGCCAAAATTCCAACGGTACCAATTTTGTGCGATTTCGTCGAAAATGAAAAAGTTATGGCCTTCTCGAGTGCGGGCGACTACTTTGGAGTCCGGTGTTTTTTGTCATTTGACGGAATGAGCATTAATTGACTGGAGCCGAATATGTTTCTTTTAATTAAATATATCTACCCTCATCAAAAATAATAAATTTATTTTTTGGTGTAGAAGACGCGTCGTGCTCATTCCGTAAAGTCCAATTTTGTGAAAATCGGAGCTCGGAGTCGAAAGTTATGGCCGTTTGAAGTTTCACGGGTCAAACTTTGACTTTTCTCCTTTGCCTTCATTGTTTCAGCTTTACCTTTCGTCCCTTGTGTCCCGTGCGTACCTATGTCCCAAATGTGGGAAAAATTTCTCCGAACCGTCCGATTTGGGCTTCCCTATCCCTCTTTGCGGCGAAGACACGTGGCACGTTCGATTCGCTCTCGGCTCCTTCGGCTTCCCGCTTCCCACGCGTACTTTTGGCCTGGATGTCCCGATCGAAAGTCTCCTGTTTGGCTGAATCGGCCGGTTCGTGTCCTCTGCGTACTTTTGTCCCAACCGTCACGGACTTCACCTTTTCACCTTTTCGCATCCTGCGTGTCCCTCGCGTACTTAGCGCCCTTTGTCCCAAATGTCCCAATACCGCGAAACAAAAACTTGACGAATTTTTCCACTTTCGCCAGCGGTTCGAATTTCGCGTCCCATCGTCCCAACTGTCCCAACTGTCTGGACTTGGGACTTAGCTGATTTTCATGATTTTTCCTGGCCTCCAAGATCTGATGCATGTTATCAAAATTTACCTCGAGGGGTGAATTTTGGATAACAATTTTGGCGACTCAGCGGGGTTATCTGCTGCGCGGATGAAGAACGACCAGCTGCTTGTAGTAGTCCATTGGGCATGGAGTCTATTTGATAATTTCTCAGCTGATCTGAAATTTGAAAACTGTGTCCTTGAGCTATTGAAATATTCATTGAGCTGGTTTTCCTGTGGCTACAATTCTTTTCCGAAGGCTCGATGAACTGCAAACATGCACATACTAGAAGCAATAGGACATGTGCACAAGCACTTAGGGAAATAAAACTACTCTAACAACAGTACAATGTGCATAAGCACTTAGAGGAATAGAAATTCTAGATTAATATTTACAAGGGTGAGAAGCTATCTTTCTAGTAGCAGCGTTTAAGATAGATCCCATTGACCGAATCAGAACTCTTCACCATCCAACTTAGCCAGTCGGAAGGCATTGCTACCTTTGCATTCAATGATCATGTAAGGGCCACTCCAGATGGCATCAATTTGGAATGCTTTCCCGGCTTTGCACGATCTGCATCCCATTTCAACACTAGATCTCCAATTTGGAAGGTTCTAGCCTTGGCTTTCCTATCAAATTTTTTTTTATCAAGGCTCGATCCTTCTCTATTGCTTGGGCTGCATGCTCTCTAGTTTCTTGGAGTTCCATTAATTCTACATATCTAACCTCCATGGGTTCAAACTCAGCTAGTTCCAATGTTTCATGAGTTCCAATGCTGGCAACTCAAGTGATATAGGTAGAACTGCTTCTTTCCCGTACACAAGCTTGTATGGAGAGCTTCCTGTAGACCTCTTGGGTGTGATCCTATCAGCCCATAGGGCTGATTTGAGCTTTGCGTGCCAAGTTCTTTGATTTTCATCTAGAGTCCTTCTGATGATTCTTAGTAGGTTCTTGTTCGTAGACTCGGCTTGGCCATTACCCTGAGGGTAATAATTCGATGAAGTGCTGAGATACACACAATTCTTGACAGCCCATTCAGTGATCTTTGTGCCAAGGAATGCCAATGCATTGTCCGATATGATAGTGGCAGGGGCACCAAACCTCGTGACTATCCCTTCATAGAAATCTAAGATATTAGATTCATTTGCCTCCTTGAGTGCCACTGCTTCAGTCCACTTGGTGAAATAATCCATTGCCCTAAGTATCCACTTGTGGCCTTGACTTGAATTGGGATTGATAACCCCAATGAAGTCCAATCCCCATTGCATGAATGGCTGATCTACTGAAATTGGATGAAGGGGCAGCGCTGCTAACCTTTCTTTCCCTGTGAAGAATGCACATCTCTTGCATTTTTGACCCATGAGTAGCAATCATTGAACACAGTAGGCCAATAGTAACCAGCTTTCATTATTTTGAGAGCTGTCACTCGTGGAGCAAAGTGGCCTTCTGCTTCCCTGTCATGGAACTCGTGTAAGATCTTCTCAACTTGACCTGCCCCAATGCATCTTAATAGAACACCATGGATGTCTTTCTTGAACAAGATACCATTAATGAGTACATACGGGATAGCTTGTAATCTAAAGTATCTCCTCTTTGCCTTGCTCACTTCTAGAGGGCACAAGCCTATTTGGAGGTAATGCACCAAGTCTTGAGTCCAACATGGGATGAGTGCATCATCAACTGGTTGTTCTTGATCATTCTGTAGTAGTAGGACAACATCTTCTTCACCTTTTGAGCCGTCTGGTTGTTTGGAAGCGAGCTGCTCACACAAACCTTTGCCACGAACTAGCTTGGTCACTTTGATTTCAATATCATATTCCATCACCCGAGTGATCCAACCTGCTCTCTTCTCGTTTAAATCCTTGTTTAGGAGAAAGTCCTTGACACCAGCATGAGACACCAGCAGTTGAATCTTATTGTTTGAGACCAAATGTCTGAACTTCTTCAAGCTCCTGATGATAGCAAGGACATGCTTTTCAATGAAAGAATACTTTATTTCGTAATCTTCCAAGGTTTGACTGAAGAATGCTATGGGCTGTTCTGAACCTTCTCTATTCAGCTGTGTCAAGATAGCTGAGATTGTGTCTGATCCTCCAAACGCATACAACATGAAGTCCTTTGAAAATTCTGGGTTGATAAGAGTTGGAGCTTGTGATATTGCATGCTTGATGTTTTCAAAACTCTCTTTGCCTTCTGCTGTCCATTTGAATGCCAGACTCTTCTTCAACATCATTGTTAGAGGCTTCACAAGAGTGGCAAAATTAGGCACAAATCTGCGGACAAAGTTTATCCTTCCTAAGAAGCTTTGAAGAGATTTCTTGTGGTGTGGCAATGGGAGTGTTCGGATGGCTTCAACCCTTTCAGGATCAATTATTAGCCCTTCCCTAGAGACAATGTGGCCCAAAAATTTGCCCTCGTGTGCCAAGAATATACACTTCTTTGGATTCAACGACACTCCAAACCTTCTACACCTCTGAAACACTTGCCTGAGGTGAAAGAGATGGTCTGCTGCATTCTTTGAGAAGACAGTGATATCATCTAGGTATACCAGCACTATCTTATTGATCAAGCCTTTGAACACCATATCCATAGCTCACTAGAATGTTGCTCCGACATTTGACAGTCCAAATGGCATCTTCTTGTAAGCATAAGTGCCCCATTTTGTAGTGAAGGCCGTCTTGAATTGATCTTCTTCTTTCACCATTATCTGATTATAGCCTAAATATCCATCTAGCAATGAAAACCTTTCTGAACCAGCTACAACCTACAATATTTGTTCCATTGATGGAAGCGGATAATGATCTTTGAGTGATGCTTTATTTAGATCGCGAAAGTCTACACACAATCTTATTTCTCCATTTCTTTTCCTTACCGGCACCAAGTTTGCAACCCAACTTGAGTGTTTGATGGGGAAGATGATACTGGCCTCAATTAGCTTGCTTAACTCTTTTCTCATAAGAGGTTCAATATGGGGATTCACTGGCCTTTGCTTTTGCACAGCGAGGCTTAGATTCCGGATCCAAATTTCAATAGTATGTTGTGCCAACCTTGGATTGAAACCTCTTAAATCTTTGTAAGTCCAAGCGAAGACATCCGGGAATTCTTGACAAAGGCTGAACAAAATCAGATTTCTCTTGCAGGTACTTACTTTGCCAATTTGCAATGTCTTGCCTTCTTCCACTAAAATAGGCTCAATCTTCACCCTTCACTTGAATGTTCACTTTCTCCTTCCGGATATGATCATTCGGGTTGAAGATTGACTCTAAGGTTATGAGGCCTTTTGGCGGTTTGTTGGTTCTCACCACCACTTGGTCACCATACTCGCTGCTCCGGCTTGTCTTGATTCTGGCGGAGAACTCAGCTTGTTCTGTAGGAAGTTAACGATCTGCTGATCATTATTGAAGACTTGTCAACTTGTGTTGTTATCTAGAACAACCGGTCTCACAACCACTTTGATATGAGGTTGATATTTCTCACTTTTGATATTTTCTATGATATCAAACGCATCCCCAATTGCTGCCGGTCATCCCCACTTGCTTCATTCTTTTTCTTGGGATGGAATTGATGCTAAAAGCCTCAAAATCTTCAATAAGATCCCATACCCAATTTTTGTAGTTCTTCAACAAATCATTTTTAGCAGCATTCTTTCCCCTAACTTGGTTTACGATCAGCTCACTATCACCAAATACTTGCAAATTCTTGATGCCTTTCTCCTTTGACCGGTGCGATCCATGAATTAAGGCTTCATACTTAGCCGCATTGTTTGAGCATGCAAACTGAAATCTAAAAGCTGAAAAGTACTTTAATCCCCGAGGTGAAGCTAGCATGGCTCCCCTCCCGCACCTTTCCTACTCCTTGATCCATCAAAAACAACCGCCATACCTCATTGTCATCCTTATGGTCAGGCTTGGTGATGCTAGGAATAGGCTGATCTTTTCATGTATGCAATAAACTCCTAGCTCGATTCTTCTACTTCTTGATAAGGATCAAAAGCATGCACCTTGCTTGCCCATTCATCAAGAGTCAAATGGGATGCTTCTAACCTTGGTGTCACTTCATCGATCTTTGGGATGATCTTCTTGATCAAACACCGAACAATTGGCATTAATCGACTTGGAGTGTAAGGCTCAATGTGAAAGTTTACAATAGGTTCGACACTGATTGTGGCCTTAGTTCCATACCTTGTTCGAACAACATGTGTGACCAATCCACCGAAAGATATCCCCCAATCTTGGTGTGAAAGTCCCTTGACAAGCATAGGGAAAAGAGTGGTGGAAGGTCTATGATCGATACATCTTGTAAAACAACAACATTTGGACATGCATGCAAGGTAAGACTCAAGTTTCTAATCAATCCAACTGTTGTTACTACTTGTCCCATCCAGGTTGCACTACCCCTTTGCATATGGTTTCATCTGGAGCCCTAGGCGATCAGCTATTTGCTTTGGCATGACCGAGCTACTTGCTCCCGAGTCGATCATGCAATTATGCACCAACTTGTCTCCTATAATCAATGAAACATAAAATGGAGGGGGCTTCAACATTTTACCTTGCTATCCTCCATGATTCCCTTGAGTGGGAAGCATTTGTGAGTACCTTCTCTTGCATTTGGACTGTTGATTTGAAGTTGACCACCTTTATGGCAGCTTGTAGCAAATCTCTTTGGCACAGGATAGATAGGGATTCCCACATTGATATATTTACATTTGTCTTCTTCATCGATCAATGATGTTGAATGTGGATGAAGCATCCCTTTGCTTTGTCCTTTAGTCTGTGCATTCATTCCTTGCAAATGAGCGGCAAAGATTGGCATCCGAGTTGGTTTAGGATCTGGTTTGGGTGCTCCTTGCATGTTCGAGAACTACATTTTGTTTTCCAGCAGCTTGTGGAGTGGCAGAAGGTCGTGAATTACTTGGGGCCAATGGCTGTTCTTCACCCAAATTTCTCCTCTTTGACCTTGTGTTGGCTGCAACACTTTGAGAGGGTATTTGATTCATACCACAGAAATCTTCAGCCTGCTAATTTACAAGAGTAGTTTCATTCGGAGATGTTCCCTCCTGAGGTGCTTCTTGTTGCTGATCTCCTTCGTGGCTGGACTCTTGCGACCCACCGACGGTTTGCACCATCAGAGCTTGATTTAATGCACCGTTAAAGCACATTGATTGGTTATGTGGCTGACTGCACGGGAAACACCAATCATATTCTTGGGCCATGTTATTTTGGACTGGCACTAATGCTTTAGAAGAAGATACAACATTGGGGTTATAGGGCTGAAATGGTCTATTAGCGGGAGGCCTTACTTGGCTTTGATTTTGATTTGTAGCCTGATTTGGTGACCTATTTTGTTGGTATGGGGGCCTAGCCTAGTACTACGCTTGAGGCTGATACGGTCTAGCACTTTGAGCTTGCTTTGTCTTTTGATAGTAACCACTCATTTCCCAAATTTTGTAATTGTTTCATGACCTCTTGGAGTTCGTTTGAAGCACTAGAGGATGAAGTAGAAGTTTCATTTGAACTTTTATTTCTAGGAGTGGGAATAGGAGCTAAGATAGGCGCTTGACTAGTACTTGGGCTCTCTAAACTTGGATATAATGGAATTGGAGGCCTAGGAGCTAGTTTACCAGCTTGAATAAGACAGTTTTCAGCCCTAATGGAAATGCTATAAGCAGCAGGTAAGGTTGTGCCTCCCATAGATTGAATTAACATAGAAATATCAGAATTCAAAGCCTTAAGATAGTATAGAAAAGCACCTTCTGCTGCTGGCCTTACTGCCACTAGAATCCTCTCCCAAGACCTTTGAAATCTGAAGTTGAAGTTAGTCAGCTGCTCGTTGGGAGCTCTCTTGATAGTTGTCAATTGTTCTAGTAGAGACAAATTGTCTCCCTTTTCCCCAAACTGCTCATGGAGAACTATGCATAACTGATTCCAATTTGTGATAGAACCAGCTCCAAGGCTCCTAAACCATTGCAATGCCTTCCCTTTGAACGAAGACGCTAGCAATTTGATAGCCACATCAATTTCATTTATCTCATGGTTTTGCAGCATAGACGTTAGCAATGTCTTTGACATGATCACCGAGTGGTATGATTCTCTCCGGTGAAAAATGGAATGTTTTTCAATGCTGCAATTGAACCGGATTACGTGTGTATTGAGGGCAAGTGGGTCAGCCGGTGAAGTTGACAAAGGGATTCGCTTGTTGTGCCATTCGATTGGTCCGAGAACCCTTGTTGATGCGAGAAAGGTCTACCAGGTGGAGGCGTAGACAAAGTTCTATTAGGTGGAGACGCAGATCTTTGAGCTCTTCTTCCCCTTCTTTCTCTTCCTGGAGATAGGTGTAGATGAACAAACAATCCTTCCTCCCTAGTTCTTGATCTGGTCTGTATCCTTCTCATAAATTTGCCAGGCTTGGACTGCTGAAACCAACAGATTAAGCCTCTTTTGGAGTCGCCAGATGTGCGATTTTAAATCTCTTTCAAAGTTGGAACTTAGAACAAGTGCACATCAATCTTGTTGCAATGAAAGTGAAGACCTCTAAGGTCCCACCGGGCGTTCCAGAACTATTATCACCAAATCACAGCACCCCTGTGTTTATACAAGTGCATATACTTGAACTCATGGTGTGATTGGATAACATGGGTATTATCTCCAAGTTGTGGGACTTGCTACTTGAGATAGACCTCCACAGAAAGCTGGTTCTTGCTCCTAAACTACCTGCCACAATCTACTCTAATGTAGGGGAAACTAACTATCCTAATCTAAATTTCTAAGGGACCAGGGAGAGAGAATGCATAAAATGAAATCCTACACTAAAGTGGTGATACACCAAAAAAGGAGGGTGTGAGAGTAGTCTCCAAATGTGTGAAATACAGAGGCAAAGTGCACACTAGAAAAGGTGATGACAGTTCTCCATAATCTAGCAAAATGCATTCACAACAATATTCCAAGCATACACAATGATAATGGATCCCTGCAAGAACATAATAATAGACACAATATTCTTGTAGAAAGATTAAAGGGGCAAGAAGAATGCAAGAAAACACAGCAGGGGAAGATACATCCACAAACTGATATTTTATTGCTTCATGATATGCACAGTTCAATCTATTACAAGATAAGGGCCTGGATCACCATGCAAGGAGTCCACTACAAGGGCCTGCAGCACATTGGCTTCACAAAGCAATTTTTACAGAGCTTTGCTATCTAAAAACTCCCCTTTTACAATGAGCCCAACACTCCAATTTATAGAAAAGATGAGAAGAGAGAGAGAGGGAAAATGGAAATCCCGAAATCTGTCCTTCAACCACCTATAAGAGGTATTAAATGGAGTAAAATGATTATATATTACTTGCAAAAGGCTCCCCATATCTTGTCCCATGTCTTTGCAAAGCGAGAGAAAGAATGATGACCATGCCTCTTAATTGCACTCCCAACCACCAAATAAAACACTGTTATGAACCCGGCCACGTTTTCTTAAAAATATCAATCAATCTCTCATCAAATCTAGAATTTCTTGATTTCCGTGTGTTGGGCTCGGAGCCACAATTCCAACGGTACTAATTTTGTGTGATTTCGTCCATAAATGCAAAAGTTATGGCCTTCTGAGTGCGAGGCGGCTACTTTGGGTCTGGCAGGCATTTTCTATCATTTGACGGGAATGAGCATTAACTGATTGGAGCCGAATATGTTTCTTTTAATTAAATATATCTACCCTCATCAAAAATCGGAGCTCATTCCAGATAGTCCAATTTTGTGAAAATCGGAGCTTGGAGTCAAAAGTTATGGCCATTTGAAGTTTCACGGGTCAAACGTTGACTTTTCTCCTTTGCCTTCGGCCGTTTCGACTTTTTGTGTCGCTCGCGTCCCGCGCGTACCTATGTCCTAAAGCTGTGCAGGACAAATTTCTCCGAACCGTCCGATTCGGGCTTCCTGTCCCTCTTTGCGGCGAAGACACGTGGCACGTTACGATTCGCTCTCGCTCCTTGACTTCCCGCGTCCGCATGTACTTTTGGCCCGAGATGTCCCAGTATGAAAGTCTCCTATTTTGGCTGAATCAGCCGTTTCGCGTCCTCCACGTAATTTTGTCCCGGATGTCCCGTACTTCACCTTTTTTTCCTTTTCGTGTCCCGCGCATCCGTCGCGTACTTCGCGCCCTTTTGTCCCGGCTATCCCAAAACTGCGCGAAACAAAAACTTGACGACTTTTTCCACTTTCGGCCGGTTCGGGAATTTCGTGTCCCATCGTCCCAAGCTGTCCCAACTGTCTAGACTTGGGACTTAGCCGATTTTCATGATTTTTCCTAGCCTCCAAGATCTGATGCATGTTATCAAAATTTACCTCGAGGGGTGAATTTTGGATAACAACTATCAATCCCCACAAACTTCTTCCACTGGCAATATCGAGAATAGAATTAAGCGAAATAAAGCAATTACCTACTCTATTTGATATTATTCTAACTAAAAATTTGAAAGCTAGAACACGGATTCTGCGAGCATGTGGCGAATCCGATGGTTTGTGTGATCTTGTCCCCTCGGTGTGATTTCCTCGTTCTTTCGTGTTCACGTGGACCCGAAAAGCGTGTAATGCTAGCATCAACAGAAGTAGATATTGGGATAAAGGCAGCTCAGAATACACACCGAATACAATGCGAGTAGTAGAGGGATAGTGCAAGAGTATAGAGCTTGGCTTATGCAATTCCTAGCGGGATTTATTGCGAGTCATGCAACATAAAGCATCCAGAACCTGAAACTATCCTGTTTGAGGAGAAAAACCTGCAACTTTAATGGCTTCCTAAGTTATTCTACTCCAATGGATTGGATGAAACAACAACACTGCTTACACAAGATGGATTTGTGGCTTACCAACAGTAAAACAATGCTAAATGAGCATGCAATGAACTAAACTATGAATCCTAAGCAAAATGAAAGACTGAATTACTGAAATGAGAAGATGAGAAGTGAATTGAGGGGCCTGAAGCAACGACAGCAATTGCACAAGATGGATATGTGGCTTTCTAACTGTAAAACAATGCTAACTGAGCATGTAATGAACTAAGCTATGAAATCTAAGCAAACTAAAAGACTGAAATGAGGAAATGAGAGGTGAATTGAGGGGCCATTTGCTTGAGCACAAGCCATCTATTTATAGCATTTGCATTTACCCAATGTAAAAGCCAAATAGAACTCTTAAACTATAAACAATGGCAAAACACTATTCCAGGGAACGAGAATCATAAATGCAAGCTCATGGCAGTAAAAGAAAGTTGGTGAAACGTTGAATTTACGTGAGTCGTGTAAAAAGAGCTTTCTGGAAAATGTGTAAAGGACCGCCACTCTGAGCAGGGCGGCGGTTTCAGAATCAAGAGAAAAAGGCCAAGAAAAGAGGGGAAAAGGAAAAATAAGGCACGCGGGGGCTAAGTGGGGCATGTGGGATGTTAACACACACTTGGAGAGCTTTTCGGATCCCGAACACCTTGCGAGGAGACCTGTATCATCATTGGGGCACTTGTTACATTGTTCCAAAGAAGTGATGCACAGACTACCTTAATTTTTGGAGTACGTACGGTGATCAACCTACTCAACATCATATCTAGTAGTGTGAGAGACTCTGGATAGTAGGCCAAGAAGCATTACCACCTTCACTTTGGGTGCATCAGTTTTATTCTACTCTAAAATGTTGCACATGTGCTTGGTATGTCTATGCTTTGAATTACATCGCGACACCAACTGGAAAACTTTGACTGCAGGGATGATCCAAATGTTTGACTTCTTTTCATCTACACCACCAGTGAATACAACTTTAAGTTTTATCAAGTGCTTAACCATAGGAGACAGTGGGAAAGTGGAAGAACTTGTTCAAGAATTATTTGGTGAGACAAAGATAGGGGCGCGCTTTGCGGATGAAGAAGATGATATCATATTACTTGAGCGCGCTTCTTTGGAGAAAGATAAGGGAAGATGGTATACATAATTAATGAGGAGGAAGTTGAGCACTTGGACGTGGATCATTCACATGGAACACGTGAAGTGTTATCCAGTGTGGATGTAGATGCGCATGCATATCACAAACCTATGAAGACAACAAAGGTCAATATAGGCATAGAAGCTGAACCTAAGGAAGTGATAATTGGGGATTACTGGTTAGAATCAGAAGTAGCAAAGATCATTGAGTTACTTTGTGATTATGAGGACTTATTCCCAAGAGGATACCATGAACTTAAAGGCATGCATATATCACTCGGAGAAATGAAGATAAAGCTCAAGGAAGGTGCGCGCCCTGTTAGGAAGTGACCATATCGGATGAATCCCAATTTGTGCGAGAAAGTAAAGGAGGAGATTGACAAGATGCTGAAATCTAGGATCATTCGACCACTGGATGAATCAGAATGGGTCAGTCCTATGGTGATAAGTATCAAAAAGGATGGTAGGATTCAAATTTGTGTTGATTATAGGGAGTTAAATGCAGCATGTGTTATAGATCCCTTTCCTACTCCATTCATGGAGAAAATATTAGGAGTGGCTGGGCGCGAAATATATTCATTCTGAGATGGGTTTTCGTGGTATCATCGGTTAGGATTTCCCTGGAAGATCAAAAGAAGACCACCTTCACTATTGAATGGGAAGATTTGCTTATCTTGTGATGCCCTTTGGATTGAAGAATGCACCTACTGTATTTTCCAGGATAGTGGTACAAGCCTTCAAGGATTTTATTCATGACCTTTTACAGGTCTATCTTGATGATTGGACCGTTTATGGGCTAACTAAGGATCAATGTGACAATCTACGCTTGATTTTTGAAAGATTTCGACAGTTGAGTATATCATTAAATATCAAGAAGTGCATCTTTGATACTCCATTTGGCACACTTTTAGGACATATCATCTGTAAGGAAGGGTTGTTGATTGATCTAGCTAAAGTTTCTGTCATCATTGGCTTGAAAGAACCGGCCAATTAGCGCGAGGTGTGTGGATTTTTGGGTCATACAGGGTATCCTGGAAGTTTATAAAAGGGTATGCAAAAGTTGCCACGCCCTTGGAACAATTGCTCCAAGGAAAAGGTACATTCTATTGGGGGGAGTCATAGCAGCGCATTTGAGATATTGAAGCAGAGACTTACTACCACGCCTATCTTGTGTTTTCCTTCATGGGATAAACCTTTTCATGTTCATGTGGACACTTCTGGCACAACCATTGGTGTTGTCCTAGCTCAACCAGTGAAGGTATCATTGATCATCCCATTTTCTTTGCTAGTAGAAAGTTGACCCCTGTAGAACAGAATTATACCACTACAGAGCACGAGGCCTTGTCTATGATCTATGTTTTGCACAAATTTCATCAGTATTTATTGGCTACACCATTTTTGTTTTATACAGATCACATGGCATTAAAATATTTGGTGAACAAGCCTGTTTTACAAGGGCGCATATGCCGGTGGCTACTCTTATTTCAAGAGTTTGACTTTACAGTTGTGGTAAAACCAATTCTGGACCGGACCACTTGTCTAGAGTTCAATCAGGGGAAGAAGCAAAAACAATAGAAGAGACCATGCCTAATGCACAGCTGTATAGGTTACAATGCACGCCATCAGAATTAGAGGAAATTGATGTCTTTACGAGAAGCTGGTATGGCGCCCGAAGGCATGAAAGCTTTAGAGAAGAGGCAACTTGCTATTCACATGACACCATTCATATTAATTAGTGGTGATTTGTACAAGCTAGGCCGAGATGAGGTGTTACGTTGTTGTGTCTTGGAGCATGAATGCAAGGACATAATGGAAGACACACATGGTGGTATTGCAGGTGGCCATTATGTAGGTGATGCAACAACGTGCAAGATCCTACTCACCGGATTGTGGTGGGAAACATTGTACAAGGATTGTAAGGAGTATTGTAAGACATGTGACCATTGTCAACGTCTCGGTCACCCAGGACAAAGGGATGAGATGCCCCTACGACCAATAACGAGTGTGGAAACCTTTGAGAAATGGGCAATTGAATTTGTTGGGGCTATCTCCCACTGCGCGTAGAGGACTGGTCGCGCCATATCATCACTTGTCATGATTATCTTACCCGATGGGCGAATCAACACCTACAAAGGATCATGTACAGCTATTGCAGCATGGTTCTTATGGGAGAATGTCCTCATAAGGTATGGCTGTCCTTTAATTTTAACAAGTGATAGGGGCACACATTTTTTAAATGAGACAATACGAATTCTTTTAGATGAGTTTATGGTTACCCACCATAAAACTACACCCTATCACCCTCAGGAAAATGGAACTGCTGAGGCATTTAACAAGATCTTGAGCCACACATTGACCAAGATTTGTGATGTTGGGAGGAAAGATTGGGATGATAAAGTATCAGTTGTTCTTTGGGCTTATAGAACAACATACAAAAGATTGACCAAAGCCACACCTTTTCAATTGGTATTTGGCGCGGAAGCTATTCTACCTCTAGAATTTATGTTACCTTCTTTGTGCATTACGCGCGTTGGAGGTCTAGATGATGCGAAAGTGTTAGAAGAATGGATTGTGAAGATGGTTCAACTAAATGAGCACCGCACCATCACACGATGGAGTCAGAAACAGGAGAAAGAGTGACAAAAGGAATGGCATGATCGGCACATCAGGGATAAGAAACTTGCGGTGGGACAACTGGTACTTCTATATGAATCCAAGTTTTTGTGCCATCCAGGAAAGCTCAAGGTGCAGTGGTTGGGGCCATACATTATCACTCATATACTTGAGTCAGGTGCTTTCCAGTTGGAAACAATTGATGGCACACGGTTTCCCTGGTTACTTTAACGAGTAGGTTGAAGCCCTACTATAAATAAGTCTTCTTGGTGTTTGTAATAAGGCAGTATTTCTAGATACATTAGGTTTCCCTTTATGCATTTCCTTAATGTATTTCTTTCATCGTCGCTATGCTTTGTCAATTTTAGCTCTTGTTTTTGTAATAAGCATGCTTGCGCACGTGAAACTAACTACAATATGAAGCATGTTGATGCGCAGAGGACTGCACATCCTTTTCATGTGGGGTGGATTGTTGGTAATTCTCAGGGATATCTTGTGAAGATATCACGCTGTGGGTGTTGAAAGAAGGTTGCTAAGGGTAACTGACAAAAGATTTCTTCTTAGGATAAGAAAGAATGAATATGGATAAGGGAAAGTATAACACGAGGTAAGCAATGGCCATGGTAATTACCAGGAGATCATGCAGTGACGAGGTACTCGGTGCAAAGGTGCGCGCTAAAGAGAAGTCCATGACAGAGGGTAAAGAGGCACACTAGAAGGTTATAGCTTTGGTGCGAAAATATACCGCGCGGAAATGATAAAAACGGGTCATAAATGAGGAGAATTTGGTAGGTGGAGGAGCAATTAATGCAGCAAAAAGTAGAAATCTATATAAGGACAGGATGTGATTTCATTTTTACCCTTGCGACTACGAGCATTTGATAGAGAGCCTATACACGAAGAGCATAAAGCTAACTGATTCAAGGTGCAAAGTAAGCGAACCAGGCGTGGAGAAGAGAGTTGTGTATTAGAAGGGCTTGGATCCCCTAGAAGAAGGGTTTGATAAAGCAGAGTAATACAACAGAGTTAGGGTGTGCAAGTTCGTAATTACAAATTAGGGCATAGAGGAATTGGGTTAGGGTTTGAAGAAAATCACTCAAAACACACAGCAGCTGACCTACAAAACAAAACCCTGTAAGAAAATGGCACCAAAGAAGAAAGCAACACCGATAAAAGAAAAGAAGAAGGTGGTGGTGGAAGAAGAAGAGGAGATGGCCCCAGAGAGCAATTTCTCTAAAATGCAATACCCTGAAGATGTTATTGTGGGGTAGGAATGGAATACCCACATACGACAGAGCAAGATAAGTGAATACAATCACCGAACCAGTGAAAACTAGAAGAAGTTAGACGACCTGCTCACCACTCGAACAAATAGGCATACTGAAGACGACATGCCAATATATGATGATGCTATGGAGAAAAGCTACTCAAGGGAAATGGTGTTTACCAGCTTTATGAGCTTCCATACTTTGGAAAGTATGCACCTTTGTACAGATGGCTGATGAGCCGAGTCCATGAGGACTTCTTCTACTTCACAGGACGAAGGGTAAGACTGACACCCATCCTCGTTGCCACAGTTATTGGATTACGGGAAATGGGCGAAGACATTAAGATTGCCTTAGCGGAAAAAAGTGCCATTTTGGAAACACAGAAGGCGCTAGGCTACTAGAAAGGACCGCGCGGGATGGACATTGATAGATTGAAAAATTGTCTAGTAGTACAGGCAACAACACATCTAACCAGAAAGTCGAATGACCAAGAGCGTTGGTCACAAGTCAATTCTATGTGGTTGCATGTGGCCAAGCACATGTCCGAGGGAACCACTTATAACATCACTGGATTCATTGCAGAGCGGATAGTCGAGGAAGTGCGTGAAGGAAGTAAGATAATTTTTGGTTGTATCTTACTGAGTTTAGTCTTCATGGAGATCAGGGTACCAGATGGCCCAAAAGAGAACATATGGGAATACCCCATGAATCATAAGTCTCTAGCTGAGCGATTCAACAAATATCTTTGCAAAGGGTCAATGACGGAGGAAGTTAAGGAGCGCACTGAGAAGTGGTATGATAGGCTCCACACAACATTTGGGGAAGAATGGCGCATACCCAAGGATTTTCCCTCGGTCCTGGGAAAGTAGGTACAATTTGTAGTTTACCAACATTTCTGTATTGTGTGCTTCCCAATGGTAGATGGGTCATGGAGCCCCTGGTGCAAACTGCCATATGCATTCCCCACACAGTACTTCCAAGCTACAGTTCATCGGTTCACCAACACACGGAGGTTGGTATTTAATGCAGACAAGGTAGACTATGAGTATCACACCCTGAGAAAAACTTATGGATATTAAGGAGGAATGCATACAATGAGAATAACATCTCAGAGATTTTAAGCATTAAGCCAGAGACAGTGGCCATCGCGGATATTGGGGCCGCGCTAATATACCTCCAACTGAAGCCTAAAATGGAAAATAACAAGTACGTGGAGAACAAATTTGTACTTCCAGGGCCGCCGAAGGGAAAGCATACTATGGAGAACATTCCGGTGCCTAGGCCCTCTGCGCCTAGGCAAGATGAGGAGGAAGAGGATGAAGAACCCAAAGATAGTGGCGGCCTGGTGCAGAGAAGGAAGTAACCATCTGGCCAGGAGGGGGAGTGTGTGACAACTCCCCAGGGAGAAGGAGCTACGGGGGAGGAGCAGGGTGCATAGAGATTTAAGAAGGTGTTTAAGGGCGCAAGGAGGAACCCAATAGGTGAAGGAGCCAGAGGAGAAGAAATGGAGAAAACTCAGGCTGAGTGAGGAAACAGAGGAATCTGAGGAGAAGGCGCCTTCATCTCCAACTGGGAGGAGCCTCAACATGAGGAGGAGAAGATGGAAGGAGAAGAAGGGGGTCAATCAGAGGCTACACAGGACAAGGGTGGGGATACATTTGGTATTCCCAACCTTGATGCAGCCATCCCAAGAGGACCCTAATCCCATCAAACAGGGGAGGACGCCAAGGCACATGCCATGGGGTATGCAGAAGACCCAAAGCTGATCATTCGTGCTCGGTTCCAGAGTACCATCGAGCAGAAGGATTTATTTGGATGGGCGCTCATGGACGAGGACAAGGTGACTCTGCGCACAAGGAAGCAACTCTCATGGTCTATGCACACACACATGGATGAGCCCAACTTTGATGTTGGTGAAGAATCATGTGCGTCATGGCGTTGAAGAAGGCACCTGAAATGTGCCACATGACAATCAAACCAACAATGATGTCAGATGAGCAGGTGAGCAATGCTCTAGTAAAAGTATCCTCCGAAGTAGCAAGAAGAAACATAGATAAATTTGCTACCATCAAGGCACTGATAGAAAGATTAAAGGCCAAGGATGTGGAGATAGCGTGCCTAGTCTAGGAAAAGGACTTGATCAAAAGAAAGTATGACACTTTTGTTAGTATGGCAGAGGAAATTGGAGATGATGTTCTAAAGGTACACCCAAATCTGGAATCCGGGTACCAAAAGAATTTCCTTCTATAATGCACTATGTGAAAACAATGATAACATTAGTGTTGGAAGATGAAAAGGTGTGCGTCTCCCCACAGCCCAAGGACTTCGGGAAAAGACAGAAAAGGTGCAGGCTGCAGTAGCTAGGAAAATTACTACTTATGAAGGTCTACTGCAAGCCACCTGCGATGAATTGAAGAAGGCCGATCATGCGTTGACCATATGCACAGCCCCAGAAGCGCTGATCACGGTGAAAACCTTGGAGGAAGAAAATGAGGTTCACAAAGTGATGAAGGATCTTCCTTAGGCCGTCTTTGAACGCCTAGCCCTAGTAAAATAGAAGTGTGAGGCACTAGCTGAGGTGTAGGCACCACATAAGGAGAGGTTGGAGGAGCTAGGAAAGCTCATTGCTCAGAGGATGGATGTACTGGAAGGGGTGCAAACCTCTATGTCAAGCGTAATGCTTGTAATACAAAATGAGCAAGGAAAACTCTCCATGGAAGAGCTGTAGTCCATCATTACAGATGTGCCGAAACAACAGGAGCAGTGCTAACAACATGGGAGAACCTGGAAGTAGATATCAAAGAAGAATATCCAGAGTTGATGCTTCAGGATGAGACAGAGGGGCCTGAGGCCTAAACAATTTTGTTAGCTGTGTATATCTTCTTCGAATTCTTATTCAAGATTCTTATTCAACATTCTTTATTCTTTATTTATCCATTTTATGTATAAGTTTTGAGCATCACCATTGTTGGGGCGACAATGAGATTAGTGTGGGGTAATGTTGATAAGAGAAAACACTTAGTTGAAATTGCACTCAGAGTCCACGCGGAAGAATGGCACAGGAGAAAAAGCATGAAGTATCAGGAAGGTGTCATGCGCGGAGATGTAGGGTAAGACTCTCAAGGACTTGGCTGATTTTGGAGATCAGGTCTATTCTTAGAAGATTGGCGTGCGGAGTACACAAAGCGATGCCAAGATTTGCACGCCACTCTTCGTGGGGATTTTGGAAGGGCATGTCAACTCACTCTTGCATGGACACAAGTTAAGCATAGATCCATCACTTCAGTTAACTATCAACAATCTATAGATAGCATACTTGCATGTATGGCTATAATTGTAAAAAGGCACGTGGCTATTATTAGCATGCGACCTATTTTCTGGTAGAGTTAAGTGGTGAAGGGTTAGTTCCCCACCCTATATATATGTGTAATGAACTACATAGGAATATAGACAGATATAGAGAGACATACATAGAGAATGGATGGAACCACATGCGACTGGATGATTGTAACAGATCCATGCATGCATGCCTGGTATTGTATGAAGTTGTTGTATTGTTGGTTCAATGAATAGATAAAGGAAATTGACCGAACAAAGTGTGTGATGTGTTTTATTAATGCATGTTATTACTTTTATGATGATTTACCTTTAGCGTATATAGATCTGGTTGGAGTTAAATGGGGAATGGATGGATTAGTTCCTAAAATATATGTTTACTATTTTATCATACCACCATTCTGCTACTACAACTATTAAGAGGGACCAGTACCTTTGCGTGCTTTGGGTGAGTGCTCAGCCTAGGTTAAGTGATGTGCCAGTGCGACTATGTGTTATTAACAATTCTAGGCTGCATTAGCGTCTGAAAGAAAAAAATCAAATTTGGGAAGGGAAGAATAGTACACATCACCTAAATGCAATTAATTCATTCTACATCAAACACAAATCAAGGACTATCTACTCTATTTTATTACCCACATGTTACCTCTTCCTTTTAGTTTAAAATTTAAATTAAATTAGCTAATTAAAACACATTAACAAGTCTTAATAAGGTGACTAAATTTTCCCATAATTAAATACATCCACAACAAAATAAGACAAAAAATTAAAAGGAAAACATTATACCCCATAGCCACACATGTAAATTCACCCCATGAGAAACCTCTTAATAAAGTATGCAAAAAAACAACATATACATTAGACACAAGTTGTCAAATTTGTCCATGTTGCAAAACACCCAACATTCTTCTGTGGTTGGTCCCCTATCCTCTTTCGGTGTATAATGATATAATTTTCCTGCAATCACAAACAATAATACCTTTCTAGCCTCAAGGCCATATCAATATGTCATGGAAATCAAAGCATATTAAACATCCATCATATAATCCTCAACGATACATCAAACAATACAACACACACACACATATATTTATCAATTAACATCGTCATATAACGTAGCTAAATCATTATCATCAAATTTATGAATTTTTATCAATTATTTTAAATCACTTAACATTTCAATTCTACTCTAGTAAATAATTTACAATCATCAATAATCCAATTCACAATCTACAATAATCATGAAATTCTATATATCCACTGTAACTCCTAACTACTACATACAATCAAAAACATATTACAAATCCCTAATACCATCAATTCACATATAGCAATTCACAAAATCAATGAGACCACATGGTTAGTCCAATACTTTGAATATACTTAATACGTAAAGAATCCAAATGTCAGTTTATAACAAAGTAACCATCCTGGATCATCATCATATCCTTAAATTTCCATCAAGGATCAAAATACATCCATATAGTACAAAATAAAATTCATTTTACAATAGTAATCATGATGTCCCTCCTATCTTAACAACATGCTAACCAATATATACAAATTAGATCCATGTCTCTAATTAACTAAAATTAAATCATAGTATAATCTAAGTCGAAGAGGAGTGGGTATTTCAATTTTTTGATCTTTTGTAATATGTGAGTGGAGAAACATGTATGCTTCTTTATGGAGTGGTTGGTTGTCCACTACAAAACCAATTTGAGATTTTGTGAATCTCTTAGAAAATCACATACGAGTGGTTAATGGCTCCACTATAAAACCTGTTAGAGTTGATGGTACTCTTTGAAAAACATCATTTATAGAACACGAGTAGGTACTAAAAAAAACTCATCCATGTTCACACTAAGGGGATGAATGATAGGAAATTTGTCTTCATAGTGTTAGCATTTGGTTTGAATATTAGTTTTATTTAAATGTTTAAATAGTACATGAGTGTGCACAATTAGTTGTCATACACAACTCATAGATAGTGGTGTGGGAGAAAGAGGGAATAAAGGAGAGATATGGGGATAATGTGATGAGAGTTGACTCCATGATTATAAGAGCAAGCAATTGTATAAAATGACCTCCAATATTCAATAGAAATTACTCCATTATTCTCTATATTTTATTTGTTTATGTATTTTCTCTATTTTCATGTGTTGATCTCAAATTATTGTTGCTTAAATTCATTATCAAATCTAGAGTTTTGCTATCATAAAACAAGGTACTAAAATTTCTACTTGGAGTGGATTTGTTTCCGAATTAAGAAAACTATTTTATCATTTGGGTTATATAGAAGGATATGTTTGATTGGTCGATCTTTTCCCTACTAGACATAATTATCTAATAGGGGAGAAACCTCATGTAAAGGTCACGAAATGTCTCCACGTGATAATAGATATGCATTGGACTTGCATCAATGTTTCTATAGGTGTTTGAGTAGTAGAATAAGGGATTTACATGTTATAAGATAGTGTATTTGAGATATGTTTTCATGTGTAAGAGATATAAGATAAAACTAGCATTATCAAGTGCCAAATATTAAATTTAGGTGTCCAAGGTTTGTCCATCTATGTAACTTTGAACTTATGTTCTAAGAAATACTATAAAATGTTCATTCAAAAATATATCACTTTATAGACAAATTTATTTAAAATTGATGCGCTAAAATTAGCAGGAACTTGACAAATTCATAACTTGAGCTACGGGTGTGCATTTGAGTTTGTATTTTTGAAACCACATGTTTCGATGAGACGAACGCAACAGGAAATTTCCCTACTAGTTGGGGCAAGTTTCGGCACATTTTCGGGCCCTAAATCCGCCATCTTGAGGCCAAAAATTAGGATTTAAGTTATAGTTCGAGTTTTTTCCTATTTTTGGGCATTAGTTAATTTTAGTCTATTAGTTGCATTATGAGTTAGAAAGTTGGAAATTCCTCTAATTTAGGAATGTAGAAGATGTGTGGCAATTTTTGTGCTCGTACGAATAAGCATGCGAACTTACTAAGAATAACAGGTTCTAGTAAACTACTAAAAATAGTAATTTCTGCCACCTAGAGTAGATTTAGTCAAGTTAGTTAGAGTTTTCTTGGCAACTCGAGTTGGGAGTTGTTTTCCTATTTAGGAAACATTGTAATTCATTATTTGATAACAAAGAAGGAGATCTATTTTCTTTTGGAGTTCATATTATTTGCAATATATCAAGTTTGTTCATAATTTGGCTACATTATCCTAAAATTTAATAAATTATATATTTTTGAAGTAAATACAATTATAATAAAACATGTAAATGAAAAATTAGATCTCATACACTTTATTATTATACATACATTATATCTATTTGAAAAATGTCAAGAGATCATATCAATTTCAAGGCTTCTTTCCTAAATTTAAAGCATACTACAATTATTAATAAATACTTTACCTTGTTTTAATTTCCCATTGAATGATGACAAATAGTGTCAATAACGGTCTTCCACATAAACTTAAAAAATCTATTTTTAGTGACGGTGAAATAGAGATTAAATTTAAAGTTGGAATTAAAAATGAACATAGTCATAGATATGATAGTCTAACACCACCGTCATACTAAAATTACATAAGTTCGTTTGGTGTAAGAACACTTAATTATAACAAAATATCTTAATTATGAGCTAGATATCATAATTTTTTTATTAAATTTATTTATTTATTCAAAGTTTGAAACAATTAATTCTATCTTTTCAAATACATAATATTATAATTATATATCTAAAAGGAAAACTAATTGTGATAATATTTTTATTAAATTTTGATAATCATACAAATTACATGTAAAACATGCAACTTTATATTTTTAATAAGTTACAATAAATAATTTTTACTCTTAAAAATATTAAAAACTTATCACCATTAAAATTAAGACAATTATTTTGGGAGCAATTTTTTTTATTTTTAATTATTAAAATATGGAAAATAAATACTACTGTGGTAAAACATAATAAATTCTTTAATTCCAAAATTTGTTTTTCAAATATAAAAATAATATTGTTATTAATTAACAATGATATATTAAGAATATATAGTTTTTTTACATTCTATTTTAATTTAATATTAATCAATATAAATATGAGCATTCAATGGTATAAACATATATAATATAATTAAAACGTTAGAAACCAAATTTTTGTTTTTAGATTCCATTTTAATTTACATCAATTTAAAAATATTTTATAAACGCACTTTTTTTTTTTATATAGAAGATATTAGATAAGTAATCTAAAGTAATTGTACAAAATTAGGATGGTGTGAAATTATAAAAAAACTAGCAATCACACGTGGAATGTGTGATTGAAACGCTGAAGTGAATGTATGGAAGAATTGAAACTGGAGGGGTGGAAAGAGAAGTAGATGAAGGACTAAAAAGGAGTTTGAGAGAGGTTTAGTCGAAGGGTGGGGAAAATATTGCGGGGAACCTATAAGAAATTTTAATTTTCCATAACAGATGGTCATTTTTGTCAATCATTAGCTATTTTTATATTTGTTTATTTATACAGTGTTAAGGATTTCGTTTGGGCGACATTTACTATGTTAGATAAGACTTAGACATGAATGTAAACTTGGAAATGAAAAGGCAAGATTTCAATACTTGCATGCCCCATCGTCCCCATGTCACTTGCATTTCATATACCTTCTTAGAACCCCTTCTTTACCTTTCTTCTTGCTGCTATTTGCACCCCTCGAATTTCAATTTTTTGATGCATTCCCTCAGACATTTATATTGTACATTTCATTTAAAATCCCTAGTTATTTAAAAAATATTGTTTAATGGAATAAACATTATTTTTCACATGAAACGTTCCCATGCTTGAAGTTAGGAGAGCATTGGAAAAACCAAAGTGTGCCACTAACATTGGTAAATGTCTTTTATTCATTCCTTGAGCTTTAGGTGTTTTGGTTTGAGCTGTGCGTCCCTTGCAAGCCTTATCTCCCTATGTTAAGAGGCACCTTTGTATGAAATGGAAAATCCATAATCGCAAGACTCACCCTGTTTTTAAGGGCTAAACTTTTATTAAAATCAAGATTTGGATACTAGTGATCATTTAAACGGACCGGTAAGTACATTTTTCGAGTACCCTTTTGTTCAATACATTTCATTCATCAGCTCTATCATATTAGACAAGTGGATCTTTTGTTCAACACTTTCCTCCAACTATTACAGATTCCAATATTATCAATGTGATAATGAAGGTTTGATATGGTATATGATGTCAGAAAAATTATTTCTGAAAAACAAAAGTGTAATTTTGTGCATTAAATAGGTGACTATAATATTCAAACGTTGATATTTTTATTACTTTCAATTTTACTAGAGTGCAGCCAGCGAGACTACATTCAATGGATGACAATTTACTTAAATTTATGAGGTTCAGAATTCACAGACATTCATAGTAGTTGCACAAATTAAAAGCAACAACAAGATATTAGCAAAGAATTATAAAGATATTAGCATTGGCGAGTACGAGGAGGGCATTGCTTCCCTTCGCAAATCTGGGAGAAAGAAAGGGTGTTTCGGGGTAATAATTTACTATCCCGTTGGCTTCCTCCAATTCCTTGCGAATTCAACGTAATTTATACACGCTATCATCACTGTGTCTTCGTTACACCAAAACTGGTTGTGATGGGACTGCGGGATAGGAAGGATATTAGCAGGCCGATTGTTTTGCTTTTCTATTTTGGCATTCGCAAATAGAAGAAGCATGTGTTTACGACGTGGGGAAAAACAAGTGGGAGGAACTTTCCTCGTATGAATCCCATTCCAGACGGACGCGGTTGCGGTTGCGGTTGCGGTTGCTTGGGCGCTTTTCTTGATGGAAATCCATAAACATGATGTCTGGTATTGATCCTGTTTATGACTGTTTCAGGGCAGCTGTTCCTGTTTGAATGGGTGACTACGCTGTATAAACATTACTTCAAAGAATTCGATGTTGCCCGCAGTTGTTGAGGATTCCCCTCGCGGAGTTTGGAATGTTCCGTGGGCTACGCAGTGGCGTGGTTCTGTGTTTTTAATTGGCAACAACTATCGAAGCAATGGTGCTTTTTATTATTTATTTTGTCCCCAAGCGAGGGAAAAGGAAAGAGATGGAGTGACATCCAGATGCCCACAGACTTTCCGACTGGATGCTTCAAATGTTTGGCTGCTACGGTGCATATTTGATGGAAATAGTATTTGTATAAGTCCTACGGAGATCAATTTTGGATATTGTAGGTATGTATGATTTCATTGTTTTATTTTCTTCGTTCTCCTGAATTCATGAAAACTGATACATTCAAGAATGTGTTGGAATGTCTCTCTATTCCATGCAGCACCCATGTGGGGAGTTAGGACTATTTTTGGAGTGGAAGCTAATTATAGGTATAATTTTTAGTTTAGTTTTGTAATTTGAGTTTATTGTAAAAAGTAGTGGATTTGTTATAGAGTCATATTTATAGGATTTAGCTTGCTTGGAAAGCAAGATTACTTAAAGGATGTACTTTGGTTATAAAGGTATGTATGCTCTCATTTGTAAGAGGAAGCGAAAAGCACAATCAAGACAAAGGGTTGGAGGAGAGGGGACATTATTTGATACAAGTTTGTTGTAGAACTTGGGACGGCTGCAACTTGGATCACGGTACACTGATGTCTACGAGTCTTGTTTCTAGATATTGAAGAAGGTATAGTGTATTTGTAAATTAGTTTAAGTTAATACAATTAATAATGTTTTGGCTAGATATTTATACACGAAAGGATTTTCCCTTGAGTTAAACACTTTGTGTTAATATTCTCTTGCATGTAATCATGTCATTTAGATCTACTTCTTTTCGTATCACCCGTTTAGTTTGTTACTTGTATGTCTATATTTGAGTCATTTGTAAGATGTATTAGTTGATATAACAATCACGAAATACAATATCTCCAAAGTGGCAAGGAAGATGTAGGATAAGCTTTGGAAGAAGACTCATGCCAACAAGATTTGGGAGTTGGTGGTCGTGACGCATTGGAAAAATCACTTTGGTGAGAACATAAGCAAGCACGGAGGCGCTGTCAGGGGATGGAGCCAGAAAGTTAGATGATGTCACCAAAGTGACATCTTATTGAGCATAGAAAGTTTAGAGCAATAAATATGTCGCCATTACTGGGACCTCAATATAGAGAAGATTGGAGGGAGATCAACAAGACGGTGAGGAAATGGTCACCCCCACGACACCTTGTAAATGGATACATGAAACAAGATGTGGTTGTAATCATCTCAATGTCTTTTAATTTAAATATTTTTTTCCTCGCCATATAATTAAAGAAATGGTATTTGTTAAGGAGGTAGATGAGAAATATTATTCTACTATATATTATTTATTTATTTCTATTCGAATTTTTATTTTTATTTGTTGGAAATGAGAATTACCTCCTTGTTTAACTTTTATTATGTATATTCTTTTCACATTAATATTTATCATGGAGAAAACTGACATTTATTCTGTTTGCCTCGTACACTCCATCTTATTGTTAGGTGTCTTTAGCCCTTAGCGAAGAACATGTCTTTTATTTTACTTATTGTTTCTATTTCGCAAATGCTAGAAATTTTTGTTTTATAAGAACAAATTTACCTTTTGAAATAGATACAAGGTACTTGAACCCTTGGAATTATGAGGGTGTTAATAAAATTTTACAAGAGGATTGATATGGTGGAATATTTATTCATACGAAATTTAGTAGTGTTTGTTTAATGTATTGGATTTATATATTTTTAGTTTATTTTTTATTTTTATTTATGTATATATTTTATATATTTTTTTGGTGCGTAGATAATTGTATAAAATAAGGGAATTTTATTTTATGTATAAAAATCTATAAAGATGAACTATAATTTATTTATGTATGTTTTTATATTTTTGTTTTTATATTTTAATTTATTTTTAGTTAATGACATAATAAAATTAGAAAACATACAATGAAAATGATGTAAACTATAATGTAAATATTATAATTTTAATAAGAAAGAGACAATCATTTAAATTTTGAGAGGAAATGATGGTTCATTTTATATATGTAGTATGTATGTTTATAGAAAATCATTTTTATACAATTATTTTTTATGTTTTTATTTATGTCACATTTCCCATTTTTCATTTCTAATAATATAGATAGAGAAATGAGAATATTGATTCGAGTCTAATGTATAGATCAAATTTGTAAAACTTTGTTTCACCCTAAGAATTAAATTATACTTTACTTATGGCATGTTCAAATAAAATGCATGCAAAACATCAAAGAATTTTTATGTTGCATCATAAGGAACATCTAAACATTTTTAATATATTATTTGAATATTAACAATAATTTGTTGGTAAAATCAAGACCATTTTTTTAAATATAAGGACTATTTATTTTTCATTTCATTTTATATTATGGTGAGTGACATTATGGAATCTCTTTTTCTTGCCACAAATTTAGGATTTTTTAAAGATCTTTCTTAATGTTATTTTTTACTAATCAACCATGTAGTCCCACACCTCGGACTGGACACCGAAATGACACGAAATGTAACTAAAATTTTGGGTTTTTTTTAAAAAAGTGAACAATTAATACTAATGTTTTGCTTAACCGATTCCTGTTAATAATTATTTTATATTAATTACACTTACCCAAATTAAATAATCACTAGTCCAATACCCACTTAAATTATTTATTAAAACTAAAAGTTTACTAGGGTCACAATCAATAAGTCTACACATCTTTAGTTTAATTAGTTTTCCACCTTTTAATTAATTTTCCCACACTCCCTCATTTAATTTATTCCTCATTCTCATGACTTAAAGTGTGTAGGGTTTAATTTAAGCCCTATGATCAATCTAATCTTGGCCCTTGATTTGAATCTTGCCATAACTCAACTTAATGTTATCTTTTCCTTTCTTTTCCTTTTCTCATTTGTTTCATCTTGTTTTATTTTTTTTTTTTTGCGCAGAGTTCGGGAGCTATCGAGTTTTGGATTCATGGAGTTCTTGATAAAAATACCATTATTATTCATTATTGATTATTATTATTCTTTTTTTGTATATTTCTGCTAGATGCTTTCTCTGGTTGGATATGTTGAATAGCCTTATCTTTTCTTGTATGGAGGCAAATCATGTCTGTACACACACACATAGACATATTAAAAAATAATTAAATAAAACCAAATTTAATCATAGAGCCCAAATATAAAGAAAAATGCAGTTTGAAATATAGTAGGGCGACGGATTTGGAGAGGGGAGGGTCTTTGTAAAGGAAGGTAGGTGGTCTGCGTGTGGAGGGGTGGAAGGGTGTAGGGGTGCATGGAGGATGGGGTTGGGTGTGCGGAGTGTGGAGGGAATGAGTGGTGGTAAGGTGAAGGGTTTCGGTGCACGGTTAAGGTAGGTGGTAGCAGAGACATTTGGGGAGGGCTTAGGCCTTCCCTACATTCACTTTCATTTTTCTTAAAACCTAAACAAAACCACCACAAATTTCTTATGTTTCTACTTGTAATTTCCTAAACATAGTATATAAAATAAATATAGTAAAATATCTTTAGCATAGTTATATCATAAAATATAACTTCATTATATTCAAAGCATAGTTTTATATGATTTAATATATATATTGGTATAATTATATTTTAATTATACCAATATATATATATATATATATATATATATATATATATGTTTTAAAACATAATTATACCAATATATATTAAATCATATAAAAATATGTTTTGAATATAATGAAGTTAAAGATATTTTACTATATTTATATTATATACTATGTTTAGAAATTACAAGTAGAAACATAACTTTTATGTTTTATGTGTGTGTGTTTGCGTGCGCGTGCGTGTGTGTGTGCGTGCACACGTGCGCTGCACATACTAAGTTTATTCATCCTTATATCAACATTTTAAAAAATCATTTAAAATTTTTTTAGATTGGTTTATGAGGAATAAGGTTTCATTCACAAACAAATTTTTGACTATAGAAGCCTTAGAATAGATTCTTAGAATTTAAAAAAAAAATCCATTGAAAAGTAAAATTCAATCTCTACAATTTTCTTGGAATATAGACAAATTTAAATATGATTTCCTAATACAATCATTTTACTAAGCTTTCACATGGGAAAGGAGTTAAAAAATGATTTCATTTCTTTGTATAATGCTACCACAATTTGCAAGAAAGAGATCTATTACAGAGTAAAATTATTTCCAATAAGCCAACTTTCTATTTAAAATGGATTTCCAACAATTTCATATTAAACGAATCATCCATTTTGCAAAATTTCTTTTCGAAGGATCTTAAGCTCACAAATACAACATGTTTCCAAATACTTAAACTAATTAAGTGACCACAATACAAAGCTTCTTTGCAAGATTGAAGGAAGGTTACACCACAAATGTGACACTAGTTTTCAAGTGATCCCAATCACAAATAGGATACTTTACAAGACAAAGAACTTCCCACATATCCATCTCCATAAGATTATATTGAGAGAAGTGATCACAAAAATTGGCAAAAATAAGAGCAACCATGATGTTAAGGAATCTCCAACCATCTCCATACTTGAGATCCAACTTTGAGTGCTTTTCCAAAAGACCGACACAAATAGAAAGACTTGTTTTACCACCCAACCTATAGCCATCATTACATGCCTTTCCTAAGGTTGGAAGATATGCTAGCCTCCTCCAAGCCCATAGGAGGAATCTAGAGAGAGCTAGCTTCCACAAATGTGCACAAGATTTAGGGAGATATAAACAATAACACATTCACATACAAGACAAGTCCATTCAATAAATAAAACACAACATTTAGCAAACAAAAGAAATGAGGAGAAAACCATATTCATCCTCACAAATGGGGAATAGTAGATGAGATACCCAAAAGTGCCAAAGGTGTGGTCCAACCATAGGATGCACACTAACAATTTGTTCACAACCTCCTTATTCCTCAAGACATGAAACCCTTCTTATTACTCCACCCATTGACCTAAATCCTTCTTGGAAGGATTTTCAAACCCATTGGGTTTCCTCTCAAAGAATGAGGAATGGGGTTCAAACCATATTAACCACCTTCCCCACATCAAACCATATGAGGGGAGTAAAAAAAACCTACATGGCTTGCCCATCGAGTCATGAGGTTTAAGAGGGAAAATCCCTCCCTCTTCCCCCATAAAAATCTAAAATCCATCAAGCCATATCATGGATGGAGAAAATGACAATTAATATACCCAAAAAATATAAAAAAACATGCAAAAACACACATCTCAAGTATAAGAAAAGCTGAGATATAACATGACATAAAACATAGAATGGGATCATAGCCTACCTCCAGAAGCTCTCCAACACTCTAAGCTTTTCCTAGTTCCTTATCCAAGCAAACTCTAGCTCCAAAAAGTCTCCAAGCACCAAGTAAAAGCTTAAATTTTTTTTCTCTTTCTCCCCCATGAGGGAGAATTTGAAGAAAAGCCAACAAATTTCCTCAACAATGAGGGGTGACATGTGTCACCCCTCTCTTCCCTCCGAGTCAAATATTCCCAAAATAAAATGGAGAATTGATAAACTCACTTTTAACATTGTTCTCCCAAATTTCCCAAAAAGAAAACAAAACAAGTTTGTGCAATTTTTACAAAACACACATACCAATCCATCTTACATGGATGGTGACAAAAGAGAAGAAAATTGGGAGGGAAACTCCCTCATGTCTTGAAATTAAGCCCCATGCCTAATAGGCGGGTCTAAGGACTTATTTTCATGCTAAGTGAACTCCCAAAACTAAAAGGGGTCACTTAAAATACCATAAATAGCCCAATTTCGGGTTTGGCACATTTGGGAACAAGTGTAGAGGATGTGGGGTCCACTCAAGGGTACACATGTGACCATAATCCTATCTAATTAACACTCGCTACCCAAATACAAAACTTAATGCAAGTGGGGACCATTAAGTCCCCAAACCTAGTTTACTTAACAAAATACACAACCTAATCACAATTAATTTTACATGACATGCTACATTACAAATAAGGGTCACTCATGGTACCCAAAAATGAAATAAAAAACTAAGGCCTCATATAACTCACATGGTTAGGACTTAGCCCCGTGGGCTGCTTGTGCATAATTTGCGTAGCTGCCTTGAAACCCACGTTCTCTTGACACTCGTCACATGCACACTCAATCCACACATTAAACACATCTGTCCCAATGCGGTATAAATCATCTACTCTATAAACGATCAAGTCTAAACATGTAAATTTATGATATCACAATATCAACATGGAATCGTAAATGTGAAACATGCACAATCTCACACAATTTTTCATATGTTATCCATCGCAATACATATAAATGTCATATCACCATGCCATCATGTGTCCTCATCAATAAATCGAATACTCTATAAAATCAAGACATGCGACTAAACTAAGTATCCAACATATATCAAATGGTCCAAATATCATAGCAAATATGTTAGTATCCTCAACATCTAATGAAATGTGTCAACATGACAATCAAAGCTCATTTTGCGCTACACACCCAAATCAACATACATGCCATAAAGATCAAATAACATAACATAATGTCTAAAAATATCAAATCCATGTCAAATCATATCTATGAATAAAGAAATCAGTAGATAACTAAGGCTATAAAAATGTGAGCACTACATCCCCCTCTCCTAAAATTAAACTTCCTCCTTAAAGTTAGTGAAAGAGATAGGGATATCTAGCCCTCAATGGCGTAGCATCCTCCCAGGTAGCTATTGTCTCATCATATTTGTCCCACTGCACTCTAACCTGGTCCAAGTCTCAACCCCAAAGGGCTAACCTCTAGTGCTCCAAAGATATACGTATGGGATCCACCTCTAGTGTCCTCCATCATCTACCTATAATGCCGAACTATCGAAAACATGAGAGACATCAGTCATATCCACATAGTACACAAACATGAAAAACATCATGGGCTTGTGAAAAGCATGGTGGTACTGTTAGGATTATACCGGTTGTATGCGATAAACAAACATGCGATGAATAACGTAGAAAATGTAAAACATAAAAGAATTTAATAAAACAGAGACACAAATTTAACGTGGTTCATCGAAAATGTGATACGTCAACCAGAAAAAGTCAATCCTTTTATTACGTCCAACAAAAAAATCTATCACAAGTACATCCAATAATACAATGAGCCTCATATATAACGACCCTTTAAAGATATTAGGGTTTTTATCATTTCGGGAAACATAGAAAACCACTTGTTAGATCTATGACCTAATAAGGAACGGTCTAGATTTCACAATGCATAAATACATATAAAATGTGGCTTACGGGGTGAATCTCCCTTACAACCCCCATCGCTATCAGGCTCCACAACCAACAATCTCCCACTTGGAGACTGATTGTTGTAACTCCACCACTATAGCTCCTGCTTGGACTTTTCTTCTTGGCTTGTTTCTTCCACTTCAAGATCAATCTTGAAGACCCACAAAATTTGAATGTAAATCCAACTTCTCCTTTGTCATTGGCTTAGTAAACATATCAGCAAGATTATCATCTGTATGAATCTTCACTAACTCAAGCTTCCCATCCTCCAACACTTGTTGTATGAAGTGATATCTTAGTTGAATGTGTTTGGTTCTTGAATGGAAGGTTGAGTTCTTTGCTAGGTGAATTACACTTTGAATATCACTATGTAACTTACAATCCCCTTTCTCCTTACCCAAATCCTCCATGAACCTTCTCATCCATAACATTTCCTTACTTGCCTCAGTCACTGCAACATATTCTACCTCTGTAGTAGATAGGGCAACTACCTTCTGCAACTTTGAGATCCAACTCACTGCCACACCACCAACTGTAAACACGTATCCAGTAGTGCTCCTCCTGCTATCCACATCTCCTACCATATCTGAATCAAAAATCCATGTAAAGTATAATCGACCCTTTGAAGCACAAGTGCCTACTAGTGGTCCCTCTCAAGTACTTGAGAATCCACTAGATTGCCTTCTAGTGTGCTTTACCCAGATTTTCCATATACCTGCTAACAACTCCCACTACTTGGGAAATGTCTGGCCTGGTACAAACCATGGCATACATGAGGCTCCCAATTGTTGAAGAATAAGGAACACGTGCCATATAATCTTTTTCCTCTTGTGTTGTTGGGCATTTCTCTCTACTTAATCTAAAATGTCGAGCCAATGGTGTACTAACTTGGTTTCGTATTCGTATCTAAATACTTTCTAACACCTTTTCTACATAGTCCTCCTGAGACAACACCAATTTATTATTTTTTTGTCCCTCTTGATTTACATACTGAGGAATTTCTTTGTTGTACCCAAATCCTTCATTGTAAATGTTTGTGCAAGATTTTCCTTAAGCTTTGCAATTTCTTGCATATTAGACCCTACTACAAGCATATCATCTACATATAATAGAATAATAATGTAGCTCCCACTATCCAACCATTTAAATTACACACAATGATCTGATTGACATCTAGTAAAACCATGCTCATGCATAAAACTATCAAACCTTAGATACCATTGCTTGGGGAGCTTGCTTGAGCCCGTATAGGCTCTTCTTCAACCTACAAACCAATTTCTCCTTACCCTTCACCTCATACCCAAGTGGTTGTTGCATATAAATCTCCTCCTCCAAGTCACCATGGAGAAATGTCGTCTTGACATCAAGTTTCTCTAAGTGTAAATCTTCAACAACAACTAAACTTAATATAGTATGAATGGAAGACATCTTTACAACAGGGGAGAAAATTTCATCAAAATTGATACCTTTCTTTTGTTCATACCCCTTCACTACAAGCCTTTCTTTGTACCTTTTCTATCCACCTTCTTCTTCTTTCACACGGTAGACCCATTTGTTTTGTAGTACTCTCTTCCCAGTGATAATTTGACTAAATCCCATGTTTGGTTCTTCTCCAGGGATTCCATCTCCTCATTCATGCCACACTCCCACTCCTTAGTGGATTCCACCTACATTGCCTCATCAAATCTCTCTAGCTCACCACTATCTATTAGTAACAAATAATACAAAGTAGGGGAAAATATTTCTGGAGGTCTACTAATACGTTGTGACCTTCTTACCAAAGATGGGGGTGTCATGGGATCATTATTTTCTTGTTACTCATTTTCTTGAATTTCTGACAGAGGTGTCGATGTCGACACTGGTTGTCATTCTCAGCCTATAGAAATGTCAACCTCGGTACCTGTAGGTGGATATTTTCCACCCGAGAGTTCATTTTTAGGAGCTATATCCTCAACCAATTATTCCTTGGGATTTTTGTCATCATGTACATGATCCCTATACATTCTATTTTCACACCAAACAACATCACGAATCCTAATTATCTTAGATTCATCTAGATCCCAAAACTAAAATCCATAATCACCATTGGAGCCATAGCCTATGAATGTACAACGTTTGGATTTTAAATCCAATTTCTTCTGTTTTCTTTATTAACATGCACAAATGCCTTTGAACCAAATACTCTTTAAAATGAAAGGTCTACCTCTTTCCCAGTCTAGGATTCTTCAGGAATTCCTCCATCTAGTGCACTCATTGGACTACGGTTGATTAAGTATACAACATTATCTACAGCCTCTACCTAAAACTGAAGAGGCAGCCCGATGTGTAATCTCATTAACCGTGCATGCTCCATTATTGTTCTATTCATCCTCTCACTAACACCATTTTATTGCAAAGTCCTGGGAACTATTTTCTCTCTACGAATCCCATTCAAGGAACAATAATCATCAAATTTCTTACTGAAATACTCACTGCCATTATCAGATCTCAAACATTTCAATTTACAACCACATTCATTCTCAACAAGTTTTTTCCATTTCTTAAATGTATCAAAGACATCGAACTTACACTTGATGCAATATACTCATACCTTCCTTGTGGAATCATCTATGAATGTGACATATTACAGGGAACCACCATGAGCTGCAACATGGGCCTGCCCCCACACATATGTATGAACTAGCTCTAAATTTTTCTCTTTCTTGGTATTCCCTTCCTTGAGAAATCTAACTCTTTTCTATTTCCCAAAAATGCAATGTTCAAAAAACTCTAATTCCAATTGCTTCAAACTTGAAAACTTACCTTTTTCTTGTAGAGTTTTCATGCCCTTCTGACTCATATGTCCCAGTATACTGTGCCACATGCTGGCATCCTCATCTGAAGTAGACAATATGGTAGAAGAATTAGATGTACAAATAAGCAAATAAAGAGTGCCTACTTTCTTACCCTGTGCCACTACCAGGGAACTCTTAGAAACCTTCCAAGCATCTGAAGTGAATGTGGTATGCGCAACCTTCACCACCCAACTGTCCTACAGAGATGAGATTTATCCTGAGGCTAGGTACATGCCTCACGTCTCTCAATATCCATGTATTTCCATTCTGTAATTTCAAGTGTACATTTCCCTTCCCGACAATGTTGCATGGCTCATCATCGCCCAAATAAACCTGTCCAAAATTTCCCTGGACATACTCTTTAAAATATCCCTTATCGGGGTTACATGGAAAGAGGCACCTGAATCTATTACCCAAGATTCTACTCTAGTATCAAGAGAAAGTATAAGAGCATCCTGAACAATATTACTTGTCAGATTTTCCTCTTTAATACCTTCAGGATGGTTTTCTTTGTTTCCTTTGAACCAACAATCCTTTTTAGCATGTCCTCTCTTTCCACAGTTCAACAAGTAATGCCTCTACTCCTAGATTTGGATCTGCCCATATTCGATTTAGATCTCCCACGAGCCTTACTCTTTGATTTCTCCTTGCTCCTCCCTCTACTCTCCATATTCAACACATTTCCAGAAGAATAATTTTCCCCTGTACTTTTCCTATGCATTTCCTCATTTAAAATGAAACTGACTACATCTTCAAGTTTAAGAGAAGTAGATGATGTATTACTAACTAGCCATTACTAAGTTGTCCCAACTTTCTGGCAAAGAACATAGGAATAATAATGCTCTAACCTCCTCATCAAATGGGATATTAACTGAATCTAACTAATTTATAATAGTGTGGAAATCATTAAGATGGTTAGATACAAATCCACCTTCTTGCATTTGTAGATTAAACAATCTTTTCATCAAATAAAATTTATTGGATGCACTAGGTGTTTCATATAAATTAGCTAGGGTTTTCATCAACTCTACCGTACTCTTCACCTGTGAGATATTTGAAGCTATGGATGATGCCAGACTCAATTGAATCACACCAAGAGCCTTCCTATCTAGAACCTTCCACTCCTCATCAAGACATGATTGAGGGTTTCACTTCTTCACCTCCCAACGGTAGGTATAGATCCTTTTGATACAGGTAATCTTCCACCTACATTTTCCATAGTTGGTAATTTCAGCCGCCGACTTCTCAACTCGAATTATTCTCCTCTGCCATTGCTACTTCTCCCACTCAAACAAAATCCCTCTGTGAGTATACTACCAAAAATAAATCTCAAACGTGCTCTGATACTAGTTAGGATTATACCAGTTGTATAGATAAACAAGCATACAATGAATAATGCGAAAATGTAAAACAAAAAAGAATGCAATAAAACAGAGACATAGATTTAACGTGGTTCACCCAAAATGGGCTACATCCACTAGAAAAATCCAATCCTTTTATCCAATATAGAAAAATACTCTCTCACAGTACATCCACTAATACAATGAGCCTCATAAATAATGACCCTTTAAAGATATTAGGGTTTTTATCATTTCGGGAAACATAGAAAACCACCCGTTAGATCTGTGACCTAATAAGGAACGGTCCAGATTCCATAATACATAAATACATATAAAATGTGGCTCCACAACCAACCCCCATTTCTATTAGGTTTCATAACCAATAGTAGAAAAGATAGGCGATAGGCAACTAGACCGATGACCTCTTAAATATTGAATGGCCCCAAAAACGAGGTGATATCTTAGAACACTTTCCATAGTGGATTAGGATCTTATGTGAAAAAAATATTAAGAAGACTCTATCATCCACCGTGAAGTGAGGATCAATCCTCTTGGTGTCTGCATACGCCTTGTGGCATGCTATATAGCCTACTCAAGACGTTGCCTAATAAAAACAACCCGCCGCTCTAAGCCTGTAGATAAGCTAGTCCTAGAATAATCCTATCATCTAGTATGTCCCAACTTAGAGGTGTCCTGGAAGGTCAACCATAAAAATCCTGGTAGGAAGCTATACCAATGGATTTTTATAGTCATTGTTGTTGTAGGAAAAATCAACTAAATGTAGGTAATCTTCCCACTTCTTCTGTTGATCCATCACATACATCCTACACATGTCCTAAAGTACTTGATTAACCGTATTTTTCTTTCCATCTGTCTCTGGATGGTATGCTAGGATGAAATTAGTCTATGCACCCAGAGTGACCTACAAGAAAGTCTAGAAAATTGATGTGTAAATGGTATTTATGTCATTGATGATGGTCTTTGAAATCCCATACGGTATAAAAATGTCCTCCATAAATTCTTTGGCAACGACCTTTACATTATAGGTGACCTTGGTTGGTGAAAAATGTGCAACCTTGGTCAACTTATCCATAGTGACCATAATGGCATCATGATGATAAGGCGACATATGAATTCCTACTATGTAATCCATAGAGATCACATCCCATTTCCACTTGGGAATATCATGAGGATGTAAGAGTCTTGTGGGATGAGAATGTTTTGCCTTGACCCTTTGACACTCAAGGAAACGTGCTATAAAGTTTATTACGTCTTGTCAAAGAACATGCTAATAATATAACTCTCTCGGATCGGCGTGCATTTTCTTCACTCCTGTATTTGCTACATATGGGGATCGATGAGCCTCTGTAAGGATGAAGCTACACAAATCTCCTTCTTAGGCACATAGATGCACCTATGGGCCTCGAAGCAAACCACATGCCTCTAAAATACACCATGAATATCTACCCTCTAATGAACCTTGTGACTCAAGCATCATCTAACCGATCTATAGGGATCCATAAAAACACACCACTTCATCAGTTCCATCAGCACCAAGAAGGAGAGACAAGAAAAATGAATAAAATGAGGTAAAAAAATGTTCTGGAAGGAACCACCACTATGTGCGAGCGGTAGTTTCGAACCACCGTTGTGAAGGGGCAACGGTTCTAAAACTACCACCTAGCCGGGCGGGGTCTTGAGACCACCAGTCTGCTTAGGGCGGTAGTCTTGTCACTTTAGAACAGAAAATAATAATGGAACGGGAATGGATGCAAACTTGAAGCACCCAACCATGTCTCTTCTCTTCCATGCCCTTTCACATCCTCCAATGCACAGGAGGACATGGGAAGGCCTGTAAATGCATGAAAGGAGTAAGAGAATAAGGATTTAAAGATTTAGAGAGATTGAGAAGCGAGTTTAATGAGAGCAAGAATAAGATCTTCAAGTGCTAGAATGGAATTGTAGGAGCAAGATGTAGAAACCGAGAAAACAAGTAATTGGAGAGAAGATTTACATTTTCTTTTCTTTTCATAATTATTGTAATATGTAATTGTCTATATTAGACCAATAAAAGTGGGAAGAAATAGAAGTTGCGCTTCTTGACTGGTTTTCCTCTATTGGAGGCTTCCAAATAAAATTGTTGGTGTCGAAGTTTTGAATTATTTCTTTCTCTACAATTTACTTTCAATAGCACTAGATAATTAGTCATGAAGCTCTAATTTTCAAGTGAATATATCATTTTCCAAAGTTAAAAGTAGAACAACATAGTTTTGTGATTCGTATAGTTCCAAAGTAGAAGTTTACGTATCATTTTGGTATCATAGTTGATTATATATCCAGGATTGTTGTATTAAAATATTTATTGTGATTTTGTATGACAGATTCAAGGTCCAAAGGTGAAGAATTTTTACCTTGTGAGCTAGAAATTTCTACAAAGAAGTGGAAACAGATAGTTCTAGCTCAAATGGAGGAAGAGAACTTGGTTTGTAGATTCGAGATGCTATAGACCATGATGGATAGATTACATAGGAAACAAGAAGAGCTTACGATCTAAAAAGATGGCTTCGATTAAGAAATATTCCATGAACTCGGTGGTTTGAGAACTAGCCAAAAATTTGGTATCGGGAAGAGCCACGAAGAGGAAAAATTGGAAGAGCATGAAGAGAGCTAATTGTAAGCGAGAAGGTAAAATCTGCACATACACCTTTTAAAGTTGAAACGAAAGTGGAAATAAAGAATTTTGAAGGAAAATTAGATGCAAAATTACTGGATAAATGGCTAAAACAAATGGAAGTCTACTTTAGTGTGTATAATTTCACCGAGAAACACATGATCACCTTTACATGTCTCAAAATGGAGGGTCATGCTCTAGTTTGGTGAGAAACCCATCTAGCCACTTGTGAGAAGAAGAAACATCCTATTGTTAGTACTTGGAAAGGTTTTAAAGAATTGATTAGATCTAACTTCTATCCTATTGGCCATAAGATTGACATGATGATTAAGTGGTCAGATACTTTAGACAGGGCAGGCGGCGATCAAAGCATGCAAGACTACATTAAGGAATTTCAAAGACAAGCCATGTTGCTTAATATTGACTTGGAGGAAGAGGACATTCTGACCAATTATTTGGGAGGACTTCACACTCACCTTTGGTGGAACGTAATCTCCACGAAGCCCAAGGATTTCAATGAAGCTTGTATACAAGCATACTACATTGATGATGAGAAGAAGTAATGAGAAATAGAGCCAAAGGGAGACCAATCAATAGAACAACGATGACAAAGAACAAGGGAAGACAAGTAGTAGAGGTAAATGGAAAGGTAAACATGCTACTATTGCTTTGCATACTTGTAAATATCCTAAGAATTTTTGTAATAATTTTGATGTAAATGGACATACTGATGCCACATGTTGGAAGTTGCATCCGAAATTGCACCCAAAGCACCGAACCAAGGATTCCAAGAAATCCATGGCCACTGTGAAGACAAAAAGAGAGGTGGAGATTGAGGATGATTCAGATGTAGACGAGAGGCTAGGATGTATGGACACTAATATGTACAAGGTAGAAGAAGAAGAGATGAGTAATCTATTTCAAATTAGAATCCAAATCAAGAAGACTAAGGTAAATACTTTACTAGATTCCATTTCTCGACCAAATTTGATTTCTGATGTGGTTATAGAGTAACTTGGTCTAGAGGATTACACACATCCACATCCATACCCACTAGGATGGGTGAAGAAGGGTGTAGAAATACAAGTTACAAGGAAGTGTAAATTTACGTTTGGGATAAATACCCAATACATAGATGTATTAGAGGATGACATTATTCCACTTGATGCATTTGATGTTGTCTTTGGAAGTCCTTACTTCTATTCCGGGATGCTTATGTTCACAAGGAGAGAGAATTGGTTCGGATGGGTCAAGGATGGAGTCTGTTTTAACATCAACGCACACTAGAGAAAATCAAAGAAGGCTATGGTAAGTGCCAACCAAGCACCAAGACTTATTCAGAAAATCATCAGTTTTATTTACTTTCATTGGAAGAAAAGAAAAATGGATGTGAGAGCACAAATATTTCTAACCAAAGGATGGAGAATTTGGATAGAACTTGTCAGTTTTTTACTGAAAAGCGGCCGCCACAGAAATTCTCATTTAAGGAGAAAAACAAACTTCCGCTATGTAGTCATCGTATCTACCTATGGATTCATTGGACTTGACTATGGGGCAACAAGAAGAAGAGGAGATACAAGGAACAATGGTGACTATAACAGTAGTGTACTTGGAGAGGATTCGGCCAATCCATCTCAAGAGACAAAGACAAGAAAGGACTAAACCACTATAGTATGGGACCTTCACCATACTTGAGCAGGTTGGAGAAGAAACCTTCAGCCATACTTCATGCAGATGCATGCGATAGCAAGTTGCAAGATCTCGCATCTACTAACGCCATCTATGCGTGAAAAATAAGGGTAGATACAAAAGTTACCTTTGAAAGAGGATTATACTTGTGGAAACTCGAGAGGAGGATGTAGCACTGAAGAAACAAACAAGAGATCCACAAGAGTCTTGGTAGGTTGGATGATAAAAGACACCAAGGTAGACCCAATGGTACTTGAATGAGCACGAGAGGGAGTTGATTCCTCTACCACTCCCCCACTAAGATTTTGTGGGACAAAAATCCTCCTAATTAGGGGAGGTATGATCCATATGGATCTAAAAACACACACCACTTCATCAGTTCCATGAGCACCAAGAAGAAGAAACAAGAAAAATGAATAAAATGAGGTAAACGAAGGTTCTAGAAGGAACCACCACTCTGTGTAGAGTGGCGGTTCTCAAACTATTGCCCAACCAGGTGGTGGTCCTGAGATTGTTAGTCCGCTCAGGCGTAGTCATGTCACTTTAGAACGGAAAAGAAGAATAAAATGTGAATGGACATGAACTTGAAGTGCCCTACCATGTCTCTTCCCTTCCATTCCCTTTCACATCCTCCAAAGTGAACAGGAGGACATGAGAATTCCTATAAATGCATGAAAGGAGTAAACGAATGAGGATTCGAAGATTAAGAGAGATCGAGAAGTAGAGTTTAATGAGAGCAGTGAGAAAGATCTTTAGTGTTGGAATGGAATTGTAGGAGCAAGGTGTAGAAACAAAGAAAACAAGTAATTAGAGAGAAGGTTTACATTGTCGATTCTTTTCATACTTATTGTAATCTATAATTGTCTATATTAGACCAATAAAAGTGGGAAGAAAGAGTAGTTTCCCTTCCCGACTAGTTTTCCTCCATTGGAGGTTTCTACGATAAAATTGTTGGTGTTGAAGTTTTGAATTCTTTCCTTCTCTGTAATTTCCTTTCTATAGCACTTTGGATAATTAGTCACGAAGCTCTAATTTTTCAAGAAAATATTTCATTTTCCAAATTTTAAAGTAGAACAACATAGTTGTGTAATTCATAGAGTTCCAAAGTAGAATTTTATGAATCACTAGCACCCTCATAAAACCTGTCCTCTGGAAGATGCTGAAGGATCTTGCCCTCAAGTCCGACTACGGTGTCAATGATGCAAGCACATGTCATTGTCTACTAAGTGTATATGAAATGAAATTTTACTTTCCTTTGATATACTACACCTCCATGTCATACTCACATATGAACTCCATCCAATGCCAATGGCGAGCGTTGAGTTTCAGTTGTAGAAGATATGTTGCAAGCTACGATGATCTGTCCTTGAAATTAAAGGTCTAACCAAAAGGAAATAACACCAATGCACAAGAGGATGAACAAATGCCACAAGCTCTAAGTCATGAGTAGGATAGTTAATCTCGTAATCCTTTAGCTTACGTGACCTAAAGGTAATAACTCGACGCTCCTATATAAAAATTTTCTCCCAAACCATCTAGTGATGCATCATTGCAAACAAAAATTCCTTTGTAGGGTCCGTAAGGCTGCTAAGATAGGCACCAAGGTTAACCTTTCCTTGAGCAACCGGAAGGCTTTCTCACACTTCTTTGACTAGTCAAACTTCTTCCCTTTTCTCGAAGAGGAGTAATAAGGTGAGAAATCATGGAAAAATCTAGCACAAACATGTGGCGATATCTTGCTAAACCCATAAAAATCCTCACCTTAGTATCGATGTGGGTGTTGGCCAATCAATAATATCTTGTATCCGAGAGGGATCTCTTGAGATACCCCCGCTGATATAATGTGTCCCAAGTCTTGAATCTCTATCTGAAAGAAGTTGTATGTTTCCAAGTTCCCATAAAACTTCTACTCTCTCAAAACCTCTAGTACCTGTCTCAAATGCTTCTCGTGCTCCTCCTTGGAATGAGAATATATCAATATATCATCTAGGAACACTAAGAAAAAGCATTCAAGAAAGTTCTTGAATACTCCATTCATGAGGCTCATAAATACCGCGAGGGCATTGGTCAAACCAAAGGGGACAATTGTGAACTCATAATTCCCATAACATGTGCGGAAAGATATCTTATGAATGTCTGCATATGATATGCGCAAGTGATGATAACGTAACTTGAGATCGATTTTTGAGAACATCCTCACTCCCCACATTTGATAAAACAAGCCATCAATCTTAGGGAGTGGATAACGTTTCTTTATTATGAATTTGATGAGCTGCTTGAAGTCTACAAAAATCCCGAGAGAACCATCCTTATTCTTCACAAATATGACTGGTTCTCCTAAGGAGATACACTAGGCCGAATGAGGCCCTTCTCTAACAATTCCTCTAAGCGTATCTTGATATCATGAAGCTCTGGAGTCGTCATCCGATAGGGTGCCCTAAACCGGTGCTAATCCTGGCACTAAATCAATGGTGAAATCCACCTCTCTATGGGGTGGTAACCATGGAAGCTCACCTCATCTACATACTCCTTCAAAACTACATGACCATGTAAGGGTGAATGATCTAGAGTGCTCTATGATTCGATCACTAATGGTGATAGCAAAAATTGACAATTTTTATGCATGCTCCACTTGAGTTATTTAGCCAAGATCATGCGCGGGAGATAGGCCTCTGCATCCCTATTATCACAACTACACTCCCAAGATCATCCTAACACTCAATGACATTATTCCTACAATCTACCTTAGCTTGATGAGCCTTAAGCCAATCCGTACATAAAAAACAACCCGATAGGATCCTAAAGGAATAATTTGGAGGTCAAGTGTAGTGGAGAAGATTAATAAATCAAGCAAAAACTATCCACACACGAGTCCATGACGATTTTGGCCCCAAAGGCCAACTTGACTCTGCCAACTATCTAGGTCCTAACCACCAATAGCCCACACTAGTCCACTACATAAGGAGATATAAAAGAATCTGAAGCACCTAAATCAAATATTATTGAGACAAAAATACCCCGATAGTACTTTGTTCTCAAGAATTGTGGCACGATGCTTGGCCTTGACATTTATCAACTCTCGCATATACATGATGGGTGTGTCCTACGTCACTCACTATATGCTTGGATCTAGGATCTCTCTGCATATCCATGGTAGCGGATTTTTGTAGACACATATGCACATAATGATCTGGGGACCCACAAATAAAACATCCTCTTGTACCCCTCTGAGATGGGGTCCTGCCTGTACTCTAGTGAACTGATCCTGCCGGCCCAACCCTAATAGATGCTACGTGTGATATGGTTATACCCGCCGAGTACCCTATCTCCTATCCTTGGCTCCACCAAAACCACCTCTAGTGCCACCTTTACCTGTAAGCTCTAATTCTATCTATCCTTGTGTTCTAGTGGCCTTGATGTTGTGTCTAATCTGTGGATGTTGTGGATCCCTCGATCTGCTGGAGGAGGTGAGAATACTCCTATAGGGGGTGGTGCCATACCCCATGACCTCCGAATCGGATAGGTCTACATCTTCTCCTAAAGTTTGGTCTTGTTTCTATCTCGGTGCTCTTGTTATTTTGTCTTGGTATTCTTCTCCTCAGCTAAGTAGGCCTTCTCAACGGCCTTCTCAAGCGTAAGAGGAGATAAAATCCTAACTACTCCTGTTATATGCTGCATTCAAGTCTTGAATAAACTGTTAATATGTAATTTCTCATCTTACAGGTAGTCCACATACTGCAAAAGATCCAGGAACCTGCTCTCATATTGTGTCACTGTGTTAGAGCCCTATCATAAGTCATGAAACTCATCAATCCTCTTCTGCACAAAATTATCTAACATATAACGAACCCTGAAATGCTCCTCAAACAAATCCCAGGTCATTGTATCTCGATTCAAATGGATCTTCTGCTTCTCATTCCTCTACCAAACACTTGTTGCATCTCGGAGGAGGTGTATGATGAACTTGGCTTTGACATTGCTCTCGTAAGAGTGTAAGTGAAAGAAACTATCAAGGATAAGGAGCCATGACTCGGCCCCAAAGCAATCCATAGTGCCAATGTAGGTAGGTGGCTACAAGTGAAGAAGATCCCTAATCATACTACCTGTATCATGATCTTGGTGTTGTGGTCTAATAAGTGAATGAGGTTATTTATCCCCAAATGGTCCCTCAAAGTCATGCGAATGACTACGATGGTACAAGGCCACCCTCTCGCGGTGAAGGGAAGGGCTAAGTGACCTCTACTGCCTCTAGGTATCATACTGCTACGAGGTGGTTTTGAGTGTGCGTCCTCATCTATTGGCTCCTCGTCTCCTAACTAGACATCATCCTCTCTCACTTCTGTTGAGGTGGAAGGTGGTGCTACACAACACCTATCAATTGTTGAAGAGCCTCTAAGATCCAAGGTCTGAACTAAATTTCCTGTGGCTTAGGTGTAGGCGAACTACAACCAAAGTCCCTAACTGATCGACGTCTCACAGGTGCCATCTTGTGTACGAGGTAAGAAACAAATTATTATGTTATAAACAATTGCGAAACATTTTAGTTGTCTTCATTAATGCTATAAAATTATTATTAACTAATTAATTATTTACGTAGAGTGTACGCGTGTGTGAACTATCACTCGATATCAAATGTAGTGCCTCGCCATGGGACACCGAAAACCACACCAAAATGAAACTAAATTTTTGGGTAATTTTTTTTAGAGTGAACAATTAATACTAATGTTTTACTTAACCGATTCCCATTAATAATTATTTTATATTAAATTTATTTACCCAAATTAAATAAATTACTAGTCCAATACTCACTTAAATCAATTATGAAAACTAAAAGTTTACTAGGGTCACAATCAATAAGTCTACACACCTTTTAGTTTAATTAGTTTTCCCCTTTTAATTAATTTTCCCACACACCCTCCTTTAATTTATTTCCCATTCCCATTAAATTCCCATGACTTAAAGTGTGTAGGGTTTAATGTGAGCCCTAGGATCAATCTAATCTTGGCCCTTGATTTGAATCTTTCCCTAAAGTTTCCCTAACTCAACTTAATGTTTTCTTTTCCTTTCTTTTCCTCTTCTCATTTGTTTCATCTTGTTTTTTTTGCGCAGTTGAGGAGCTATCGAGTTTTGGATTCATGGAGTTCTTGATGAAAAATACCATTATTATCCATTATCAATTATTATTATTCTTTTCTTTTGTATATTTCCGTTAGATGAATTCTCTAGTTGGGTATGTTGAATACCCATATCTTTTTTTATGGAGGAAAATAATCATGTACATATATATATATATATATATATATATATATATATATATATATATATAAAACTAATTAAATAAAGTGGAAACTGAATTTAATTGTAGAGCCCAAATATAAAGAAAAACACGGGTTTGAAATATAGTAGGGGCGACAGTTTGGAGAGGAGGGTTTGTGATAAGGGAGGTAGGTGGGCTGCATGGAGGGGTGGAAGGGTGCGGGGGTGCGTGGAGGCCGGGGTTGGGTGTGGGGAGTGTGGAGGGAATAAGTGGTGATAAGGTGAAAGTTTTCGGTGCGTAGTTAAGGGAGGGGGTTGTAGACATTTGGGGAGGGCTCGACCCTCCCCACATTCACTTTCATTTAGCTTAAAACCTAAACAAAACCACCACAAATTTCTTATTACTATTTTTTTATAAATATTTGTTAATATATATATTATATTTTATAATTATGTGTGTGTGTGTGTGTGTACATACATACATACATACAAACATACATATATATTACAATATAGTATAATGAAATTTAATATATTATAACAAAACATGATATATATATATATATATATATATATATATATATATATCATGTTTTAAAACATAATTATACCAATATATATTAAATCATACAAAAATACATTTTGAATATAATGAAGTTATATTTTATAATATAACTATGCTAAAGATATTTTACTACATTTATATTATATATTATGTTTAGAAAATTACAAGTAGAAACATAAGAAGTTATGCTTTTTTTTGTTTTATAAATATATATGCATACTAAGTTTATTCATCCTTATATCACCATTTAAAAAAAGAACCATTTTAAAATTAATATATTGGTTTATGAGGAATAAGGTTTCATTCACAAACAAATTTTGACTATAGAAGCCTTAAAATAGATTCTTGGAATAAAAAAACTTTTCCATTGAAAATTAAAATTCAATCTCTACAACTTGCTTGGAATATAGACAAATTTAAATCTGATTTCCTAATATAATCATTTTACTAAGATTTCACATGGGAAGGAAGTAAAAACTGATTTCATTTCTTTGTATAATGCTACCAAAATTTGCAAGAAAGAGATCTATTACAAGAATAACAATATTTCCAATAAACCAACTTTCTTTTCAAAATGGATTTCCAACAATTTCATATTAAAGGAATCATCCATTTTACAAAATTTCTTTTCCAAGGAGCTTAAGCTCACAAATACAATATGTTTCCAAATACTTAAACTACTCAAGTGACCACAATACAAATATTCTTTGAAAGATTGAAGGAAGGTTACACCACAATGTGACACTAGTTTTCAAGTGATCCCAATCACAAAGAGGAAACTTTAGAAGAAAAATAACTTCTCACATAGCCATCTCCATAAGATTACAATGAGAGAAGTGATAACAAAAATTGGAGAAAACAAGAACAACCATGATGTTAAGGAATATCCAACCATCTCCATACTTAAGCTCCAACTTTGAGTGCTTTTCCAAGAGACCGACACAAATAGAAAGGGCTTGTTTTACCACCCAACCTATAGCCATCATTACACGCCTTTTAAAAGGTTGGAAAACATGCTAGCCTCCCGTTGATCAAATAATACTTGTCTAAAACCACACAAGGAGTCTGCGTGGGATAAAAGGCTCGGAACCAAGGGCATGGAAGGACGGGGAAGGACTGCGCGGAAGGCAAGTTCAAATTTTAGGACTTAGCCGTATTTGAACATGAAGACCTATTTTTAGAAGATGGCATGCAGAAAAGATCAACGATGCAGAGATTTGTGTGCCATGTATTGTCTATCTTTGGAGAAGCGGTTTGAAGCGTTTATGCATGGAGACAAGATGAGAATAGAGTTAACACTTCAGTTAACTACAAGAGGACTATAGATAGCGTGCTTGCATGTGTGGCTATGATTGTAAATGACGTGTGGCTGTTAATAGCATGTGGCCTATTTCTAGAATAGATAAGCAGTGAAGGGAAAGTCCCCACCCTATATATGTGATGTTAGGTACATAGTAGAGAGCTAGAGCTAGAGCTAGAGATAGAACTAGAGCTAAAGCGAGAGCTAGAGCTAGACCTAGAGCTAGAGTTGGAACTAGACGTATGAATGAGAGATGTATGTGTAACAGAGAATGTATGCATATGACTGAATCACTAAATCAGTTCCATACGTACATTGGTATAGATTGACAATACTGTAAAGAGCTTCTGTATTTACTAATAGATGAAAGATATTGGTTGAATCTAAGTGTCATTACGTGTGTAATAAAATAATGCATGTTATTAATTCAATCATGATTACTTTTTTAAACTTGTTCTTTCATGGATCGAGGGTAACATATATTATAGAATGATGGACTAGTTATGAATCTATATGTTTCTCCCTTCATCATGTTAACATCCTGTTAAAGTAACCCTAAGGAGGAACCTAATACCTTTGCGTGCTTTGGGTGAGCGCTTAGTCTAGGCTGAGTGATGTGCCAGTGTGACTAGGGTGTTATCAGGTAAATTCTAGGCTGCGTCATTAGTTATGTTCTTTAGGACCTCTTTTCAGTTGTTTTCAGGATGGTTCACGATATAGACGCGTCTTTGGTTAACTCTAGCAAGTATTGAGGAATGGATACATGATCTCGAGGAAGAATATGCAGGACGATTCGATAGTGGATTTGAGTTTAACACACGTACTTAGGTAGAGACAGAAACCCATGTATGAAAGCTTATTATATGAGAGTTTTTCGCTATCTTTCTAATAGAACTATATGAGTGACTTACTACTTATGCATCTTACAGGGAATTGGAGGTATCGCACACTTGTTTGGACATAGGAAGAATTTTAGGCCCTCTATGATGTTGATCTGATCTAGACTCATGTGGTGGATACGTGGTTTCATGGTGTTCTAAACAGTTATATTATGGAATATTCAATTTTGACGTACTCTTTCCCGTAGTAGATGAATTCTAGTTTTTGGTATCGAAGAGGAACATATTTACAAGGTATTCCACCGCGATCAAGATCTTAATGGTAAATTTGAACCTAGAGAGTAAACCGATGGCTAACTAAACTTCAAAGCACGTGCGAGGGTAGGAATAGGTTTGGTTTAAGATGGTAGACTAAGTGGGAAAAAGGTAGAGATAGGAAATGAGGCTTAAGTATAATTCGGTGCGTAAGAGGGAGATAGAGAAGTAACATTCCATTGCAAAGAGTATGGCGTTGAGGAGAGAGATGGCTCATGAAGGATTTGTAGCTCATGTAGAAGACATGGAGCCAAAGCATCAAGAACTCCCCCATCTTAGTAAGCATGATAGAGATCCCCCCTCGGCCTCACACAGAAGTGCACCAACAAAGACTACCTGGACTATGGGCACGCATCTTAATCCATCTGGTGACTAGCCCTTACACTTGGGTTTTTAGTATCTAGTACGATAAGTAACCAACAAAAAAACTTGGGAAGTAGGAGATCAAGAGTAAGTTAAGGATCAAGTGCATAAATGGTAGGAAAAATGGCTTCAATGTCATTTGGAGGAGCATTCTTAGGTGCATCATCCACACGAGAATGTTAGATTCACCTTTGAAAGTGGAACTACCTCACAGGTATGCGGAGTGCAGTATAGTACTAATGTTGGAGCATAAGGGATTACATCTACAAGTCCTATTCTAACTACAAGTGGCAGATCGGGAGGCATAGATGGTTCTATTTCTAGTGGATCTGGTGGTTATTGAGGCGGAGGGAACACAAGAAGTTTCAGATCGGGTGGTCAAGGTCCACAAAGAACCACAAAATATCTATATGGAGATGTCTCTTTGTCTCTGGAGTATAGAGGTATAGAGGATGCTGTTGAACATGTGCATATGTGTGAAATCTTGTGACACACTAAAGGGATCACAACTGTTGAGTGAAAGGAAAGTCAATTCACCACTACATTACAGGGGCATGCACACAAAATGGTATAGGAATTTTAACACTCGATCAAACTTGTGTGGATTGTGTAACATTGAAATATGCTTTCTTAAAAGAGTTCCATATCCCTAAGTTTGAGTAGAAGAGTATAAGTGTGCTCAAGGATATCAAGCAAGGCACTACTGAGAGTGTACATGAATATGATGCTCATTTTAAGACACTTCTATCTAAGCTATCTTATGATATTCATGCTAGCTAGCATGCGTAGTGGTTCATTGGAGGATTAATTACACCTTTTAGAAGAGTGTTGTCACATAAGACATACACTGATCCACGTGAAGCACTAGAAGAAAATTTGTTTGCTAGAGGTAGTTGGGAGCATTGACATTATCGTTAGCCCATTCTTAGAGGCATAGATTATAGCCATGGAAAAGCAATTAGAGAAGCTATCGGCATATTCACCTATGAAATGCACTCAAGAATTTGGTGTCTGATTGTGAAGTAGAGGGTCACACCAAGGATAGTTTCCCTCACAAATCCGTTACACTCATTACTATTGGAATGTGATATTTTTCATTTGAATCATGATGTTATTCATTGTCCTTTGTTACAACGTGCGATAAGGAATAATGTATCTTGCTTTTGCAAAATTTACAGGTCCACGACCCATGATACTAAGGATTGTCAGTTGATTGGTCAGATCCAGGATGCTATAGACCTTGGGGTACAATAGATAAGTATAATAGATAGTTCTAAGGGTAAGAATGAGCACCAAGATTGGGATCATAATCAAACATGCTATGACAAGAATGAGGGGCATTTTGAAGGAGGTCATGGAAGGGGACGTGGATATCGTGGTGGATATGGAGGACGAGGCCGTGGTGGAGGAAGAGGTGAGTTCCCTCATGGAACATGTTATATGTGCGGATCTCCTGACCACTATAGGTGTGAATGTCCTCATAATATTGCATGTTCTTTATGTGGAAAGAACCATAGCTATGAAGAGTGCCCAGACTTATATGAGCATTTGAGTAAGCAACATAAGCAAGAAAACAAAGGCACCGGGATGGTTAGAATCCAACACATGGTAGAAGATCAGTGGATGCCCAAGATAATAGAAGGACTGAGGCATTGACAGTGAAGATTACTACACACGTTGAAGCAACACACATGAGAGAGGCATTACACCAGAAGCCTATGATCACCAAGGAGGAGGTTTTGCATGCGAGGTACCCAGATCCTGCTCATCAAAAGGAAGTTTACCAAGATACCATGGAAGTGCTAAGGAATCTTCAGGGTGAGATACAGTACCTAAAGGAGAAAAATAAAGCATCAGAGACAGTCCAAACTGATATCAATGATCTGCGGGAGGTGTGCAAGATGCTGCACCAAGAGAACATTATTCCACTATTAGGAAGTTGGTTAAAAGGGAACACTCGTGTGCAATTCTTGAGACCGGATGACATATTCTACATGCAAATCTTTCCACTAATAACATTGACTATGATAAAGAAATTACTCCGAATGTTGTTATGGATGGGCATCTGTTGAGCAACATGTTGATCAATATAGGTGCATAAATGTGCTTACATTAGATGCATGGGTACAAATGGGGAGGCCACCATTGCAGCCATCATCTAATGTGTTATTTATGGAAAACTAGACCAAGGAAACTCCCATAGGAGTTTTGAAGGATGCATCTATAACTATACAAGGGGGCCAAGTTCATTAGGGATTTTGAGGTATTAGCACTGTAGAAGCGGATAATTTTCTAGCCTGCTTGGATGCCCTTAGTGTTATGCGAATAATGTTGACTTGAGATTCAAGAAGGGGTATAGTAGATTTGAAAACAAGGAGAAAAGGGTTGTAATACCTTTGAAAGATGGAAATTATATGCCATATGTTGAGCCTCTAAGGGACGAGGATTTAAACAGTCTATGTACGCACTATTCGGGACCCAAAGGTCAATGAGCCATCAAAAGAAAGCATTCTACGGTGGGAGGATTCTCATTCTATTAATGATACTATGATTATTGCTTGCGACAATTGGGCTCATGGAACAAATGAATTAGTAGGGCACGAGGTGAAAGCCGTGGTTATGTGTAAAAATGGACTTTGTTCAATTTGACGGATAGGTAGCACAGTACCTTGGTATACAGGAACAAAAGATCTTCCTTCCTTTTTGAAGGCCATAGAAACATAGTGGACAAATCAAATTATAAGGAGAGATATGTTATTATATACACTACGTGGGACAAAAACACACTTTGGTGGGTAGTCCACAGAGATAATCTTATAACCTGAGAAGAGATTGGAATAGCTTTGTCTACTAGGTTTATAAGGGATAATGCACCTACACAAATCTACACTTATCATGGTAATTAACCTATTCAAAGATCACATTCGGTGAGTGTGAGAGACTCGGATAGCGGGACAAGAAGCATTAACACCTTCACTATGGGTGCATAGATTCTATTCTATGCTACAAGGATGCACATGTGTTTGGTATGTATATGCATAACTACATCAAGAAACCGAAACTGGTAAGATTTGATTGCGGGAATGATTCATACTATTGACATCTTCTCGACTAAACCTCTAGTAGACAAGGTGTTAAAATTTGTCAAGTGTTTGACTATGGGAGATAGTGCAAAAGAAGAAGCGCATATTCAGGAATTATTCAGTGAGGTATATTTTGGAGCATGTTTTGAAAAGGAAGAAGAAATGGACTCCATACTACTTGAACGCGCTTACCTTGAGAAAGAGAAAGGAAAGATGGTTTATGTCATGGATGACAAGGAAGGTGAGAACTGGATATTGAACATTCACATGGGGTGTACGAGGTCTTGGATAGTGCAGAAAAGGATACACGCACCTACCACGAACCCATGAAGACAAAGAAGGTGAATATAGGTTTGGAGGCTGAGCCTAAGGAGGCCATAATTGGATATTATTGGTCATATTCGGAGGTAGCAAGGATCATTGAGTTACTCAGAGATTATTAGGACTTATTCCCTTGAGGATATCATGAACTTAAAGGTGTACATGAATCACTTGGGGAAATTAAGACAAAACTTAAGGATGGGGCACAACCAGTTAGAAAGAGACCTTACAGAATGAATCCTAATTTACGAAAAGTTAAAAGAAGAAATTGATAAAATGTTAACATCCGGAATTATCAAGCCCTTTGATGAGTCGAAATGGGTTAGCACAATGGTGATTAGTATCAAGAAGGATGGATGGATTAGGCTATGTGTGGACTACGGGGAGATGAATGCTACATGTGTCATAGATCCATTTCTATGTCATTCACTCAAGAAATACTAGGAGGAGTTGTAGGGAGTGAAATATATTCCTTCACAAATGGATTTTCCGGTATCCTCGGGTTAGGATTACTTAGGAGGATCAAGAAAAGAAAACATTAACTACTTGAATGGGGCGATTGCCTATACTATGAAGCCCTTTGGATTGAAAAACACACCATATGTATTCTTGTGAATAGTTGTATAGGCATTTAAGGACTTTATTCACAACTTCTTACAGGTCTACCTAGATGATTGGAAAGTATATGGGCTTGTGAAAGATCATTGTGACAATCTATGCTTCATGTTTGAATGATGTAGACAATTGAGTATCTCTTTAAACATCAAGAAGTGCATATTTGCTACACCATTTGGAACAACTGCTACGACATATAATCTGCAAGAGGATGGTTTGCTTTAGTTGATCTAGCCAAGGTTGTAGTCATTTTAGGCCTAGAAGTGCCTACTAATCAAAGTGAGGTGTGTAGATTTTTAGTTCGTATAGGATATTATAGAAAATTCATAAGAGGGTATGCCAAAATTGTTTCACCCTTGGAAGAATTCTTTGAAGGGAAAATGTATATTTTATTGGGGAGAAGCTATGAGAAGTGTGTGTTTGGGATATTAAAAGAGAAACTTACTACCACGCCCATTCTGTGCTTTCCCTCATGGGATAAACCATTTCATGTGCATGTGGATGCTTCTAGCATGGCCATTGGTGTTGTGTTAGATCAACCTAGTGAAGGTATTATAGATCATCCAATCTATTTTTCTAGTAGGAAGCTAACTCCTGCTTTGAATGGAATTATACAACTACAGTACAAAGCATTGTTAATGATCTATGCATTGTATAAGTTTTGACAAGATACTTATTAGCAACACCATTTGTGTTTTATACGAGATCACATGGAATTGAAGTACTTGGTAAATAAGCTTGTCTTACGGGCGCATATGCGAGATGGGTTCTCCTATTTCAAGAGTTTGACTTCACGGTTGTGGTGAAGCCGGGAAAAACAATTGGACCGGATGATTTATCTAGAATCAATTCGGGAGAGGATGCAAAGAAAAATTGAGGAGATGCAATGCCGATGCAAAGTTATATAGGTTCAACACACACCCATGGAATTAGAAGGCATTGTTGTCTTTCTACGAACAGGTATGGCGCTTAAGGTATGAAAGCATTAGAAAAGAAGTAGCTTGCTATATGCTCGGCACCATTTATGTTGATTAGTGGTGACCTCTACCAATTAGGAAGAGATGAAGTACTATGTCATTGTGTATTGGAACATGAGCGTAAGGATATTATGGAAGAATCTCATGGTGGTATTGCGGGAGACCATTATGCGGGTAATGTGACTACTCGAGAAGATTGTACTTGTTTGATTATGGTGGGAGACATTGTATAAGGACCTGTAAAGAATATTGTAAGGCATGTGATCATTGTTAGCACCTAGGAAAACCAGAGAAAAGAGATGAGATTCCTTTGAGACCGATTCGAGTTCCGAACTGTTTGATAAATGGGCCATTGATTTTGTAGGACCTATTTTGCTAGCTGCGTGAAGGACTTGGTCACGTTATATCATTACTTGCATAGATTATCTCACGTGATGGGTAGAAGCAACACCTACTAAGGACTATACGGTAGCTACAACAACTAGGTTTCTATGGGAGAATGTTCTTACAAGAAAGGGATGTCCCTTAAGCTTGACAAGTGATAGAGGTACACACTTTTTGAATGAGATAATCAGGATCGTATTAGATGAGTTTATGGTTGCACACCGAAAAACTACACCTTATCATCCTCGGAAAATGAAACTACTAAGGCCTTTAACGGGATTTTGAGCCACACTTTGACAAAAATTTGTGATGTTGGAAGAAAGGATTGGGATGAAAAAGTATTAGCTGTGCTTTGGGTATATAGAACAACTTGTTAGGTTGTGGAGCCTGTTTTCATGTGTGAAAGTGTTGAAGACTGTACACTTTTTATCTTGAGTGGGAGCTATGGCGAGATGATGGAAGATCTAGGGTTGATAAATTCAACGGGCAGAATTTCAGTCTTTGGAAGATGCGAGATGGAAGATTACCTTTATAAGAAGGATCTTTATACTCCGTTGTCGAGAAGGTGAACAAACCCTCGAGTATGACAGGATGCGAGAATGGGATTTGTTGGATCGGAAGGTAGTTGGAATGATCATGGCCGTGTCTTGCATCTTCGGTATTATTTAATGTTTCAAAGGAAAAGACTACAAAAGAAGCTGATGGATGCATTAGGAAGTTGTATGAAAAACCCTATGCCTTTAATAAGATATTTTTAATGAAAAAGTTGTTTAATATGATGATGTCGAGAATAGTTCGATGAGATAATTTAAATGATTTCAATACGGTTGTGAATATGATAGCTTTGGTTACAATAGAATTTGATGAAGAAGTTAGGGATTTATTAATTCTATGCTCTTTACCTGAAAGTTTGAATAGCACAGTAATGGCGGTTAGCAACTCGGTTTAATTGCTAACTCGAAGTTGAAGTTTGAGGATGTTGTAGGGGTGATTCTAAGTGAGGAAATGCAAAGAAAAATCTCCAGGGAATATTCTACTTCAGGGAATGCTTTGATAGTGGAAACTAGAGGGAGACAAAATAATAGAGGAAACCATGGAAAATCGAAAGATCGGGCAAGGTCAAAATCCAAGAGCAAGATTGTATGTTGGAATCTGTGGAAAGTGCAGGGCATGCGAAAGAAGGACTATTGGGAGCTTCGGGACAAGAAGAAACAACAAGAAGAAAACAAGGAGGAAAATGTGGCATCGAGTAATGTATGCCAAGATGCTTTGATTCTTTCTTTACATAATATTACTTGAATCTTGGATTTTAGATTTAGGGGCTTCTTTTCATGCTTTACTCCACATAGGCATTATTTTGTTGATTATGTTCAAGGAGATTTTGGGCATGTTTTTATTGGTGATGATGAGCCTTGCGGTATAGTTGGAAAAGGTTACATTCGAGTTAAGATGCGAGAATGGGAATACATGGCTATTGAAGGATGTTAGATATGTGCCTACATTAAGGAGAAATTTGATATCGGTGGGGTAATTGGGAATTGATGGTTATATTGTGATATTTACAACTGACTCTTGGAAGGTTACTAAGGGTGCTCTTGTGATGGTAAGAGGTAAGAAGGTTGGAACCTTGTATTTATCCACTGATAGTACTAATGATTGTAATCTTGTGGCTTCAGATGCAGATACAACATTATGGCACTATAGGCTCAGTCATATGAGCTATAAGGGCATGGACATCATAAAGAAGAATTTGCTGGATATACGAAACAGGTTTGGAGTTACTGTGAGGACTGCATATATGAGAAAGCAGTGAGTAAGGTTTCTCAAGGTTGGACCTACAAAGAAAGAGAGTAAGTTAGAGCTGGTTCATTCGATGTGTGGGGACCAGCTTAGATTTCATCTCTTAGGGGTTCAAGTTATTATGTTACTTTTATTGAGGATGCAAAAGGAAAGTTTGAGTTTATTGTATTAGAAACAAATCGATGTATTTGACACTTTTGTTAAATGGAAAGCCTTAGTAGAAAATGAAATAGGTCTTAAGCTAAAATGTCTCAGTCGAGATAATGGAAGGGAGTATTGTAGCAATGAATTTAATGATTACTATTCTAAGAATGGAATCCATGCAAGTAAAAGACGGTTCCAGAACTTCGGATAGAATGGGGTATCAAAAAGGATGAACAAAACAATAATGGAATGTGCTAGAAGCATGAGGTTACATGCGGGACTACCTATTTTTTTTTGGGAAAAAGCGGTGAGCACAATCTGCGTACTTGATAAAAAAGAGGACCCTCAAGTGCCTTGGATGGAGGCATACCCGAGGAGGCTTGGTATGGTAAGAAAGTTGATTATTAATTTCTTAGAGTCTTTGGATGTGAGGTGTTTGTTCACATAGACAAGGATGATGGGACCAAGCTAGAGGCTAAATTAGAAAAATGTACTTTCATTGGTTATGGTGGTGATGACTTTGGATTTAAATGTCGGAGTATTAAGGACAAGAAAATCATTTAGTCTAGGGATGTGGTCTTTAATGAGAAAGTCATGTATAAGCAACAATTGCAGGAAAATAGGGAAGAATCCAAGAAAGAATATGCAGTGGTAGAGGATCTTCCAGATGGGACAATGACCCATGAATCAGTTCAGGAACCAACTCAACAGGAACCCCAAAATCCTATAGTGAGGAGGTCTTCTAGGGTAAGAAAAGAACTTGAATGTTTTTCTCCTTCTCTTTATTATTTATTACTCACTAATAGTGGAGAGCCAGAGAGCTTTGATGAAGCAATGCAAGTAGATGCCAGTAAGAAGTGGGAGCAAGCCATGGATAAAAGCATAAGTCTCTCATGGAGAACCGGACTTGGGATTTGGTGAAGCTACCGAAAGGTAAAAGAGCATTGCATAACAAGTGGGTGTACAGAGTTAAAGATGAAGAAGGAGGAAAGAAAAGATATAAGGCCTAGTTAGTGATCAAGGGGTTTGCACAGAAACAAGGTATATATTTTGATGAGATATTTTCTCCGTAGTAAAAATGACTTCTATTAGAACTATTCTTAGAATAGTAGTAGCGAAGACTTGCACTTAGAAAGATTAGATGTAAAGACTGCATTTCTCCATGGTGATTTGGAGGAGGAACTATATATGCAGTAACCAAAGGGCTATGAGGTCAAAGGTAAAGAGGAGATGGTGTGTAAATTGAAGAAGAGCTTATATGGCTTGAAACAAGCTCCACGTCAATGGTATAAGAATTTTGATAGCTTCATGATGGAGCAAGGTTATATTAGATGTCATTCTAATCATTGCGTGTATACAAAGAAATTTGAGGATGGAATTTATATTATCTTGTGTTTGTATGTTGATGACATGTTGGTTGCAGGTAAAAACATGCAAGAAATAAAAGTACTCAAGAAACAACTAAGTGAATCCTTTGATATGAAGGATTTGGGGGCAGCCAGACAAATCCTTGGTATGAGGATAACTCGGGATAGGAAGGAATGGAAGCTGAATTTATCTCAGGAAGAGTACATTAAGAAGGTATTAGATAGGTTTAACATGCAGGATGCTAAACCGGTTGGGACTCCTTTGGCAGGCCATTTTAAGTTATCAAAGGAGCAGTGTCCTAAGATAGAGTAGGAAAGAAACCAGATGTCTAAGGTACCTTACTCATCAACGGTTGGCAGTTTGATGTATGTTATGGTGTACACTAGGCTTGATATTGCCCATGCAGTGGGAGCTGTGAGTAGATTTATGAGTGATCCAGGTAAAGAGCATTGGCAAGCAGTAAAGTGGATCCTTTGGTATTTGAGAGGACCATGGGGAAAGTTTTGTGCTACAAATGGATCGAGACACCGGTTTACGTGGTTATGTAGATTCAGATATGGTTGGAGATGTAGACAACAGGAGGAGCACAACAGGTTATGTTTACACTATAGGTGGAACAACAGTAAGCTAGATTTCACGACTACAGAAGTTGGTGGCTTTGTCAACCATGGAGGCTGAGTATGTTTCTGCCATAGAGGAAAGCAAGGAAATGATTTGGTTACAACAATTACTTGAGGAGTTGGGGCATAAGCAAGAGGAAGGAAAGTTGCATAGTGATAGTCAGAGTGCTATACACCTAGCTAAGAACTCTGCTTTCCACTCTAGGACAAAGCATATACAATTAAGGTACCATTTCATCAGGACAACTTTGGAGGAAGAGAAGTTGAAGTTGGAGAAGATTCATACCAGTCAGAATCCTACAGACATGATGACCAAGGTGGTCACAAGGGAAAAAATGAAGTTGTGTTCAGCTTTGGTTGGTCTTCATAGAAACTAGTGAAGAGTTGAGAAGCTTGTTTGGAGGAAAACTAGTCTCCAAGTGGGAGATTGTTAGGTTGTGGAGGCTGTTTTCATCTGTGAAAGTGTTGAAGACTGTACACTAAGAGTACTATACACTTTTCATGTATCCTCATTGGGGTTTGGGGATGGGTCGGGCCCCAAAATTTTTTTTTAGGCGTAAATTTTTTTGGCCTCGAAAAAAATGCACCCGACATATCAAGAAACGTGCTCTTCTCATATGGGTGAGATTTTTGACCCATAGGTTTATGGGACGGGTTTTTCCCATGGTTTTGATACCCATAGTTTTGTAAAACTACTTAAGCAGTTGTCTATTTATATGGTTTTATGCATATGATAGAGGCATGAAAAACATTGCAGATGTGTTTTGAATTCGGCTGTGAATTCTGTAGAGTTTGTTGAGCATAGCTCCAAACAGATCTAGGTATTGTATTGAGAGAGTGGTGGCTTGTAATAAAATTTGAGCAAGTGATTCTTGGTGGACGTAGCCCAAATTGGGTGAACCACGTTAAATATTGTCTCCTTGTGTTGTGTTATTTTATTCTGTAATTTTATTTTAGATCTGTAATAATTTCTGCATATTAGTTTCTCTTTTTGCGATTACGTGAGAGGATTATTTCACATATTTTATCTCTTATTTCCTAACACAACTTATAAGGGATTGAATAAAGCCACACTATTTCAGATTGGTGTTTGGCATGAAAGTTGTTCTTCTATAGAATTTATGTTACCTTCTTTGCGTATTCCACACGCTGTTTGGAGTGTCTGGATGATGAAAAAGCTTTAGAAGAGTGTATCGAAAAGATGATTCAACTAGATGAGTGTTGAGACATAGCACGGTGGAGCTAGAAGTAGGAAAAGACCAGTAGAAGGCATGGCATGATAGAAACATACGGGATAAGAAGTTTGAGATTGTGAAAATGGTACTTCTTTATAACTCAAAGTTCTTGCGCCATCCAGAAAGCTCGTAGTATATTGGTTAGGGCTGTATGTTATCACTTCTATACTTGAATCAGTGCTTTCAGCTAGAAGCACTTGAGAGAACATGGATACCCGTTTACTTTAACGGGAGTAGGCTAAATCCCTACTATATATAAGTCTTCTTGGTGTTTGTAATAAGGTAGTATTGCCATTAGCTTAGGTTTTCAATTTTGTATTCCCTTAATGTATTTACTTCATTGTCACTATGATTTGTCAATTTAGTTGTTGTTTTTATGCAATAAGCATGCTTGTGCACATGAAGCTAATTAAGACATGAAGAATTTTTATGCGCAGAGGATTGCACATAATTTTCATGTGGGGTGGTTGTAGTTATCCAAGAAAAAGACTGTGGGAATTGAAAGGTGAAAGGAATAAGCTACTACGGGTGTGCTTTAAGTCCAAAGAAGATTGCTTCTCAAAAGTGACCAAGGATGGAGATAAATGAAAGGAAAATATAACACGAGGTAAGTGGAGGCCATGTTAGCTACCAGGAGAAGGTACAATGATGAGGTACTCGGGAGTAGGAGCATGTCTTTGAAGAGAAGTCTCGCTGACAAGAGAGGTAGGAAGGCGTCTTTAGAAGGTTATAGCTAGGTGCGAACATGTACTATGCGGAATGAATGGATTTGGTCCATGAATGAGGGGATATTTAGTAGGTAAAGGAGCAATAAATGCATTAACATTTGAAAAATTATATAAGAATGGGATGTGGATTCATTTTTACTATTACGAATAATATTATTTGAAGAAAGAGCCAAGTGCGAAGAGCCAAGTGATCGAGTTAAGGTGTGAATGGTGTGAAACCAAGCGTAACAACCAAATATGTGTGACAAGCTCACTTCCCCATTGGTGAAGGGTTTGAGTGAAGTAGGGAGAAAGAAAAGGATTAGGTTATAGAGTTTCCACCTAGGGCATGATTGAATCGAGCTAGGGTTTCATTCGCAGAGTTACAAATTTGAAAGAGGAGACATTTGTAAGGTAAAAATGGCACCAAAGAAGGCATCTACAATGGTAGTAAAAGGAAAGAAGAAGGTGGTGGAAGTGAGGAGGAAGAGATGGCACCGAAATCCATTTCTTAGAGATGTAGTATCCGAAAGGAGTCATCGTCGAACAAGAATGGGATTCACCCATCGAAACAACAAAGGGAGTGAATATAATCACATGAATTCGGAGAACAAGAAGGAACTTGGCTCCTTGCTCACTACTAGAATGAACAAACACATGGTGGAGGGCATGCTAATATATGATCATGTGGGTGAAAAGCTTTTGAAGAGAATTGAGTTCTACTAGTTCTATGAGCCACCATATTTTGGGAAGTATGAGCCCTTATATCGGTGGCTCGGGAGAAGGTGCACAAAGACTTATTCTACTTTATAGGGGCGCAAAGTTAGAATATAAATGCACTTGTTTCATTAGTTACAGGTCTGAAGGCCAAAAGAGAAGATATAAAAGGTGATCTTATAGATAAAGCCACGATTGTAAAGACCAAATAGGAGTTGGGATACCTAAAAGGTGCATGTGGAATGGACATAGAAAAATTGAAGAACTGTCCAATTGTACAAGTGGAACACACCTTGTTACCAAGTTGAATGATCAGGAGCGGTGGTCTCAGGTAAATACTATGTAGTTACATGTGATGCATTATATGTCGAGGGGACAATCTATAACATTGCAGGCTCTATTGTAGAGTAAATAGTCAAAGAAGTGTGAACAGGAGGGAAGATCAGCTTTGGGGCTATTCTACTATCATTGGTATTTATGGAGATCAGAGTACCAGATGGACTGAAGGAGAAAATATGGGAATACCCCATGGAGAACAAGTCCCCAGTTGAAAGATTCAACAAGTACCTATACAAGGGCGCCATGAAAGATGATGTAAAACAAAGGGTGGAGAAGTGGTATGATAGGCTCTGCGTGACATTTGGGGAAGAGTGGCACATCCCAAAGGACCTACTAGCAGTGGTAGGGAAACAAGTTTAGTTTGTTGTATATCATCATTTCTACATCATGCACTTTCCAATGCTAGATGGAGTCTAGAGCCCTTGTGAAAATTACCTTACACATTCACTGAAGATATTTTCAAGCATCTATTCGTAGATTTATAGACACACGCCGACCGGTCTTCAATGCGAGATAAGGTAGACTATAATTACCATACACTGAGGAAGAAGTATGTGTATCTGACGAAGTGCTTATACGAGAGAGGGTCATTTCGAAGTATTGAATATCAAGCCAATTAGTCTAGGTTGTAGCGAGATGTGGAGGTGGAATTGGTGTATCTCTAGTTAAAGCCAAAGTTGGAGAATAAAAATATGTGGAAAGTGAGTTAACACTTCCAAACACCACTAAAGGGAAAGAATACAGGTGGAGAACATCCTAGCGCCCGAAGCCCACAAAGCCAATTGAAGTGCGGGATGAGGGGAGGAGCACAAAGATAGTGGCGGTTTGGAGAATAGGGGTAGGAGACATCCCAAAATAAGGATGAAATTGAGTGCGCCATTACACCACCTCATCCACAAGAGGGGGATGATGAGGATGTGAATGTAGCCCAAGGGGAGCACATGTTTAAAAGGGTATTTAGGAGAACAAGGACCCAAGGTGCTACTCTAACCACTGTGCGTAAATCACCCAAACTCTCCCCACAAAAGGAGGCTACCACATAGAGAAGGAGGAAACTGAAGTTGAATGAGGAGGTGGAAGAGTTAGAGGAAAGCGTGCCTAATTCTCCTACACTTTCAGAGAACACAAAAGAATAGGGTGAGGCATTAAAGGAAAAAGAAGAGGAAGAGAAAAGACTAGAGGAGATAGCTGCAGAGGATGTTCAAGATATGGAGACGCAAGTCCCAAATTTGGAGGCTAAAGTTCCTAAGTAGAAAAGGTCTAGAAGGACAAGTGGAGAGCACATTCCACTAGCCATGGGGTATGTAGAGGATGCAGGAAAAATTGTCCGCACCCGCTTCCAGAGCACAATAGCGTAGAAGGATTTATTCGGCTGGGAGTTAATGGATGAAGATATGGTGACTTTTGTGCTCAAAAGTAACTATCGTGGTCGATGCACATCCACATGGATGATCCCGACTTTGATGTGTGATATGGGTCATGCATTTCAAGGTGGTCAAGAAGGCACCTCAAGCTAGACACACATGGCAGAGAGCCTCCGTCATGTCGGATGAGTAAGTCAATAATGCATTGGTTAAAGTTTTTGCTGAGGTGGCTAGAAGAAACATGGAAAAATCTACCATGATCAAAGCATTGCACAAGGATTTGAAGACAAAGGACGCAGAGATAACACGTTTAACACAGGAGAAGGACTTCACACAAAAGAAGAATGAGGTGTTCATAAGCATCACAGAGGAGATTGGGGATAATGTAATCAAAGAAAGGCCACACTTGGAGGCCAAGGTACCACAAAAATTTCCTTTAGAAATACATTATGTGGGAAAGTTGGGGGACTTGGTACTTGAAGATGGAACTTTGTGTATGCAAGCACTAGAATGCTCTCAACAAGATGTCGATTGAGAGAAAGCATCTGTGATTAGAAAAATTACATCTTGTGAAGGGTTATTGCAAGCATTATAGGAGGTATTGAAGAAAGTGGAACAGGATTTGAATATATGCCTAGCTCTAGAGGCACTTATCAACATCAAGACCCTCGAAGAGAATAATGAGGTCAAGAAAGTGTTGAAAGATGAGACATTGGGGCACACAGAAAGGTTGTCAATGGTTAAACAAAAGTGTGAGGCCCTAGCAACAGCATAAGAGCCACATAAGACTTAGCTGGAAGAGATTGGAAAGCTAATTGCACAGAAGATGGAACTTTTAGAAAGTAGAATGACATCAATGTCTAGTGTTGTGTTGGTTCTGAAAAATGAGAAAAGTGAAATTAAGGGATGAGTTGGAATCCATCGTTGTCGATTTCCTAGAAAAATAAAAGCAAGAACTCATTAAATAATAGGTATTAGAAGTAGAAATAAAGGAGGAGTATCCATAGTTGATACTTCAAAGTGATCTGAGAGGAGGTTACATCATAACCTCATAGAAAAATTCTTTATTTGTCTACATTCTTTCATTCTTATTCTTTCCATTCTTATATTATTTTCTTGATTTTTGGAGATACCCATTGTTAGGATGACAATGAGATTAGTGTGGGGTAATTTTGATCAAATGATACTTGTATAAAACCACACAAGGAGTCCGCGTGGGATAGAAGGCCTAGAATTAAGGGCGTTGTTAGTGTATAATTAGAGCACCCCCAAATGAGTTCTACAGGTTTGCTTTTCTAAAGCAGGGTCTTTTTGTGTGATTGTATAACATTGAACTTTTCATAAGGCATGAGACCTTACAAAGATGGAAAAGCTTTCCAGATTAAAGGTTGGTTCCTTATTCCTCTATCTAGGTACATGCATGAGGATTTGTAGAGGATCTATTTCTGTACCTAATCTACAACTTTCTAAGGAGACACGGATAAGAGAGTGCAAGAAATAAGAAATAACTAAACTACCAGGTGATGCACCAAAGGAATGATGAACACTTAGTTTTCCTTTTACACAAACTAATAAAATTCATATAATAGACAAGCATAGATAGCCAGATTTGGAATGAGAGACTAGATGGAGTAAAAGAAACAAGAAATGATCTAAAATCGATCACGAGACGTATTTTTAGTGCTCTATAGATTGATACTGATTCATTACAAGATAACCCAAAGGAAGAAACGTATTACAATTTTAATGGAAGGCCTAAACCCCACAAATCCCTCTTCTAGAAGGAGAAGAGAGCACAGTAAAACTAAAAATGTCCAACCCTTTAAAATGAATCCACGCCCCCATATTTATCGATTCGATCATAGAGAAGAAGCAGATAGAGAAGTGAGAAAATGTAGGTTGAAACTCAACCACTACTATTAATTCTTCATTTAAAACCTACCCCAAAATCCATATTTTCTGCATTGATCCTTGGTTCGGTGCCTTGAAGGATGAGGAAACGGCGAAATAGATTGAATCTAATTTGGTTGTTGAGGCCCGATGATGCTACATTGAAGGCCTAAAGATGTTTCACCATTTTCTCCCATAACCTCTTCACAATTAAAGTTTCAGACTCTTATGGCGTAGATGACATCGAGATCTTTCCAATGGTGTCAGATTTGCAATATTTTGAGCCCTGAGTCGAAAGATATGCCCCTTTGAAGTTTGCATCGATTCCGTACAAATGTGCGGGAGAAAAATTTGAAAAATGGGTCCCCCTCTTGATTGGTATATGTGGCAGCCAAATTGGAACAAAAATCAGGCCCATGGGTCCGTAATTTACCTTTTGTCCTTTTTGAGCAAAAATGCAAAGCTTACAAAATTCTCGCAGCCCCGAAGCTCTGCTGGACACCTAGCTCTTTTTGGTTGGCTGGCAAATGCGCTTCCATTTTTACCTTTATGACTTTTCTACGAAAGGTAAATTTTTAATTTTTTCCCGACTCTCCACCTTGGGTTTGACTCAGGTTTAAATGCTGACTTTTTCCTTAGGTGGAGTTGTGGGCCATTTTGTAACTTTATGCCTTTTGCGGTAAAGGGTGAAAAAGTAACTTTTCCCAACTACCCACTTCCCTCTAGGACATGTGTCACTCTAACACTTACTCGGAAACCTTTTCTCCATTTAACCCTTAAAACAACACCCTTGGGACAATTGGCATCCTCCATCGGCTGCTTATGCATTTGACTATTCAACTAGCTCTGCCCCCTTTTAGAACACGTGGAGGCACCGCGCTTGTTTGCAAACTCAACCAAAAGTTTTCCTTTGGAGGAGTGTTGAGTTGAAAATTTTGGCCTCTACTATGTTGGGTACCCAAATTTAACCTCCTTCAGAGACTGAACAACATCATGGGTTTGACAGGACACTCAGAGGTAGATAAACAATCATGTATGTCATTTTGTAGCCGGGGAAGCAATCTATCTGACTTGTTAGCACTCAAGATTTGAAGGGAGTGGGTAGCACATGCAAAAGGATGTGATCTGATCCTAACTATTTTAGGTTGTGCCTTTCAACCAAGGTAAGAGAACCTATTTTGTAACCTCTATTATTTGAAAGGAGATACATGTACCTTTCTTTTGCATAAATTTTATAGAGAAGGCCTTGGGGAAAATATGATCAACACACCAAATTTGACTCTCACGAGTTTTCACTTCCAGATTATGGAGATATTCTCACAACAAGGCAAAGGTTACTAAAGACATTTGAGACCCTGATTATTTCTGCATGTTTTGGTAACAAATATTATGCATTTGTGTACACACATGACAAACATAGGGGTATTATGGGTAGGATTGGTTGTTGTTAAATGAATTTTGGTGGGAGGGGAGACAAGATGGACTTGACTCACCAGATCCTTGAGAGCTTATGTAAAATGGAAAGATTTAATCAACAAAATTCCACAAAAAGTTAAATTGTTTCCTCAACTAGAATATGTGCTTCAATAGAGGCCCAAATTAGCACTCTTTCACACAACTTGTGGGATTCTGTCACGAAGGCTTGAGTCAGAGGACCCAATAAAGGAACAAGATTTAAACCAAGTCACGAATGAGGTACACCTAGAGGCTTACAGATAATCTCTATCAAAAAAATGAAAGAAAAGTGATTTTAAACCATTTATCCCATTCCCAGATGAAGGCTCTTATGAGAAATGAAATTACAGATGCCACTAAACTATCACAAGGACTAAGACCTATGTGATTGGACTATATTTTGGTACAAGATTGCAATAGAAACAAGAAAAACTACCCGTATGCATTCAGAAATGAAATAAATACACTTTACTCAAGATTGACACAGAATAACTCAAAGTTTGATCAAATTTATCAACGAAGGAAAATTTTCCAGACAATCTCAAATCTTGTTAATGGATGTACACTTGCAACCACCTTGACACGATCAAATTTGACACAAAGAGAGATATACAAGCTTCTCTAGATGGCTTCTCAAAATGGATGGGCTCTGTCAAGATTTTTCTGCTGGAGAAAATCAGTCCTGATCTTTCCAAAACTCCCAACCATTTGCACGAAAAATTCATGCCATTTATAACATTTCCAACAGAGCCCCTTCCTCCCAAAAAGACAAAAACTTTAAATGCACTAGTGCTTTCCATGATTCTTTCATGATTTGTAGAATCAGATCGTAAAATTCTCCAAGTGCTTGAGGGAAAATCTCTTTGATTTCTTCTCGCATTCAACTCCTTTCTTGGGAAAAACACGTCTCCATCCATTTGCCAACCACTTCGCCCCATATCAAGCAAATCTGGTCCCTCATGTGCTCAGGAGAAGAAAACGGAAAACCAGATCGGGCTTGAGAGTCAGACCATTTTAATGGCAAAAGACATCTCCAGATCTCTCCCACCAAACTCTAGATATAAAAATTAACTCACTCCTCTGTTTGGCGTGTAGAAAATAGCACTTTCGGGATTTTACGAGAAAAATGGGGTAAAATCAGATTTAGATGCTTAGCAACCGTTGATCTTTGATTTAAATGTGGGCTGTCCACGTGGAAGATGCAAAAACAGGCTCAGGGGCTTCCTTTGACCTTTTCTGACCCTTTTGAAAAAATGGAAAAATTTCCCATTTTGCTCCGCACCTCTGCTTCTGAAAAATGGTCCCGACATGTGTCCTAAAGGTGGGCCCCAAAAGAAACATAGAAAAATTCTGCCATTTGACTCTCTTTTGGAAAAAGGAAAAATTTCCAAGTTTTCCTTGTAGCTTTGCCCTTGAGAAATACTTTTGACATGTGTCCTAATGTGGGTCCCAGCAAAACTATGCTTCCCCTTTTACTTTTAACTCTTTTTTCTCAAAAGGAAAATTTTCCAATTTTCCTCTGTGGGTCTGCACCTCCGCCGTTGACCGGGGCAAAACATTGACTATTTCCCATCGGGCTCGTGGGCCATTTTTTCTATTTTAACCTTTATGAAGCAAAGAGGTGAAAAGTTTGAATTACCTCTGATGGTCTGCCTCCCCGCCCCTATGACTTTTCAAATTGCCACGTGTCACCATGGTGCACCTTGAGGTAGTCCCAAAAATTTGATACCTTGAACGAGTGCGGGCTTGCCACGTGTCCTACTCGGAAAAAATTGTTTGAATGCTTAAAGCTTTGTGGAGGGCACCACATGTCAAGCTCTAAGGTAGTCTCCTTTTGGCTATTGAAAAGTCTACGTAAAATGCAAAGGAGTGGAGCGCCCCACGTGTTTGCATGGAACTTCTCTTAGATGGTGCCCAAGTTGAATACCTTGAATGAGTGTGAGCTCACCATGTGTCCATGTTTTTCCAAACTATATCCATTTGCATAAAATTTGATTAAGTCCGGGCCAAGTAGCGGAAGCCTCCATGTGTCCTCCTCAGCACTACTCCAAGGCAAAGCCCAAAAGCAGATCTTCAAATGAGTGTCGTTCCTCCACGTGTCTTGGACTTCCCAAAAACCTTTTGAAATTTGTCTAAGTATGGGAAACCCAGTGGAAGCCTCCACGTGTCTCTTTCCTACCAACCCTCCATGTGTCCTCCCGGCGCTACTTGAAAGCCAAACCAAAAGTTGATTCTCAAACAAGCGTTGTTCCTACACATGGACACATTTTTAAAAATGAGGCTTTTCATGGAATTTTTGAAGTATTAAGTTGATCCGCATCTAACCAAGAGGTGACACGTTTCCTATTGATTGAATGATGTAGATTTGATGGGGAGAAATGCACTCACAAATCGTAAAACACAGAGAAACATCCATTCAAGCCAGAAAATGAGGTTTTCTTCAAGGAAAAAGAATTTAGACAGTTGTAAGGCTCAAACATGATCCTTAGGGACACATCAACTCATTTCTCCTTGAGTACCTAGGGAAAAAATGGTAAGAACAACAAATTCCGACTGTGGAGAATGGAGAAAACGGGAAAACGTGAGTTTTGAAGGAACAGAGCACGAGAGACTCAAAATATAGAGCTTTTCCAGAGGAACAAAGGAACCATGAGACAAATACGGACCCACACATGATCTTCGACCCAGGAGTAGATTAAAATGGCAACAAAGACTAGCCAAACACAATACGGGGAAGGATAAAATGATAGAGGTTGTGAATCAATAAATCTTCAAGGGCACAAATGGGGTGAGACAATTTTGAGCACCAACACGCTGCTCTATGGAATTTTCAATGGTCTCTCTTACTTTTTAGACTTTGGGTTATGTGGTGAGCTCACGCTCATTTGGGTCTCTGCCTTGGGGCCAACTTTTGGAGATGCGCTATACAGACACTTGGCACTCTCCGCTTAAATTTTTATACTTAGCCATTTTTAAAGCTTCTCTGCCCACTCCTTGACTCCTTTTGACCATTTACTACATGGAGGGCTGGCGCAAATTTGAGTTCCTCCTTTTGGATTCACTTTGGGAGAAGCGTCATTGGGACATGTGGTCTCTTCAGCTACCTCCTCCATACTTAGTAGTTTTGGCCCCTTCTGAATAATTTCAAGCCCGAGGACTTCAAATCTTCATCGTTTTCCTTCTTCCCCTTGGCTCCTCTATAGCATCCCCTTTTCTTGTCTGACCCTACTATCTTATAGTTCGACTTCTTATAGCTTGGAGAAGGGATTTAATGCACGAAACGAACCGATAGAGTTGTTTCTTTACATGTACATGATCCTTTTCTCTTTCTTCATCTCTTCCACTTCATTGTTGAATCTGTTTGTAACTAGTTTGCAGGATTTAAATGAGTTCTCTCGGGATCTTTATATACGGGGTCATGATTCGATCTAATATTTTTCCCGGGGGTGAAATATGGATAACAATTTGGTGACTCATGGGGACATCTACCTGCTAGATGAAGAGATTAGTTGCTTTATCGTATCTATTGGGCATGGAGTCAAGAATAACAGTCTAACACTATTTCTGCCTCTAGTTCATGAGCTCAACTACTTGCATTCTCAAATTTTATAAGAAAATCTTGAAATGAAGATTTTTGAGAGTAGAAAATTGTTTTATTCCTAGGGCTTCATCTATCTCTCTGAATGAACTGCATAAGAGCAACAAAACAACACCACGACTATGTACAAAATTGAAATCATACATGCTCCAAATGGAACATGCAGAGCGTGCAAAGCACTTAGGAGAAAATCAATCTACACTACAGTAAGACAATGTGTAGAAGCACTTAGAGAAAAGAGAAACTAAACTAATATGTACAGAGAGACTCCTTTTCGGTTGTAGTGCTTAAGATAGATCCTATTTACTTGAATCTTCAACTCTTCGCCCTCCAACATAGACAATTGGAAAGCATTGCTACTTTTTCATCTTGTTATCATATAGAGGCCACTCCAGATGGCATCGAATTTACTGATGTCTCTCTAGTTTTTCTCGATCTGTATCCCATTTCAAAACCAGTCTCCTTCCTAGAGGGTCCTTTCTTTTACTTTCTTATCAAAGCATTTCTTGACTAAAGCTGATTCTTCTCCAATACTTGGAAAGCATTCTCTCGGTTTATTCCGATTCTATCATCTCCGCATACACGGCCTCCATTGGTCCAAATTTAGACATCTTTAATTTTCTCAAAATATCCAATGCTTTGGTAACTCAAGTGATATAGGCAACACTTGCCTCTTTCCCATTGGCAAGCTTGAATAGAGAGCTTCCTGTGGATCTCTTGGGTGTTATTCTATTAGCCCATAAGGCTATTTTGAGCTTTTTGTGCCAGTTCCTTTGATTCTCATCAATATTTCTTCTAATGATCTTTAGTAGGTTCTTGTTTGTGGACTCATCTTGGCCATTACCTTGAGGGTAATAGTTTAATGAAGTGCTCAAATAAGTCTTATTCTTAACAACCCATACTATGATTTTAGACCCTATAAATGCTAATGCATTATCTGAGATGATGGTGGATGGTACTCTAAATCTGGTCACTATCCCTTCATAGAAATCCAAGATACTAGACTCATTTACTTCCTTGAGTGCCACTACCTCGGTCCATTTGGTAAAGTAATTTGTTGTTGTTAGGATCCATTTGTGACCTTGGCTTGAGTTTGGATTGATGACTCTAATGAAGTCCAATCCCCATTGCATGAAAGGTTGGTCGACCGAGATTGGGCGCAATGGAAGTGCTGTTAGCCTCTCTTTTCCTTTGAAGAAAGCACAATATTTGCACCTTCTGATCCATGTGTAGTAGTCACTAAACACTCTGGGCCAATAATATCCTACTTTCATGATTTTGAGTGCTATCACTCTTGGAGAAAAATGGCCTCCAGCTACTTCAACATGGAATTCTTATAGCACTCTCTCCACTTGATCTTTCCCAATGCATCTCAACAAGATGTCAGTGATGTCTCTTTTGAACAGGACACCATCAATAAGAACATATGGGATGGCCTATAGCCTAAATGCCTTCTTTTTGCTTTAATCATCCCATGAGGACACAAGACCTATTTGAAGGAAGTGCACCATGTCTTGGGTCCAACAAGGAGCATGTACATCATCTCTCCCTCCTTCTAGTTCATCTTGTAGAACAAGAACAACCTCCTTCTCGGTGTTTGTTTCACCTTGTTGTCCCGAGGCTAGTTATTCACACAAGCCCTTCCCACGAGACCATCTTGGTGACCTTGATCTCAATGTCATATTCCATGACATGAGTGATCCATCTTGCTATTTTCTCATTTAGGTCCTTACTGAGAGAGAAGGAATTCTTTGACTCTTGTATGGGAGACCAATAGTTAGATTTTGTTATTTGAAATTAAATTCCTGAACTTCTTTAGTCCCTTGATCACTTTGCCAAGACCTAATTTTTAATGAAGGAGTATCTTATTTCATAGTCTTCCAGACTTTGACTAAAAAAAGCAATTGGCTGTTCTAAAATTTCCTTGTTTTGCTGAACCAAGATTGTAGAGATAGTGTCACTACCACCAAAGGCATACAATATGAAATCCTTGGAGAAATATAGATTCAAAAGAGTTGGGGCTTGTGATATAGCTTCTTTGATAGCTTCAAAACTTACCCTTCCCTCGGTTGTCCATCCCGACCTCAAAATTTTCTTCAACATTAGTGTTATTGGCTTAACAAGAGCAACAAATTTTGGGACAAACCCTCAAACAAAGTTGATTTTCCCCAAGAATATTTGAAAGGCCTTCTTGTGACTTGGCAATGGCAGTGCTTTTATTATGTCAACTCTCTCTGGGTCAATTTCTAGACCCTCCTTAGACACAATATGGCCTAAAATCCTGCCCTCATGGGCTAAGAATATGCATTTTTTAGGGTTCAAAGATACCCCAAATCTCCTGCATCTTTGAAACACTTGCCTTAGATGAAAAAGGTGGTCTGATTGCATTCTTGGAAAACATTGTAATGTCATCTAGATAGATCAACACTATCTTGTTGATTAGCCCTTTGAATGCCATATCCATGGCTCTTTGGAGGTAACACGAGCATTAGGCAGTCCCAAATGGCATTTTCTTGTATGCATAGGTGCCCCATTTGGTGGTAAAAGTAGTTTTGAATTGATCATCCTCTTTCACCATGATCTGATTGTATCTTGAGTAGCCATCTAAGAGAGAGAATCTCTTTGACCCAGACACCACTTGCAAGATCTGCTCCATTGAAGGGAGTGGGTAGTGATATTTGAGAGAGGCTCTGTTCAAATCTCTGAAGTCAACACATAGCCTGATCTCGCCATTTTCTTTACTCGATGGGACAAGATTTGAAACGTAAATTGAATGTTTGATTGAAAATATGATGCTTACCTCTATTAGCTTGTTCATCTCCTTCTTCATCGTGAGGCTTAATATGTGGGTTGACCGGTCTCTACTTCTACCCGATAGGCCGAGTGAGCAATGGATCCAATTCAATTGTGTGTTGTGCTAGTTTTGGATTGAACCCTCTTAGGTATTGATAAATATAAGTAAACACATTAGGAAATTCTTGGCAAAGTTGTATGAATTCATACCTTTCTTGCTTGGTGGCCACTTTTCCAATTTGAAGTATTTTGTCTTCTCCAACTAGGATTGACTCTGAATCTTCTCCTTTGATTTGTATGTTAGCTTTCTCCTTTCTGAACTGATCATTAGGATTGAAAATAGATTCTAGTGTCACTAATCCTTTAGGAAGCTTGTTTGTATGCATCTATAGGATCGATTCCCATACTATTGTTCTAATCTGCTTTGATTATTTGTTGAGAATTCGAGTTTCTTCTTACAAAAATTTAATGATATGTTGATCATTCTCAAACACCTGCCAACATGTATTATTATTTGGCACTACTGGTCTCACAACCACATGGATACGTGGCTACCCTTTGTCTCTCTTGATGTTTTCCACTACATCAAATGTTTTTCCAATCATTGTAAGTCTATCGGTGGCTTCGTTCTCTCTTCTAGATATGGACACAATGCTGAAATCTCTGAAATCCTCCATGAGATCCCATACCCTACTCTTATAGTTCTTGAGCAGATCATTTTTGACAACATTTAGTCCTCTGACTTGATTAGCAACCAGTTCACTATCACCAAACACTTATAAATTCTTGATCCCCAACTTCCTTTCCCAATGAATACCTTGGACTAAATCCTCATACTCAATAGTATTATTTGAGCAAGCAAACTGGAATCTAAAGGTTGCATAATATCTCATACCTTTTGGAGACACAACCATGGCTCCTCCTTTAACTCCTTGAGCTATCAAAGAATAATTGCCATACCTCATTGTCATCTTTATGTTCTAGCTTAACTAGGGAAAGAAGATGATAATTCCCTTCATGTAGATAGTAGACACCCAAATTCGAATCTTCCATTTCCTTATAGGGTTCAAAATAATGTCTTTTACTAGCCCACTCATATAGAGTCAAGTTTGGGATACAACCCAACCTGGTATTTTCTTCATTAGTTCTTAGGAGGTCTTCTTGATTAAAAGTTGAGCAATTGGCATTAATTGGGCTAGGCACATAAGATTCAATATGATAGTCCGTAATGGGTTCGAGATCTAACTATGGCCTTTTCCCCATACCTTTTCCAAAAGAGAATATGTGACCAATCAGAAGACAGGTAGCCTCCAATCTTGGTAGTAAAGTTCCTGAAGCAGACACAAAGAAAAATGTGGTGGAAAATCTATGATGGACGCATTTTGCAAGACAGTCACATTGGAGAAGGCATGTAGAGTGAGACTCAGATCTTTGATGATTTCCACAGTGGTCACTGTTGTCCCATCTAATTGAACTACTCCTCTAGAGATAACCTCGTATTGGAGACTCAACTGATCAACTATTTGTTTAGGCATCATAGAACTATTGGCCCCGAATCAATCCTATAATTGTGCACCAATTTTTCTCCAATAATTAATGAGACATAGAATGGAGGGGTATCAAGTTCTTACCTTGTTTTTCTCCTTGGTTCCTCTCAGGTTGAACTGCATTGGCAAGCACTCTCTCTTGCTAGTTAGGAGGTTGACTTGAACTTGACCAATTTTGCATGGCAGTTTGTAACAGATCCCTCTACCCTAGAATGGCCAATGACTCCCATAGTTAAATGTTCACACTTGTCTTCTTCATTTTCTCAATAATATTGAATGATCTATCTTTTTGCTGCCCCTTCCCTAGCACATTTATTTCTTGCACATGGGTTGTGATAACCCGTTCCTTACTAGATTTGGAAGGTGGCTTGGATTGGTTTTGCATGTTGGGGGTTGAACTTGGAACACCAGGACCTTGTGGAGTGATGGAACTTGGAACTTGGAACTTCTCTTTTGGACCATGTGTTGGCATCCACACCTTGAGGAGGGATTGATTCATCCCACGAAGTCTTCAGCTTGCCAATTGACAAGCATGGTCTCTCCTAGAGGTTCTCCTTGTTGAGCCCCTTGAAGTTGATCTCCTTCCTAGCTAGGTTCTTGTGGCACCATACTGGTTTTCACCATTAGATCTTGATTTAAAGCACCATTAAAACACATTGATTGGTTATGGGGCTGACTGCATGGAAAACACCAATCATATTCCTATGCCATATTATTCTATGCAGGAACCAATGCCTTTGATGTTGAGGCTGTATTTAGATCATAAGACCTGAAAGGCCTAGCAGCTTGAGGTTTTCCTTGGTTTTGGATCTGATTTGCGATCCGAGATGGTGGCCTATTCTATTGGTATTGGGGTCTAGCATGATACTAAGTCTGAGGCTGATATGGCCTAGAGCTCTGTGCATGCTATCTTTTGATGGTCACTAGTTCATTTCCTAGGTTTTGTAGTTGCTTCATCACTTCCTGAAGCTCTTTAGAGGTGTTAGATGATGAAGTGGAAGCTTCAGCTGAGATTTGACTCTTGGGGGTGGGTATAGGAGCTAATGTAGGCATTTGGATAATATCTAGGTTTCCTAACTCAGGGTATAGAGGCATGGATGGCCTAGGAGCTATTTTACCAGCTTGAATAAAATAGTTCTCACCCCTATGGAAAGACTATAGCTTGTTGGAAATTTAGTTCCCCCATTGATCGAATCATCGAGAGAAATTTTAGAGTTTATAGCCCCAAGAAAGTATAACAAGGCACCTTCATTAGTGGGCTTTACTATTGTTGGAATCCTATCCTAGGTCCACTAGAACTTGAGGTTAAATTCTATCAGCTTCTCATTGGGGGCTCTCTTGATAGTTGTTAGTTTCTCCAACAAAGATAAGTTGTCACCTTTCTCTCCAAACTGGTTGTGAAGAGTCGTGAAAAGATGATTCCAATTTTGAATAGAGCCACCCTTAATGCTTTTGAACTATTGTGAAGTCTTGCCTTTGAGTGAAGAAGTAAGAAGCTTGACTACAATGTCCATCTCGTGAATCTCATGGATTGTACAGAAATTTACAATATCATGGACATGATCACGTGGAGAAGTTTTGTTTTCTCTAGTGAAATATGGGAGACTCTTTAATGCTGCAATAGGAATTGGATTTTGTGCATTCAAGGCAACTAGACTACTACCAGTGAAGTTAAAATAAGGATTTGGCTGAGCCATTTTGGTCGGTCATAGCACTCCAATTGATTGAATGAATGGTCTACCGGGAGGAGGTGTTGATAAAGCTCTCGCTTGATGGAGACATAGACCTCTGGACTCTTCTTCTTCTTCTCCCTCTATCTAGGGATAAGTCTAGATAGACAAACAATCCTTCTTCTCTGGTTCTTGAATGTGTTTGTATTCTTCTCATGAACTTGCTTGGGCTACTTAAACTAGTAGATTTGTTTCTTTTGGAGTCACCAAATGTACGGTTTTAAATATTTTTAAAATCTAGAATCACGGTAGGGGCACATCAATTCCTACTGTAATAAGATAGACACTTCTTTGTCCCACAAGGCATGCCAAAACTGTTAGTGTGAAATCACAACACCCCTAAATGAGTTCTATAGGTCTAATTTTATAAGGCAAGGTCATTTGGTGTGATTGCATAACATTGAACTTTTCCTAAGGCGTGTGACTTTACAAAGATGGAAAATCTCTCTAGATTAAAGGTTGGTTCCTTATTCCTCTATTTAGGTGCATGTGTGAGGATTTGTAGCGGATTTATTTTTGTACCTAATCTAAAACTTTCCAAGGAGACAGGGATAAGAGAGTGCAAGAAATAAGAAATAACTAAACTACTAGGTGATGCACCAAAGGAATGATGAAAACTTAGTTTTCCTTTGACATAAACCAATAAAATGCATATAATAGACAAGCATAGATAGCTAGATCTGTAATGAGAGACCGGATGGAGTACAATAAATAAGAAAGGATCTAAAATTGATCACGAGACGTATTTTTATTTCTCTATAGATTGAGATAGTTCATTAGAAGATATCCCAAAGGTAGAAACATATTACAATTTTAATGGAAGGCTTGAACTTGAACAAATCCCTCTTCCGAAGGAGAAGGAGCTGTAAAAATAAAAAATGTCCAACCCTTTACAATGAATCTTGCCCCCATATTTATAGATTCGATCAGAGAGAAGAAAGGGAGAGAGAAGCAAGAAAACAAAGGTATAACCTCAACCACCATTGTTAATGATTCTTCTAAAATCTACCCCCAAATCCATATTCTTGCATTGATCCTTGGTTCGGTGCCTTGAAGGAAGAGGAAACGATAGAAATAGATCGAATCCAATCTAGTTGTTGAGACTAATGATTTTGCATTGAAGGCTTGAATATTTTTAACCATTTTTCTCCCACCTAACCTCTTCAAAATTAAAGTTTCAGACTCCCATGGAATAGATGACATCGAGATCTTTCCAATGGTGTCAGATTTGTAATATTTTGAGCCATGAGTCGAAAGATATACCCCTTTGAAGTTTATATTGATTCCGTATAAAATGAGCGAGAGAACAATTTGAAAATGGGTCCCCCTCTTGATTGGTATACATGGTAGCGATTGGAACAAAAATCGGGCCCATGGGCCCGTAATTTACCTTTTGTCCTTTTTGCACAAAAACACAAATCTTAAAAAACTCCCGCAGCCCCGAAGCTCTGCCTAGACACGTGGCTCTTTTTGGTTTGCTGGGAAATCTGCTTCTATTTTTACCTTTTTGCCTTCTGGACAAAAGGAAAATTTTTAATTTTTCCCAACTCTCTACCTTGGTTTTGACTTGGGTCTAAATGCTAACTTTTTCCTTGGGTGGAGTTGCGGGCCATTTTGTAACTTTATGCCTTTTAGGGCGAAGGGAGAAAAACTAACTTTTTCCTGATCGCCCTCTTCCTTCCGGGACACGTGTCACTCTAGCGCTCACTCGGGAACCTTTTCTCTAGTTAACCCTTGAAGCAACGTCCTTATGACACTTAACAACCTCTGCTGGCCCGCTTATGCATTTGACTAATCAACTAGCTCTGCCTCCTTTTAGAACACGTGGAGGCACCGCGATTGTTTGCAAACCTGACCCAAAGTTTTCCTTTGGAGGAGCATCGAGTTGACACTTATCAGCCTCCACTGCTCTGTGGACTTTTCAATGGTCCCTCTTACTTTTTAGACTTTGGCTTACGTGGCGAGCTCGTGCTCATTTGGGTCTCTCGACTTGGGGCCAACTTTTGGAGATGTGCTATGCTTGACACTTGACACTCTCCGCTTATAGTTTTATACTTAGCCATTTTTGAAGCTTCTCCACCCACTCCTTGACTCTTTTTCACCATTTTTTATGTGGAGGGTCAAGTGAAGTTTTAGTTCCTCCTTTTGAATTCACTTTGGGAAAAACGTCATTAGGACATGTGGTCTCTTCTCTGCCTCCTCCATACTTAGTCATTTTGGCCCCTTCCTGAATCGTTTGAGCCCAAGGACTTCAAATCTTCATTGTTTTTCCTTCTTCTTACTTCTAGCTCCTCTGTAGCATCCTCTTTTATTTTCCGACCCTACTATCTTATAGTTCTTTCTTTCTCTTTGTAAATATTTTTTTAGGATTTAAATGAGTCCTCTCGGGTTCTTTATATACGGGGTCATGATTCAATCCAATATTTTCTTTGGGTGAAATATGGATAACAGGTGTAGATGGAAAACAAGAACCCGCGCCTGAAGGCAAGTTCACATTTCAAGACTTAGCGATTTTTAACATGAAGACCTATTTTTAGAAGATGGAATGCAGAGAACATATGAACGATGTAGAGATGTGTGAACCATGCATTGTCTATCTTTGGAGAAGTGGTTCAAAGTGTTTATGCATGGAGACAAGCCGAGAATAGAGTTGATGCTTCATTACCTTGTAAGAGGATTATAGATAGCGTGCTTGCATGTGTGGCTATGATTGTAAATGGCATGTGGCTATTAATAGCATGCATCTTATTTCTAGAATATATAAGTGGTGAAGGGAAAGTCCCCACCCTATATATATGTGATGTTAGGTACAAAATAGAGAGCTAGAGCTAGAGCTAGAGTTAGAGCTAGAGCTAGAGCTAGAAGCTGGATGTATGATTAAGATATGTATGTATGTGTAACGAGAGATGTACGCATATGACTGAATCACTAAATCAATTCCATATGTGCATTGGTATAGATTGACAATATTGTAAGGAGCTTCTGTATTTACTAATAGATGGAAGATATTGGCTGAATCCAAGTGTCATTCTATGTGTAATCGAATAGTGCATGTTATTAATTCAATCATGATTCTTGTTTAAACTTTTTATTTCATAGATATGAGGGTAGCATATATTGTAGAATTATGGACTAGTTATGAATCTATACATTTATCCCTTTATCATGTTAACATCCTATTAAAGAAACCCTAAGGAGGGACTGGTACCTTTGCGTGCTTTGTATGAGCACTCGGTTTAGGGTGGGTGATGTGCTAACACGACTAGGGTGTTATCGGGTAAATTCTAGGTTGCATCACCTCCTCCAAGTCCATGGGAGAGAGAGCTAGCTTCCACAAATGTGCACAAGATTTAGGGAGACATAAACAACAACACATTCACATACAAGACAAGTCCATGCACTAAAGAAAACACAACATTTAACAAATAAAAGAAAGGAGGAGAAAACCATATTCATCCTCACAAATGGGGAAGATAAGATGAGATACTCAAAAGTGCCAAAGGTGTGGTCTAACCATAGGATGCACACTAACAATTTCTTCACAACCTCCTTATTCCTCCAAGACAACAAACCCTCCTTATTGCTCCACCCATTCACCTAAATCCTTCTTGGGAGGATTTTCAAACCCATTGGGTTTCCTCTCCAAGAATGGGGAAGGGGTTCAAACCATATGAACCACCTTCCCCACCTCAAACCATATGAGGGGAGTGAAAAGAACCTACATGGATTTCCCATCAAGCCATGAGGTTTAAGAGGAAAATCCCTCCCTCTTCCCCCATAAAACTCCAAAATCCATCAAGCCATATGATGGATGGATAAAATGACAATTAACATACCCAAAATAATATACAAAACATGCAACAAAACACACATTTCAACTATAAGAAAAGATAAGATCTAACATGACATAAAACATAGAATGAGATCAAAGCCTACCTCCAAAATCTCTCCAACACTCTAAGCTTTTCCCACTTCCTTATCCAAGAAACTCTAGCTCCAAAAAGTCTCCAAGCACCAAGAAAAAGCTAAAAAAGATTATCTTTCTCCCCCATGAGGAAGAATTTGAAGGAAAAATTATAAATTTCCTCACCAATGAGAGGGTGACATGTTTCACCCCTCTCTTCCCTCCAATTCAAAGATTCCCAAAATAAAATGGAGAAAATATAAACTCACTTTTAACACTCTTCTCCCAAATTTCCCAAAAAGAAAATAAAACAAGTTTGTGCAACTTTTTACAAAACACACATAACAATCCTTCTTATACGGATAATGACAAAAGAGAGACAAAATGGGAGGTAAAATCTCTTTATGCCTTAAAATTAAGCCCCCTTACCTAATAGGTAGGGTCTAAGGGCTTATTTTCATGCGAAGTGAACTCCCAAAACTAAAAGGGGTCACTTAAAATGCCATAAATAGCACAATTTCGGGTTTTGCACATTTGGGCATAAGTGTAGAGGATGTGGGGCCCACTCAATGGTACACATGTGACCCTAATCCTCTCTAGTTAATACTCACTTACCCAACTGCAAAACTTAATGCAAGTGGGGACCATTAATTCCCCAAACCTAGTTTACTTAACAAAATAAACAACCTAATCACAATTAATTTTACATGACATGCCACATTACAAATAGGGGTCACTCACAAGTACCCAAACAATGAAATAAAACACTAAGGCCTCATACAACTCACATGGTTAGGACTTAGTCCCGTGGGCTACTTGTGCACAATTTTAGTAACCGCCTTGAAACCCACGTTCTCTTGTGACCTTTCACATGCACACCCATCTACTCTATAAATGATCAAGTCTAAACATGCAAATTTATGATATCACAACGTCAAGATGAAATCTTAAATGTGAAACATGCATAATCTCACACAATTCGTCATATGTTAGCCATTGTAATACATATAAATGTCATATCACCATGCCATCATGTGTCCTCATCAATAAATCGAATACTCTATAAAATCAAGACATGCGACTAAACTAAGTATCCAACATATATCAAATGGGTCCAAATATCATAGCAAATATGTTAGTATCCTCAACATCTAATGAAATGTGTCAACATGCTAATCAAATCTAAATTGGCGCTACACGCCCAAATCACCATACATGCCATGAAGATCAAATAACGTAACATAATGTCTAAAATATATCAAATCCATGTCAAATCATATCTATGAATAAAGAAATCAGTAGATAATTAATGCTATAAAAATGTGAGCACTAAAAACCATTTATAATTTATAATTTTTAATTTCTTAGTAATTTATCATTTCTTCATATGGAGGTAATTATGACCACGGATGCATCTATATTTACAATATCAAGAAAAAATAGGAATTGTACAACACACATTATTTCACCCATTCACTTATTTTTATACATTGATTCATATTTATGGATTATTTATACTTAAAATAGTTCTTTTAGTGGAAGGGGGCTAGGTGATTTGGTAGACCAAGTCATAATGAGAGCATTCAAATATCTCCACACAAGTAAAAAAATCCCAATTTATCAACGAAGGGGTGATGGTCAACCTTAATACACACATTAATGTACCCACTCCCCCATCCCCTTGCCCCAGTGGTGGGTAGAAGTAGGAATTATCAATTACATATTTCAAAAATATTAAAAAGCTCCCAGGTTCTAATCCCCAGGCCCCATGGGACCTGGTTACCCTCGCATTTACATAGTTGGTTGGGAGGACTCGCCTGCATTAGCACGCCACAAAGTGTGCTAGGTGATTGAGTCATTAACTATTGTAGTATTAAAAAAATATAAAAACTCAAAAGTTTGGATCTTATGGTAGTTTCCAAATCCCGATTATATACATCAAATCGCATTCACCTTCTGCCATCCTCCTTCAATTTATACAAAATATCCTCCAAATTGCGTATCAGCCTCTCACATGCACTTATGGATGTATTCTCTAGTCTATTTATGTTAATATTTATCATGGAGAACAAATATTGGTTGTACAAGACCAATGCATTGACAAGAATTGTGGATTTTAAATATTGTTCATTAAGCCATTCATATGTCTTGGAACAATGTTTCAATGTTATTAATAAGAACAATCAAGATGACCATACTTTGTACGACATTTAAAAAATTTGCTGCATATGTAAATTTGATGCAACTTCACTTTACTTGAGACTCGGGTAATGAACACTTTGGAAATTTAGAAATGGAAACTTCCTAAATGAATTTAAGCTTTTAATGATTTCCTAACTAGTAGCATGTAACATAATTAAAAAAATGCTACAAAAATTGAAAATGCACATCATAATAATATAACCGAAAGCACAGATTTATCAATATTCAAGTATATTATGTAGGGTAAATTTTAAGACCCCTAAAAATAAACCATAGATATTATTTGGTGAATTTCAAAATCTTGGTGAATGCGATGAATTGAAAGGAAATGTTGTTGGTCTATAGAAATTGTCAGCGTGTAACATCATACTATTAGCATACTAAATTTATCTTTTTCGCATGCATGAAAGGTGATTTGAATATAAAACTTTGGCTATTAACATGAATACTAGGCGAATCCGCCCAATAAATTAACTTGTGTTCATAAAATTTAGGTGAAATAACAAAGGATTTAACACCTCAAAATTAACCAAATCCAAATTTCAAAAAACCCAAATATTTATAAATTAACAAAAATTAACTAATAAAACTTACATTGATATTATGGTATCCAACATTAATATGTTTTCCATGGAAGAGTTGTTGAAGCCATCAAACTATACTCGTAATAGCCATCTTTATAAAATAGTGAAATATGGGAGGCCAAAAATCATGTGATATGTTTGGGCAAGATCAATTTTAGACAAAATGATAAGGAAAAGTTAAAATTATCCTCTATCAAATATTCCAAAGCATGTAAAATTTCCTCAATTAAAATTTTTGGGTTTACATCAAATTAAAGTTTTAAAGAGAAGGTCACCCTACGTCTTATCCTCTAACAAAAATAAATATTCAATCTTTGGTTTTAAAATTTATTTTAATTGTTTTGTTTTTATGCTTATAATTTTTTGATGAAGAAGATCTTTTATTATATTAATGAAATAAGATACAAGATAGATTTCAACAAAAAAACGGGCGGTATGAGAGCACGCCCCAAAATCACAAAAAAAATAGGCTAAGCCTAATAAACCAAAAGTCAAACTAGGTTCGAGCCTAGGGAGAAACAATAGAAAACAGATCTTGGCATAAAACAAATAACAAGATCAAGCAAAGCGATAGTAAACATGCCGAGGTGGGCGGATCTTGATCATCCATGTTATGTTTGTGGAGCTGTTTTCATGTTAGATTTTGGTACACCTTCCATGTCTTACACTCGAGATATTTTTATGGCAGTCCCGCTCACCTGGTGAGTGGGTTAAGGGGTTCGGGGTGAATCCCCACGATGGGGCTCGGGGATGAAGCCCCAAAGCAAATTTTCATGGGTGGTTTATTAACCCATGGGTAATGGGTAACCGTTATGGGTTGGTTTTGGGCCCATGGCTTTTTGGTACCCATTGTTTTGTAAAGCGCCTCTTGACTACCTATTGATGTACTTATATATAGATGGACATACAATAGGATTCATATGAGTGTTTTTGTGAAGGTGAATAGTGTGTGTGAATTGAAGGGTTTGTTGAGCGCACTCCAAACAAGATCTGGTTATTGTAATTGTGAAGATTGCTGGCTTGTAATAAAATCTGAGCAAGTGTTCTTGGTGGATGTAGCCCACATTGGGTGAACCACGTTAAATATTGTCTTCATGTTTTACATATTTCATTTCAATAATTTCTATTCATACTTCTTATTATTGCGATTATGAGGAATTATTCCGCATTAGATTCTATTAATTCCTAACAATCCGCCACCCTAAACTAGGTATATCCTTTCCAGTGTCGGGAATCTCCTAGCCATCAACATGCTCTTCTTTAGGATCTGCTTCCCCACGCATAGGAAAGGGTAAACTGATCTCGTGGAATTTGACAGAATAGGTAGTGATGGCGTCGATTCCATGCAATTTGTTGAGAAGTGGCGGAGGGAGAACCCCAACCCTACTGGTGATCCAAAGATCAAGGTGGAGAACTACCCTAGCCTGGCCGACGAGCTAAGGAATACGGAAACAATCTCGACCGCGGTGGTTCACAAGTGAGTGGTTGTGTCGATGGCTTGGCCTAGGAGAACGGAGGGAGCAAAAGAACACTTAGTGCTAGGATTTTTGTGTCGGCTACCACGAGTAGAGGGTGAGGAGTGCTTGGTGGGAGAGGGAGGCACCCGGGAAAAATTGCATGAGGCTTCCCCCCAATGTCGCAATAAATTTTGGAGGTGGTCCACCTCCAGCACCACCTTATTCGCTTGAACTTGAATTTGCAGAAGCACATTGGAGATCACCATAGATTTATTATAAATTGAGAAGGATTGGTCAACTACAGAATTAGCAAAGAAAAAATAATTCATTTCTTTCCATATCAAAAATAAAATGTCCCCTCTAAAAACATGCCAAATTTGGGTGAACATAGACATAAGTTTAGGATTGTCTCCTAGGAGGATATGTTGCCAAATGAAACAGTGGGGCCAGGAAGGAAAGAAAAAAGTATGGATCTAGTTCCAGGCAATTTGAGCTTTGGGACAGAACCAAAAACATGCATAATAGTTTCCAGATGCCCATAGAAGGGGCATTTGGGAGCCAGAATACCAATTTGAACAAGACGGGCCCCAATAGGAAGGCCTTGGTGAAGAATACACCACAGAAAATGAGCAATTTTGGGCTCAACACATATAGTCTAAACAGTCTCAAACCATCTGCCCCAACAATATGGGGTGGCGTTAATTCCCCAATGAGTGTTGAGTTTTTCCACCATGGGCAAATGGGGTGAGAGCCACCGATAGCCTTTGTTGGCTTTATAGTTACGAAAAGAGTATCAACAAACCACTTCCAGTCTATCCACCAAGGGTGAGAAGAGTGCACAACAATCTTATGTAGCATGTGATTAGGAACAAAATTGATCACAATATTGAAAGTATCTTGATCCTGGTTGGAGAGCTGAAACAAAGTTTTAAACTCGGCCAAGCAAACCAAGATTGTTTGTTTTTGTAGAAAAAATCCTTGATGGTATGAATTCCATGCTTGAATAATTTGAGCGCGGAGATTCCCGAGACCTCTGCAAGGCATTTCTCTTGGGATTGAAAAATTGGTGACCACCAGAGAGATTGTTGGTTGAGAGATAGCCCATTGTGAAATCCATCCCCTTTCCATAAAATCTAGGGTTTGACACATTCCCAGGATTTCCAGATACTTTTAAGCACAAAGGTGCCCATAATTTTGACAGGCACAAGAGTGATGAGAAGATTAAAAACCCTAAACCTTTCCATGTAGGGCGGCCATAAGGAGATCCTTCTAAGATGCCATGTCATATGAGAAATTTCCAAGCTTCCTAGCCAACAATGCTATGGATAATCCACTTAGCATATAGAGCTTGCCCTTGGTGTTGGATGTGGAGAAGCCCAAGGCCTCCAGAATTACGAGGTAAGCAACATATATCCCAAGTGACACGATGAAAACCTTTACCAGTAGAAGCATTAGCCCATAAGAAATATTTGAGTAGCTTTTCTAGCTTTTGGATGGATGCTTTGGAAGGCATCTAGCAAGGCAAATAGTAGACATGGGTGGTTGCCAAAACTTTGTAAGAAATTTGTAATTTGCTAGCTAGAGAAAAGGGTATAATGAGCCAATAGTCCAATTTTTTCACCACTCGTTGAATAACACAATGTCATAGATCAACCGGGAGGCTTGAAAAGAAAAAGGAATACCAAGGAATTTGAAGATCTCCCCATGTTGAAGAATTTTCCAATCATAAGTGGCAAGCCAGTCTGGCACTAGGAGGAATTTCCTTTAGCATTGAATTTTCACCATTGAATGGAGGAACTAGAAGCCAAGCAAAAAGTATCCAAGCATTGCATGGCATTGCGAATGTTACTTTCATCCTTGATAAGCATAAGGAATGAATCATCCGTAAAATTCCCATTGAGGAGTTGAGAGGTGGGCTCAACAGGCAGCGAAATTCCATGAACAAGACCTTGATTTTTGGCATGGGCTAATAGATAACCAAAGCCTTCAGCCACCAACACATAAAGTGCAGGGGCTAGAGGACAACCCTGTTTGATAGACTAGAATATCCCAAAGGGCTCTGAGCTAAGGCCATTGATAGATATTTGAGTAGAGGCATCTGCAAAAAGCATATTGACATATTGAATAAAGATGGGGCCAAAGCCAAGGGCTTGAAGCATGGTGAGGATGAAAGGCCATTCAATCCGATCATAGGATTTCTCAAAGTCAATCTTGATAAACATAGCGGCCTGGTGAGATTTATGGGCCCATTCCATGCCTTCCCAAACTGTGATGATATTATCTAGGATGAAGCGTCCCTGTATGAAGTCTGTTTGCTCTAGCTAAATAATAGCAGGAAAGAGATTACGTAATTGTAGAGGCAAAGCTTTAGCAATGATTTTGCAAGAGATGCTCAATAGAGTAATCGGCCGCCAATAGGTGATTTTCTCAGTATCTCCTTACTTAGGAATGAATTTTATGTTTCCCTTGTTAATTCTAGGCCCTAGGGATTGGTTGTGAAACCCTTCAAAAAATCTGAAAAAGGTCTTTCTCGATGGAATCCCAAAGAGTTTTATATAATTCATAGGGGAATCCATCGCCGCAGCCGAGCACTTTATCATTAGCCATTTACATAGTGGCTTCATGGAGGTCTTGATAGTGATCGTTCTTTCATAGAGCACCTTCGAGCCTCTGAAAGCTTGTGAGCCACAACTTCTAAAAAATTGATCAAGATCGGCTCGGTGGGCATTAGAGGGTGGTTGAGCTTGGAAAATGAGCTTGTAATGTTGCACAAATGCTTGCAACATAAGTTGTGAGTTAGTGATTTGAGCTCCATTATCAATGATAGCTCGGATCTGTTGAGAAGGATTTCTGGCTCGAAGAGAGAAAAATTTCTTTTGAGATCCGATCTCCAACTTTGAGCCAGTGCATTTGAGCGATCTGAGCACCTTTACCATTATAATTGTCCACAATTTGGATTTGATGCCAGAGAGTTGTAACTTGTAGTTATAGAGTGTTAGAGAAGGGATCACCGGAAGTGCCACCATCACCCAAATGAGATTTGAGGTGTTAACGGTGTATGAGTGGTGCCAATTTTTATTGGTGATTTGTAGATTCCAAGAAATCGGTAGTTCACATCAGTGCATCTTCTCACCAAAGTAGCCAGCTAGCTTGCATAGGTGGATGAAATTTTTGATAGTGACTGGGTGACAAAATTAAATTCCAAATCCACTTGATATGATTGATGGTGCGGCCATGTTGCGTTAAGGCAGTATTAAGAAAGAATTGGCCTTTATGACAAAATGGGAACACATCATGCCAACAAATACAAAATCATATAGGGAGTGATCTGAAAGGACAAAGTCATGCATAACCTCCACTAGCATGGAATAAATGTTTTCAAACTCAAAAACATTTTGAGATGACAACATGGCCCTGTCAAGTTGTTTGAGGACGTGATCTATCCCTCCACGGAGATTAGACCACGTTTACCAAGCAGTAAATGTGGGAAAGCAAGATGCGTTAGGATCAAATAATTCAAATTTATTTTGCATGAAGTACCATGCTTCCCTTTCAGGAGGTGTCCACCTCATAGGAATGTGTCCACATTTATAATTTGGGTTTTCAACCATATTAAAGTCTCCATGTATAACCCAATATGCATCGAGAATGAAGTTGGCTATCCACCACCATAGATCAGCCCTTTCGGCCACATCATTAGAGGCATAAATATTAAAGAACCCAAAAGGGAGGCCCTCACTATTAAAGAGGACCCATATGACACAGTTGGTGGGGTAAATTCCATGGTTAATTAATAAATGTTGCCATTTAGGGGAAAAAAGCAAAATTAATCCCCCGCGCCCTACTTCATGATTGCTATAGAAAGCCAAGTTGTCATGCCAAAGATGGATTTACAAACCATTTGCAACTGAAAACCTGTAATTTTAACCTCCTCCAAAAACAAAACATCCATATTTGTACATCGTTTCTAAGTTTCACATACTACATACTTACAACAGGAGTCAATGAGACCCCTAACATTCTAGGATAAAAAATTTATGGGAAACATTGGTCAAGAGCCATATACCAATCCTCCAAGCCCTTAAGAGAATCATATTAATTATTTAGGAAATGAGCAACATTATGATGTAAAAAATTCTGCAGATCAATTTTTTTCATTCGACATACTCAATGTTGTATTCAGATTCAATGGAGTCCACACCTGTGCGTTGGGCTATAGTCTCAAGAGTTGTGAGGTGGACTTCAAGGTCGTTTGGAATGCCCTTGTGATTTGTTTGGATGCAACAGAGGAATTGAATGCAAAATGGGGACGTGAGAAATAAAATTTGACTGGTCCATGAGAACTGATGCCGCAAGGGGTGTGCTAGAGTACTTTAGGCAATGAGATAGGCGAGATGATGCTGCAACAAATGGCTCCTTCACAATAGTAGTTGGTTCCTTTGCAGGTAGTCCTAGGTTCATTATATGGAATGTTGTCATAATGTTCCTTAACAGCTTGGTTCACAATGGCTAGGGGATCCAGAGGCTTTGGATTTTGGGATTTGTTGTTATTTCGTCAGCCTTCGGCCACTTTCCAACCTTCCTCCTATTGGCGTTTGACTAGTTCAGTGATGCTTTTACAATAGGGAGGTTATGGGGGACATAAAGTGGATAATATCTGATCTTGTGATCAGACGCTTGACAATGAAAGTAAGTATTGGGAAGATTTATATACATGATCTGCTGGGAGTAGATTTTATCACCCATTTGAATATCCACAAATTCCTTGAGGTCCTACAAAAGATCAATCTCAATGAAAACTTTCTTCTGAGGACGAGCATGGTCAAAATTATCAACTTACAGGTAGACAACATACCCAAGCAAAGCATCAATTTGTGGCAGGAAATGAACGCATGGCAAAGGGAGACTAGGAAATTCAATCCACACTAGCACTTTGAGGGTAGTATACTCAGATACCACAAAGTCCTTATGTCATGGTGTTAACACAAGCAACGAGTTGCGAACATACAAAGTGGCTTCCTTGGCCAAGATGTTTGGTGTGTTTTCCAAGTTAGAGAAATGAAAAAGAAAGAAACCCTTGGTCATGTTTTTGAAATTATCCATGCGGACCCCATGAGGGGTCGAGACTGTGTTGGCCTGGGCTTTTAATCATGCTTTTAGAGGGGATTTAACACACAAAATACCCAATGAGGAAAAAATGTTCTAACCATTGACATGCAACATTAAATTCAAGAATGGGGAGAACAACATCCGGAGGAGAGAGATTACCTTGTGAAAAACCTTCAAGACAAATTTCTTAGGAAGCTTCACTGACATTTCCATTGCTCACTCCACTATCTCCTTCCGTAGTTGAAACAATCGGGTTTGAGATGGCGAGGTCATTTTATAGCGGAGGCCCAGAGGGTGAAAAACCCTAGGAGAAACTATAACAATTAATTCCCGCAGTTCCTGCAAAGTTTGTTGTATGACGGTTGGATGGGGTAAACCCTAGAAGAGCCAACTCCGGTTTTGCGCTAGAGTTATAGAGCATTTTTATTCTTATAATTAACAAAATACGCATTCCATTTTTGTGACTTCGAAATCTTTCATCCCTAAAATATTTAATCTATATATGCCTTTTTTAATCCTATAATAATGTAAATATGGAAAGTAGAAATATTTTTGGTTTGTGATTAGAAACTTTCATTTGAAAGTAAATAAGGCTAGGTCTACACTCGTATTCCTATTTATTTTGTTGGAAAAAGTATACTCTATCCGACTAACATTTAAAGCTTTTTCACATTTAAACTCATCTAGGAACTCCTCTTTTGGTAACAATCATGATCAAGCGAGAACAATTCCTTGATGTGTTTTAATTACAACTTCATATCATCAAATGCCCACAATTGTTCTATAATTCATTTGTCTTTTGGGTATTCAATGTCTTAATGCCAACATCATTCAAAAATATTTTATCTTATTTTCATATTCTTTCATTGATATTGCCTCTTGGTTATTTCAATTTCAAATATAACAATAATATTCTTGAGAAACACCTTTCTATATTTGATCCTTGAGAGAACATTTCTATTAAAGAATATATTATAACATTTAAATGATCTTTAAGAATCTTGAATATAACACATGAAGATGTAACATGTAGACTCTTTCCATTCTCACAAAGTTGTCATGTTGCATATGACTGGTTTTTAAACCTACATAAATATTAAATTATTATTTGAATACCTAAAGTACAAAAGTGGATTCCAAAACAATTTTGGTCATTTTCAAGAACATTGAGTTGCACTTAAAACACATTAAGAAATTGTTCTTCTTGATCATGATCATTTGTTGCCAAAAGAGGAGTGACTAGATGAGTTAATTTGACAAATCAAACCTTTCTAACATCGTTCATATACCTTCAAATGAATATAAATAAAAATTCAATAAGTGAAACTCAAAGGTCTTCTCTAATAAGGTGATATTGGTGATCTCCACTAGGGATATGGCTGCCTAATTGATAGTGGAGAAAGGCCACAATGGAATGAAAGGTATCTCTGTCGAGGCTATGGACGTATGGCTAACAAAATAGTGATAATCTTCCTATAAAATAAACCTATATGTTCTTCACTAAATTTCTAATGTTATGCAGGTTCAAGCCAAAACAACTAAAATAAAAACAATAAGAACAAAGAAAATAATCTAGGAAACTAGGGAAATGCATAAAGGAAAACTAATATAGGAAAACAAGAAAATGTAGAAAGGAAAACTAAACTACTTCCCGTTATAGTTATTCTATTAGGAATTGAGATGAGGGAATAGAGAAATAATGCTTTAGGAACTATCCATTAACTACCAAAATCATCTCTCTCCCTTGCAAATCCTTCAATATGAAGGTGTTTTATCCTATTTTTCATAAATTTGATAAGATCTAATCCATAATGGCATGAATTTTCTATTTTGACCCTTTTTTCATGGGATTTATCCCATAATAGCACAAGATATGATATTTTTACTCTTTTATCGTAGCCCTTTTGTCAAACCATTTTTTGACAATGTCTTAGAAACTTGCTAAAGTTCTATATTGCCATGTCTCATGTTTATTCCATTTGGAGGATGTACATTGTTCTAGTTTGAACTTTGTTAACTCCCATATTTTTTTCATGAACTCATAAGTAGGAAATTTGAGGGTGATTGGGAATATTGGTTGTTATCTATATACCAACAATAATGGAGAAAATTTAAGTGGCCTATTGGTATCTATTTCTATCGGCATGTAGAGTGTATTTCAAAACAATGTCATTCTCTAGGTTTCTTGTCTACATATTTGTTGATGATGTTGAAAAGGTTCTTATTTTTATATATTCAACCATACCATTGAATCCTTTTGGGTAATAGTCCTGATGAAAATTTCATAGTCACCTTATTGTCATATGCCCATTATGTGAATTTACTAGAAGATGGTCCATTAGTGCATATGAGAGAGAAGGGATAACCAAAATTGGTTATGATATTTTCCTCAAAGAATTGAATGACATTAGTTGTTTTACAATTTTGAGTTGCTACTTGCCCTTTATCCACCTTATACAACAATCGGTGGTGTTTAGCAAAAAATATATGTCCTACTAATGATTAAGGGTTAATGAATCCAATGAAATCAAGAATCCACTGTGCAAAAGGTATTCCTATAATCACTTTGGTTGGAGTGGTATAGCTTGGTGTGTTTCCTTGTCAGTGAAAGTTAGACATTGGTGGAAATTTCTTACATGAGCATGGGCATCCTTGAATATTTTTGACCAATAGTAACTATCTCTTAGAATCTTGTGAGTAGTAGCTCTTCCTGATGGATGACCACTTCCCAACTTCTCATGAAAGTTATGAATCATGTCATGAACTACTTATTTGGAGACAAATATTAAGTATATCCCTTCATAATTCTTCCTATAGAGGATTCCTTTTTGATCATAAAATGGGAGGCCTTTAATATGATTTCTCTCCTTTTTTCTTTCTTCAATCCAGATGGACATTATCAATATAGAAAATAATGAATAATATGGTCATATTATTCATTACTTTGAATTCACTTTTTGTCGACCTACAATATGTCAATCATTGGGTTTTCATTTGCTATGAGTTGCACTAAACCTTGTTCTTTGACCATCTTGACAGTGATTATGCTAAAATGTAATATCTAGCCCAATCTAAATGCTATGACAACAATAAATAAATGAATAATGAAATATTGAAACTAACCCAAGAAAAAAAGAAATGAAATATAGAAACCCTAAGTACAAAGAGGGTTAGAAGAGCCTTAGCTGATTCAAAGAGGCTGTGGGAATGTGCTTTACACTGAAAGGAGACCGCTAAAATGAAGTTGGATACCATCACACAGAGCCTAATAAAATTCATATTTAGAAGCTTTGGGTGGACTAGGGTTCCCTAGTCTGAAATCTTGGTACCACTGGTATGTGTGAGAGGTCTATAAGCCAATTTCACGAGTTTGTAGATGATTCAAATAATTTTCTACTTGTTGCATGTATATCACCGAATTCGGCCAAGTGTCATTATAAACCCATGATAAATGAATCACCCGTAAAATCCCAGACAAATAATTAAAACCCTAGAAAATAAATATGAAAATGAATGTGTGGGACTTTCCTCACCACCATTACAGATAATTATCACTCAATATTGCACTACATCTCAAACCCAAAGTGTAGTTGTGTGTGTGTGTGTGTGTGTGTGGAATTGTGCCCTAGGTTGCTCTTATGCGTGTCACACTTGAAATAGCGAGTAAGTAGCTAGATGTAGAATGGGAATAACATGTGCATGGAATAGAATAAACTCTCCTCCTATGAATTGTGATACATATGAACCAACCTTTTTCCTTTTGATGGATCTAGATGGATCTACAAATGGAGTAATAGAAGCCTTGATGGATGTAACCTTAGGTGGTGCTAGATAGTGCTTAGTTCTTGGTCCCTCATTATGATCACATAACTTTATATTTATATGATTCCTTCACTTGAATTTCATAATTAACTCGAAAATTCTGAATACCAAAAATATAAGATGCTTAAATGGATAAAAAGGACCCAAAAGTGTGAGAAAAGTGTAAAAAGGACAAGGTCGTCTAGAGGGGATGAGGGTGGTGGTGCTTTGGTGTTACGGATGGGCGCTCCAGGTCTAGAAAAGGTAAAATTGAAATATGAAAAGACAGACTAGGACAATAAAGGTGCAAAACCAAAAGTAGTAATAGAAAACAATAAAAGATGGCCAAACACATGGGTTAATTATTAATTTTTGTACTTAAAATCCATATGAAGAATAGTATGTGATCGAGACTAAATAATTACCCAATGTGCATGATTTTTTTTCAACATTTTCCCTGACATTATGTCAGTGAGTGGGACGCTCAGTAACATAAAGTAGATAGAGATGCATACCTGATATCCATGTAGATTTCTATAGAAAGCTGTGCTTGATGGACTAGACAAAGCGTGGAGTGATAAAAAGGTGGAGTGTGGAGACTAAAGATGTAAAAGTGTAAAAAGGTGATGAGATTGAACCTAAGGGTGAAGCACGTGTGTAGATGTCGATGTGTGTGATGTACCTGTTGTTAATATTGATGTGTGTGATGTTATTATTGATGTTGACTTCTTTCTTCCCATATGAATAAACTTGGAAAAGATAAGATGATCAAGTAGTCAAATATGCATGTATATGTATAAACATATGTATAAATATGCATGTATGTATATAAAAGTGTGTAATAAAAGTACAAAAATGAAATAGAAATAAGTGCACCTAATTCGTGATGAGAAAAAAGGGTGTAGAAAGGATCATGTCGATGAAGTGCCGAGTTTTTGGGTGATCTCATGCCCCTCTCGAAGAAGTATAGGGAGGAAATTCTTATTTATCACCCAACCTTTAAATTCTTCCTAAAATCAAGAGTTCTCTTACTTTCTAGTTTTTGGGCGATTTGACACCATGATGATGTAGTGTAGAGAGGAAGGTCTGGTGTTATCCTCTAACATTTAACTACTCCCCGGAATGAAAGAATAGTTTTCCTTGTAAAATTCATTGTGTACAGATTTCTCTAAACTGTGTTGAACCCACTCGTTGTGTAACTACCCTTAGTTAGAGGCACTCCGCAAAAGGCACTGCTGTACTCAAGACCCAATTCTGACTCTAATCCTTGAACTATGCTATAATGTAATGGTACTTGTGTTATGTATACCATGTATGGGGTCAATGATTCTCCCAAATGATGCCCCCTCTTTAGGGGCACATGTGACATCAACATGGGAGGTGTGTCCCCAAAGAGAGGACTAACCACCAAATATTAAAATCTTCCTTGTAGGGGGAATGTGCTTGGAAGAAATCAAGGCACATGCAAATAAGTGGCTTGGAGACAAGTGTTAGTACAAGAAAATACAAATACGCATGTATACGGTGAAGTGTATACTAGACAAACAACATGTAAGCTAAAAAACGGAACAATAAAATTTAGGTCACAAAAAGTGGGTTGCAGAAACATGGGACACTGTCGCATGATGTCGCAAGACACTCAAGGCTGTAGTAATAAAAAAAAGTAGTGTGCAAACAAGAGAAATGACAAAGCCCGCATGAAAGGCATATAATGGAAAAAAGTACAAAAATGTAACAAACAACCATGGTGGAAAATAATCCTGCAAAAGAAATGTTGCACATGAAACACCCATTAAAATGTTAGAAAGATAAAATGCATGTGAAAGTGTGTATAATTGATAAAGTAATTTGCTTTATGAAACAATATCACCCATGTACAAGTAGGAAAGTGGATGACCCTGGAACCCGATGTGGGACCGATACTAGGTACACATGCTTGTATGTAAGGAAAAATCACAATAATGAAAGATAAAAAAATAATTTTATAAACCTCCATCTAATCGTTTAGTGTATTTTTAACCTCGGTCAAGGTTGTAGAAATGTTTTTTTAACCTTGTAAATGGATGTGGGTGATCTTGAATATTCTCCAAATTTGGGATGCGATTTTCAAACGAACACTTGGAAAGCTTCAAAATGCAAATTGTGAGTTTACTTGTAAAAACTTTAGAGGATTTGTGATAAGATGAGCCTACATTTTATAGAAGAAAAGTGGTTCGAATTTGGTTGAATAATATTGAATGCACATGCTAAAAATAATATTGGAGGAGGTTGCATAGGTAGTTCCAGGAATTTAGGGACAATAATGGAATTTATTATAGAAGTTGTATTAGGAAATGTGGTTGTACATGCAATTCAATTGCCCCATCCTTTCTAGGATTTTAGAAGTGTAGTTAACTAGGATGAGAATGTGGAGTCCATGTGGCTATTATTGAATCCAAATAGGTGGAATTAAATAACTAAATTTAATTAGTATTTAATTGTGAGGAGATAATTAACCATTTAAATAAATAAATGTTTAATTATATTAGCTATAGAAGGTGTTAGGAATTAATTTAATTAATTCCAAGAGAATAGAAAATCTAAATTAATTTAATTTTGAGGAGATAATTAACCATTTAAATAAATAAATGTTTAATTATATTAGCTAGAAGGTGTTAGGAATTACTTTAATTAATTCAAAGAGAATGGTAGAATTAAATTAATTTAATTGTGAGGAGGTAACTAACCATTTAAATAAATAATTTTTAATTATATTAGCTAGAGGTTGTTAAGAATTATTTTAATTAATTCCAAGAGAATGGTACAATTAAATTTATTTAATTGTGAAGAGATAATTAACCATTTAAATAAAAAAATGTTTAATTATATTAGCTAGGAGGGTGTAGGAATTAATTTAATAAATTCCAAAGGCATGTTAGAATTAAATTATTTAATTCCAAAGGGTAGGAATATAACTTAGGTAATATAATTAATTTTAATTAATTCTAAAGGGGAGTATTTGAATGATGGAATTAATTTAATTAATTCCAAAGGGGTGTATTGTGGTGAGATAGAATTAATTTAATTAATTCTAATTGGATAGAAGTGGGATAGAAATATGTATGTATTTTTAAGGTGTCTACATTTTCCTTTCTTTTAAGTGTTATTGCACATTAATAGTGCTTTAAAGATAGTAGAAACATGCAGATCAGTGAGTGAAAAATTGTGAAGCATTAGGATGCCCTAGAAAACAATGATGCATTAGGATGTCCCTTCAAGTAGGATGGTAGAGGAATGCCCCCTCAATCGGGTGGGCGACACAACATATTAGTGGACAACTTATTGATAAGAAGAAGATAAGGGATTAAAATAAGAATGGGCAAGGATTGTGCTCGTAGATGAGTGCCATATGGAGAATAAATTTAAAGCAACATTATTTTTGTTGTTGCATAATAGACTTGTCACCATGATTATAAAAGAATCAACATGGTTAACCCAGAGATGTGTGTAACAATCAAACAAACTAAATAAAAGATAAAATTGGAAAACAAAACCAATATACATAGTAGGTGCAAACATCAAGGTTATAAAGTAACTAAGATGTAATCACACTACTTGTAAGTGGTCAAAAAAGAAAACATCAACAATGTAACATAAAGTGGAAAAATAATACAATCAACTATGCCCCTAATGTGTGCCACAATGATGTGTAAGTAGATGCAAATTCTCCCAAAGAGAGATTTATATCGACTGGAAGAGTGAGAAAAGTGATTACTTATGAAACTCTTGTTGATCCATTATGAAATTGATCGGGTTGAAATTTCCCTAGGAGAAGTTATATCATGAATGGAAAACAATTTTTTGAGTTGCCCCAATCGCACATTTAGCATATCATGTAAAGGGAAGAAAGTTCTTAGTTATAAGATTGACATGATTACTGGGGTAATAGATAAAGGTATGATGTTTACAAAATGGTACTGAGATGTTGAAAGACTCACTTCAAGGGTTTTCCAATTGTAATATTTATACGATAAGTGAATTATTATTCAAAAATTTTGTAATTAATTTTTTGATTTTTTTGGATTTGTACAAGTTTTAGAAAGATTTGAAAACAAATACAAATGCAATAATGCATAAACAATAAAAAAGGAAATAATTCCATGGCTTAAATAAACTAGGAGGAAAACATAACACGTGTAAACAAGAAATGAAAATGAACCCAGAACATGAAGGGACCACACCAAATTTATTTGTTAACTAAGATGCGAGTAAATTTCCTACAATTGGTCTACAACAAAAATGTAAACAATGTACACCAAAAATAAAAAAATTAAAAGAAGAAAAATCATTGTCACAAGGTTGATAAGTTGTAATGGTGCAACACAACATACAAAAATGATGTCTAATGACACTCTGAATGTGTTCCACATTGAAGAACTAGATAGATTTGAATGCCCGTGAGTGATAGCTTAGAATGCAAGAGGATTAGATCAGTCCGATGAGTGGAGTTATACTTAGATACTCCAAAAGTGATACTCTTATCGGATCCCATTGAAGGTTTTTATGTATTGGTTAAAATATAAAATCAAAATTTGCCCTAAGAAAATTTATATATTGAAAGGGTAAATGATTTCCTTGAGCATAGATATACACCATGGTCAATAAAGATGATTGTCAAAAGATAATCTAGAATGATCATGAGGAGCACCGTTGTCAAAAGGTGAAATTGTTAAACCGTGTTATCCAACTACTTTGAAATATTTTCAAACATTATCTAAATGTTTTGATCATGATAATTTTAAATTAATTTTAGTTTTTTGCAACAATTTGGTGTTTTTGTATTTTGTGAGGCATTTTATATTTTTTTGTATGTTACAACTTGATAAAAGAGTGCTTCTTTGAAATTAGGTGCAAATAATTAAAAGCATTCCATTACATTGGTAGAAATGTAGATGATAAGATGATAGGATGTTTCACTTCGCTTGTGGCTCCACGTAACTAGGAAGATGTGAGGGCTCATCACCAAGAGCTAAGAAGGACATGAAAATGAGGTGAAAAGTGGTATGAAAGTTGAAGATAAAGGATGTAATGACACAAAGTGTAACAATGATCCATGTAAGAAGAGTGTAACTCATCTACTCAAGATTAGTGAACGATTCCAAGATGATTCCACTTTATAGGTTTTGACTGACTCATTTGTATATGGCCTACAGATTGGCAAAATCTGGTTAAAGGACTTGTTGTCTCTTTTTAGCATGAGAAACTAAATTACTTCTAGGGATTTTATTTGATTAAGAACTTTGATGAAGACTTTAAAAAGGCTTTATTGACTAATTATTTATGGATTTTTGTGAAGGACACCCTACATGTTACCCCATGGAATCAGTAAAAGGAAAGGGCTCAACAACAAAGACAAAATGTAGGTGAGTAAGAGATTTCTCTGTTCCTAGTCTCATACTTCCCGTAAGAAGTATGGGCTTATCACTAAAGACTATGAAGTACAAAATGTGTATTGATTTTATAAGTTTTTTTGTATTATTTTGATTGATGTAATTTGTATTGTATGTTGATAGCGTGCTTTGTTGGGAAGAAACATTCGCCCTCGAGTCTCAAAGATCATGCGACTAGTAAGATGTAAGGGTTAAACATCGTAGATTTAGATGGGTGGTCAAAAGGACCAATTAAAGAAGTTTAGTGATTTCTATTAAAGAAAGAGTTTATTTTAAAGGAGGAGTTGCCATCGGTAATCTTTGAGAAAAAATCATAGGTAAAAATATATGAAATGGTAAGAACCATGACAAAAATGAGATGCACAATGCCCAAGAGGAACAATGTTAACTTATGTCGTGATGGGTGAAGAAGGAAAATATATGATAATGACATGATTAAAATATATTTTAATAGATGGAATGATTAACATTATTTGTAGGAACTTTTCCATTTTCGATTGGAAACAATGCTCTAATATAGGGTTTATTTTCTTTATGCTTTTTTAAGTTTTCTAAATTTTGGTGGGTGAGGATTTGAAATGGAATCATCAAGAAAGAGGTCTATGTTTATTGAAGTTGAAGATTCCTAAAATGTGAGACTTGTGTGGGTGAAATCCAAGTGAAGAAAGGGAATTTAAATATTTGATAAGTCCTGAAAGATGAGACTTGGGTGGAAAAGGTCCAAGTCAAAGGAGGAAATATGAAGATTTGATAAGTCTTGAAAGATGAGACTTGGGTAGACAAGGTCCAAGTCAAAGGAGGAAATCCAAAGATTTGATAAGTCTGCAATACAAGACTTGGGTGGATATGATCCAAGTCAAAGGAGGGAATCAACTGATTCGATGGGTCCTGAAGTACTAGACATGGGTGAACAGGTTCCAGTCAAAGGATTGAATCAAAGGATTCAATAAGTGATTAGATAATTCTTTGATGAGATCAAAAGACCTATGCGATGTTAGAAGAAGATTGTCAATGTGGGGAATATGTTGAGATTCATATTCACCTATGAATGAAAGAGTGTGAGGAAATAAGGATGGATCTCTAGATGTATACCCGGGGTTCCTTAGATGCCATAGAGAGGAAATAGTCAATGTTACTCCTTCTAGGTTGTGAATTAATTGATTAGAAAAAATATTTGCAATTAACACTTGAAAAGGTTGTATAAGGATATTCTGAGGTATACACACCTCATAAAGTGTGCTCATGTAGATATCCTGACAAGTAAGAGTCATCATTAATGAGATGCCTGTAAGATTAATTAGTTGAGGTGTAATGGACATAGAAGGTTGCATTTCTACAAGTGTCCAAGCTTTTTGTGGTTTTATTTTGACAACAAGACTAGAGATGTTAGGCATAGGAGCTGGAATGGAAATAATATAATCAAGCTCAATGGTGCTTGATGATGGACCCTCTTTTGCAATGTCAAGGGTTGAAAGAGAGTCTTGAAGAAAATTCAAGCTCTCATTAGGTGTTAGAAGATTTTCCAAAACAAGTTCAATGTTTGTTTGGACTATAGGAAGAAAATATGTAGAAGATATGGATTGGTTGGAAGGGAGAGATAATTGAATTTTGTCATGATCTCATTGAATGTTAGTATGTATAGAAGTGGGGACAACAGTCAACTCTTCAATAGAAGTGGAAATTGACGTGTCGTCGGTTATGAGAGCTTCATTTTCAAGCTCTACAAATATCTCTTCATCATCGATTAATTCTTGGACATAGTTCTTAAAACATGCACATTTATTGGTTGAGTGGCCATCAATGTGATGAAAATCACAATATGTGTGAGTTTTGTACAATATGTCTTAGGTTCTCCTTCAATCCAAGGTCTTGTAAGGGGATATTTTATCATCCCAACCACTTTGAGTTGATGAAATACACTAGAGAGACTTTCATCGAGGGTGTAAACTTACGTTTAAATTTGCACGCGGCGTAGTGTCTTCGCTAGGTTATATGATTGAATTTTTAATTTATTGGTCATGTATGTTGGGCATATTACGATTATCCATTACACCAACTATGATGATATTATGATTTCCATAGATGTACCAAGATTCATCATGATAAGTTCTAATATGGTGATTATTACGAGTGAGATTGAAAGAAAAATCATTTGACAAACTTCTCTGAGAGGTCCGTGAATGTGGTGATAGATCCCTTTGGAAGGTGTAAGAACCAATCCAAATATTTTCCTCCTAGACTTTTAGGAAAAAGGAACAAGAGAAATCTATCATTATATACCACTTCATGGCATGCTATGGAAAATTATTTGATATGTTGTCTCGGATCAGTTTTTACCTTGTATTTTTCAAATTTTGGTGTCTTGAAAGAGCGTGGGAATGGTATGCGTAAGATGTCCATGTGAAAGGCTATGGACATAATTCATCAAAATTGAATTGTTTTGTTGTTTTTTCATACATGTAATGGTTTTTCATCATTTTCCATTCTTGGGAAAAGGATGAATTGTATAAATCCACCATTGTAATGAAAAATGAGGGAGAGTGAAGAAAGGTATGATGAATAACTCAACCCTTAGAAAAGTGAATGCTAATATGGATGCTAAGCGAAGAAAAGTTTTAAAAACTTGACCCTAGAAATGTGAATGATAAGATGGAAGTGACAAAAAGGTTTGAATAGATGTGACTCTAAGCAATGAGAATGAGAAGATGGAAGTGACAAAAAAGTTTTGAAAATATCTCACTCTAGAAAAAGTGAATGATAAGATGGAAGAGGGAATAAGATGGGAAAAGCTCGACCTTAGAAAAATGAATGCGAAGAGGGAAGAAACAAAAAGGGTTAGTTGATTACCCGACTCTTAATCAAAATGAGAGTTAAGAGAAAAGGGATGAAAATAGGTTAGACGTGTTCTACTCATTAACAAAAATGAATGTTAAGGGAGAAAATATGTGACAAGGTGAGCATGGTCAACTCTTAATCAAATGAGTGATAAGAGTAATGAAAAAGGTGAAAAAGGTAACTCTTAACAAGATGAGTGTTAAGAGGTACGAAAAAGGGGTGAAAAGTGAAATGTGCTCAACATGTAACAAAATGAATGTTAAGGGAGACAAAACTTAACAAAGTGAAGACAATCAACTCTTAACAAAATGAACGATAAGAGTGATGAAAAGAGGGACTTCACAACACTTAACAAAATGAGTGATGTTAAGGTGGAAGATGGGTTGAAATGTTAGTTTAGATGATTCTTAACAAAGTGAGTGTTAATAAATATGAAGAGGTTTGAAATGAATTTACGATCCTTTACAAAAGTGAACGTAAAGAGGGGAGAGATCAAAAGAAGTTATTGTGCTCGAATTGTGACAAAGTGCTACAAGAGGAGACTTAAAACATGATGGATGATGCTCAACTCTTAAAAAAATGTGTTAAAGGAAGAGACTTAGGAAAAATGATGATTTTTCTCAAATTTTAACAAGATGGATGTTAAAAAGGGAGACTGAAGAAGACGATGAAGGATGTCAACCCTTAACAAAAAGTGTGTCAAAAGAGAAGACTTAAGAAGACATGAAAGAGGTTTACTCTTAACAAAAGTATGTTGAAAGAGGAAACACAACAAAGAAAGGGGATCACAAAAATAACAAAAGTGAATGTCGTCACAAGAAGTGAAGTAATGATAAGGAAAAGGTCCAAATGTCACAAAATTTGAGATAAGAGCCAAAGGGGAAGTAATTGATTAGTGATCTCAAATAAATGTAAAGTGAATTTTTTAAAGAGAGAAGTGATCAGTGATGAGGAAAGGGTGACAAAGCGCGTGACAACGTAAGAGTGATAGAAGCAAGATAAAATAATATTGTTAATTCAAAAAGTGAATTTCCAATGCATGATGTAAGAAAAGATATGAAAGAGGTCGATTCGTAATTTAATAAAGTGGATGTGAAATGCGGTGACGTAAGAGTAATAAAAGAATGATAGTGAAAATACCAACAACTCTACAAAGTGAATGTGAATTACAAAAACATAAGAATGTGGAATGCTCGAGTTTAGCAAATAATTTTAAACTTAAGACTTATGAAAATGAAAGATCAATGTCATCAAGAGGGTGCTTGATCGTGATAAAGTGAATATCATGACATCAAGACTTAGGTGAAAATGAAAGTACTCAAGTGCGGACATGGATGTCCACAACCCAATACTTAGACACAGTGAAAAAATGACAATGTGGATGAGAGAGAAAATGTGAATGATAAAAGTGAAACACAAGTGTGTAACACATGAGAAAAATGAAAAATGATGAAGTAAAATTTTTGTCCTCTACTTTAGACTGGCTTAGACAAGGTGTGGCTTCTTAAGTGGTTCACTCAACTAGGTCTCACAAATTACCTCTGCGAGATTAGTTTTCCAAAGAAGTCATGTTATTAATCCTTGGATTATCCCGAATTTACTTTACCCCATTTGATACCTGAGCAATAAATGCGTTTAATTATATTTTCACTGGGGTCACATGAAGATAATTTTGATGCTAAATCTCACAAGTGTATACTAGTCAAGTAGGTAAGCGGAGCACTTCCCGTTAGTTCACAAGGTTCCCTCTTGTGTGGACTACTTTGGGGTTCTTAAGAGCATCCCTCTTGTTGTCTTAAGAATTATGCTAAAGGTAACTTCTCCTATTTTTCAAACTAGACAAGCCATATCTCTTAAGCGAAACCTTCATATATAGTGTTTTGAATATGGTATTTTTTCTTATCTTTGAACTTAATGTGGTTTGGTTGTACACCATTTGACAACCTTTTGTTAGTAGTTTTAAAGTGTTTTATTAATCACCATGCGAGAGTGGGACCTACAAATAAGGATTAAAAAGTTTTTCTAAGGTAGGTAGAGGCCAAGATAATAAAAGCAAGTTCACGTTTTGATTTCCTAGATCACTTAAAAGCGCAAGGAAAGAACATACATGTACGAACAAGATTTGATTAAAAAAAAGAAAGATTAATTCCCAAAACAAATAAAAAAATCATATTTCTGATTTCCAAGATCACTTTGAAAGAGAAAGGAAATATCATATATATGAGGTTGTTAAGTTAAATTTTAAAAAAAAAAAAAAAAAAAAAAACTACATTTAAAAAAACTAAAATTGAAAAAAAGACAAGTGTTAGGAGAAATGAAACCATAATTTTTTTATAAGTCCAAATAAGAATATTTTTCCATTGTATAGATATTTTCAATAACTTTTCAATTAAAAAAAAAATTCATTTTGAGTTCATGAGAAAACGTTATGGCTTCCAAAAGATGGGTTATGATAGCGTTCTTAGTGAAAAATTTGAACATGAGAAAATGGCCTAACCATTGTTTTTTTTTCTTTACTCTAATTCACTGAGAAGATAAATTTTTGATAACAAGGTTAAATAAGAACAATAAACATAAATAAATATTTAGATCACACAATGATTAACTAAAATGAAACAAATAAATGTCGGGTCCCACTTGATCATGCATGCCAAAATATATGCAAGGAAAAATCACAATAATGAAAGATACACAAATAATTTTGCAAACCTCCTGTAATTCTTCAGTGTCAAACCTCATTAAATATTGTAGAAAATTTTTTTGAACCTTGTAAATGGATGTGGGTGCTCTTGAATGTTCTCCAAACTTGGAATGCGATTCTTATAAGCAATTGGAAAGCTTCAGAATGCAAATTGAGAGAGTTTACTTGCAAAACATTTAGGAGGATTTAAGATAAGACAAGCCTACATTTTATAGGTAAAGTGGTTGGAATTTGGTTGAATATTGTTGAATGCACATGCTAAAAATAGTATTGGAGGAGGTTGCAGCGGTTCGACACATTTATGGGAAATAATGGAATTGATTACGAAGTTGTATCGAAAAGGTGGTTGTACATGTAATTCAATTGTCCCCACCTTTCTAAGATTGTAGAAGTGTAGTTAACTAGGATGAAGATGTGGAGTCCAAGTGGTTGTTGAATAAAATAAGTGGAATTAAATAACTAAATTTAATTGGTTTTAATTGTGAGGAGATACTTAACCATTTAAATAAATAAATGTTTAATTATATTAGCTAGAAGGTGTTAGGAATTAATTTAATTAATTCAAGAATAGTAAATTAAAATAATTTAATTGTGAGGAGATAATTAACCATTTAAATAAATAAATGTTTAATTATCCTAGCTAGAAGGTGTTAGAAATTAATTTAATTATTTCCAAGAGAATTGCATAATTAAATTAATTTAATTGTGAGGAGTTGATTAACCATTTAAATAAATAAATGTTTAATTATATTAGCTAGGAGGGTGTAGGAATTGATTTAATTGTGAGGAGATAATTAACCATTTAAATAAATAAATATGTAATTATATTTTCTATAAGGTATTAGGAATTAATTTAATTAATTTCAAGAGATGGGTAGAATTAATTTAATTTAACTCGAGGAGATAATTAACCATTTATTAACCATTTAAATAAATAAATGTTTAATTATATTAGCTAGGTGTTAGGAATTAATTTAATTAATTGCAAGAGAATGGTATAATTAAATTAATTTAATTGTGATAAGATAATTAACCATTTAAATAATAAATGTTTAATTATATTAGCTAGGAGGGTGTAATAATTAATTTAATTAATTCCAAAGGCATGTTAGAATTAAATTGTTTAATTCCAAAGGGTACGACTATAGCTTAGGTAATAAAATCAATTTTGATTAATTATAAAGGGGAATATTTGAATGATGGAATTAATTTAATTAATTCTAATTGGATAGAAATGGGATAGAAATATGTATGTATTTTTAGGGTGTCTACAATGCTAAGTATCCATGTAGTGTATAAAGGACCAGTATAATATGCTATCACAACCATAAATTAAGTGAACGTGTATGGATGTGTGATAAAGATAATGACATACAAAATATCTATCTAGCATGTGGAATCTGATGAACATGTACAAGTAAATATAATAAATAGTAAAAATAACCAAGATATGTAGTATGTTGTAGATGGATGGAGTGGAATGCAGAGTGAATGATGGAAGCCTCGTGCCCCTCGAGTGAATGGAATTGCATGCAGGGTAAGTGTAGCAAGTTGGGGGACAAAAAGGGGGTCATAAGTGGACGTCATATTGCAAATAACAATATAGTATCAACTTGTAGGGATTATTAGCAATACATACACTCAAAATTAGAAAAATTTATACCAATATGAATCGTAGTATCCTGGAATCTAGTTTCTAAAATACTAATTTTTTTTAAAAATGGACAATATTAGCTATATTAAACACTAAAAATTCAATGACTTGGTATTTTTTTTTAAAACGCCTATAAAATTATAGTTCGTTTGCCCATGATTTGGATGACCAAAAATTGATATATATTTTTCTCCTTTGGTGAGAAGTTAGATACCACTATCTATCTTGGGATGGATTTTGTTTTGTATTTTTTTGAGTAAATTTTTTTTTTTATGATTTTTTCCGTGAAAGTGGTATGAAAACATAAAGAAAATAGTGCACTTTCCGTTTGCCCACCATAACTTCATCAAAAAATATTGAAATCAAATAATTTTTTTTTTTGAACATGTATATAATTTCACCATGGTTGGGATGGTATAATTTTTATCACATTATAATAAGTGAAACAAAATTTGCAGTCTTAAACCTAGACATAAACATTCACGTGGAAAAAGTGTCTTAAAGACCTACTATTAGTAAAAAATTATAAAATGATATTTATCCTATTCTATTCACTTTAAAATCAGTATTTCTATAAATCTAATAGTCTCCCCTATGCAATGGTACAATTTTTATGACATATTTTTACTTTACGGCATGGTTCAAGTCTTTGGAAGACTAAATTTGATGTTTTGTTGTTTTTAATGTAAAATTCAGGGATTTGATGTCCACTTAATTGTCCCCCAACTTGGTGCACTTACCCCGTAGTGAGGTTCATTTGTTTATGCCCCTCAATAGTTAAGAATGAACCGTAAATGAGAGTGTTTCATCAGAAATGTCTTGAACAATGTGTTTTGTGTATCGTGCGGTGTTGAGTGTGTAGTGAAGATATGCGACTTAAAGATTAATTTTCCATGATGATGTAGCCTAAGCGTATATCACAAAAATATGATCAAAGGAGTGATTATTCATCCTAAAGCATAAATCATTACAGGGATGAGTAGGAGTGTTGATTTAGCCAAAAACGTATACCACTAAGGATGCAAGAAGAAGTGATGATTGAGCCTATAACGTATGTTACTAAATGATGCAAGTGGTAAATGATGATGTTGCCTATAACATATATCACTAATCTAGGAATGTCACATGATGGAAAAATTGGTTGACAAATTCTTGGGATAGATCACACACCAATGTTGTACACATATATATTCAATTTAATCATGTAAACAATAAAAACGGAAATTAAACCGTAAGAAAAAAATAAAAAGAGGAGAATGAGTAACAAAAGATATAACGTGCTTCACCCAATGTGGGCTACGTCCACCACCGAGAAACAACTAATCTATTTTTATTTCTTTATAGAGGAAATATAATGAAGATTTACAACCTTCGACACTTTTCATGGATGTACAATAATTTGTCCTTAGAAGCTTCTCGAGCTTTCTCCAAGAAAAAGTTCTTATAACAATAATAAGCGAATCTCGCTTTCTCTAACCCTATTTTTATAGCTTATAAGAAAGCATATAAAATTTTTAGGGAAACTTAGCTAGGAATTTACAACCCTCCGATCACCTTTATAACAAAGGGGTGGATTTAATCTATGTCAAACATAAAAATATGATCGCATAGATAACCAACGTAGGTTATCAAATCAATTCCGATTACTTCTAGTCACCGATGCGCTTACCCAACCGACGTTAGTTCCTTCTAAGATACCATATCCGGTTACCAAACCAATGTTGGTTCTCGTTGAAACTAGTACACCTAAAATACATGTCATTTGTGATGCTATTTAGCTCCATAACTTAACAATCTCCCATTCGGAGATAAATTGTTGCATTGTATCGTACAACTCTATCCTTGGATCCTTTCCTTGGCTTGTTTCTTCCTCTTCAAGTCTCAAGCTTGAAGACCAACAGAATTTGAGTGAAGCTCCAACTTCTCCTTTTCCAATGACTTCATTAACATATCCACAAGGTTCTCACTTGTATGAATTTTCTCCAATTTCAGCTTCCCATCCTCCAACACCTATCGTATGAAGTGATATCTCAACTGAATGTGTTTCGTTCTTGAATGAAATGTTGAGTTTTTACTAGATGAATCAAACTTTGACTATCACTGTATAATCTGAAATCCTCTTGCTCCTTTCCCAACTCTTCTATGAACCTTCTCATCCATATCATCTCTTTGCTAGCCTCTGTAACTACAACATATTTGACTTTTGTAGTAGACAAGGCCACAACCTTCTGCAATCTCAAAATCTAGCTAAATTTCATGCCACCTACTGTGAATACATATCTAGTGGTGCTTCTCCTACCATCCAAATCTCCAGCCATATCTGAATCAACATAGCCACATAAAGAAGTATCTGACCCTCCATAGAATAAATACATGTTGTATGTCCCTCTCGAATATTTGAGTCTCCATTGGACTGTTTTCCAATACTCTTTACCTGAATTAGCCATAACTATATTCACAACTCCCACTACTCGTGGAATATATGGTCTGGTACAAACCATTGTATACATAAGGCTTATAAATACTAAAGCATATGGAACATGTGTCATGTACTTGACCTCCTCATGTGATTTAGGGAATTGATCTTTTCTTAATTTAAAGTGTTCAACCATAGGTGTACTTATTGGTTTTGAATTCTACATTTTAAACCTTTACAACACCTTATTGATATAATCTTCCCGAGACAAATACAATTTCTTGTTCTTCATGTCTTTATGAATTTACATTCCAAGGATTTTCTTTTCTGCTCCTAAATCCTTCATTTCAAATGTATGAGCTAACTTTTCTTTAAGCTCACAAATGTCCTACATACTAGATCTTGCAATAATCATATCATCTACATATAGTAACAAAAAAATATAGCTTCCATTTTCAAGCTTTTGAAATAAACAAAATGATCATATTTGCATCTCATATAACCATGCTCATGCATAAAACTGTTAAACCTTGTTGATCATTGTCTTGGAGCTTTCTTGAGCCCATACAAACTTTTTTCAACCTACACACAAGTTTCTCCTTACCCTTGACTTCATAACCAAGTGACGTCTTGCATATATATCTCTTCCTCCAAATCATTGTGAAGGAAATCCATCTTAACATCAAGTTGTTCTAAGTGAAAATATTCTACTATAACTAAACTCAAAACAATACAAATGGAAGTCATTTTTACTACAGGAGAAAAATCTCACCAAAATCAATACCTAGTTTTTGTGCAAACCCTTTTACCACAAGCCTTTCCTTGTATCTTTTTTGTCCACCTTCTTCCTCCTTGATCCTGTAAACCCATTTGTTCTGCAATGTTCTCTTACCTATTGAAAACTTAACCAAATCTCATGTTTGATTCTGTTCTAAGGAGTCCATCTCCTCATCCATGTCATGCTCCCACTTCATGTGGGTATCCTCCTACATTTCTTCTTCAAAACTTTTAGGCTCACCACTATCAGTAAATAACAAATAAAATAAGGAAGGTGAAATTTTTCTAGAGTTATACTTACCCATATATGAGGTTCATTATGTACATACTTTGCATATTTGTATTAACCTCTTGTATGGACCGACACTAGTCATCTACTGCTAACATTGGTTCTCGCTACCTATGCCAGCTGCTCTCACCGACACTGATTCCTTAAGGTCCCTGTTATAAATATGAAAATGTATTTTCTTCCACAAACTTGTTAATCATTTCATCCTTAGGCATCAAAATCTTATCCCTGTATATTCTCTTTTCATTCCACTCAATATCATGACTCTTAATAATCTTAGCATCATCTAAATCCCAAAAATAGAATCCAAAATTACTAGAGCCATAACCAATAAAAATGCATCTCTTGGATTTAACATTTAAATTCTTCATGTTTTCTTTATCAACATCCACAAAAGCTTCTAAACCAAATACTTTAAGAAAATAAATATCTACCTCTTTTTCGGTCTAAGCTTTTTCTGGTATTCCACCATCTAGTGTACTTGAAGGCCCACTATTGATTAAATATATTGCCATGTCTATTGCTTCTACCCAAAACTATAAGGGTAATCCAACATGTAATCTCATGCTTCTTTTATTTTCCATGATAATTTTATTCATTCTTTCAGCCACACCGTTCTCATGTGGTGTTCTAGGAATTGATATTTCTCTATGTATTCCATTCACTAAATAATAATCGTTGAAATCTTTGCTACAATACTCACCACCATTGTCAGATCCAAGGAATTTTAAATTTAAACTAGTTTCATTTTCCACAAGGGCTTTCCATCTTTTAAAAGTTTCAAAAACATCATATTTACCTATATACAATAAACCCATACCTTTTTGTGGCATCATCAATGAAAGTCACATAATATTGGGATCCTTCATGAGAAGCTACCTGGCTGTTCCCCACACATTTGTGTACACAAGCTGTAATTTTGATCCTTATTTGTTGCCCCAACTTTAAGAAATCACACTTTCTTTTTCTTTCCTTTTTGCTCCTTATTTGTTGCCCCAAATTTAAGAAATCAAACTTTATTTTTCTTTCCAAATATGTAATGCTCACGAAATCAAGATCTAAATGTTTTAAATCGATAACTTACCCTTCACCTTTAATATCTTCATTACCTTTTTACTCATATGGTGCAGATGATTATGCTAATAGCCACATACTTGCATCTGAATCTTAAGTAGATAGAACATAAAAGGAATTAGTGATATAGGTAGACAAATATAATGTCCCTACCTTCTTGCCTCTTTCTACAATAAGATCTCCCTTGGTAACTTTCCAAGAGTCGGCACGTGAATGTAACCAAGCAACAAACTTCACTTAGTTATCCTAGATAAATTAGATTTATCTTGAGGCTTGGAACATGCCTCACATCTTTCAACACCCATGTATTTCCATTCTACGATTTTAGTTGAACTTTCCCTTTACCAAGAATATTGCATTGTTCATAATCTCCTAAATAAGCATGCCCAAAATTACCTGGACATAATTTTTGAAATAACCCTTATTAGGGGTAGCATGGAAAGAATCTCATGAATATAAAACCCAAGATTCTATTTTACTATCCAAGGAGAGAGTAAGGGCATATTTCATTACCTTAGTTGAAACGTTTTCCTCTTTACCTTTTACTAGTAGATTCTTTTTTTTCCTTGAACCAACAATCTTTCTTTGGATTTACCTTCTTCCCACAACTCCAAAAATTTATTCCTCTACCTCTTGATTTAGATTTTCCCATATTTGACTTTGATCTCCCATTATTATTGCTCTTGGATCTCTCCTTTTCCCTTCCTCTAATTTCTACATTCAAAGCATTTCCAAATGATGACTCTCTTATACTTTTTTGTGTATTTCTTCATACATGATTATACCAACCACATTATCAAACTTCAAAATATTATTAGAAAATAAGTATTAATAATAGCCATTACCAAGTTATCCCAATTATCTGGAAAAAATCATAAGAACAAAAGTACTTTCACTTCATCATCAAACAGAATATTAACCAATTTTAATTTATTTACAATGGAACAAAAATAATTCAAGTGGCTTGATATAGATCCACCTTTTTGCATTTTTGAATTAATAAATGTCTTCATCAAATAAAATTTATTTGAAGAACTTGGTTTTTCATATAAATTAGCTAAATATTTCATCAAATTTACTGTGGTTGTTTCAGTAATATTCAAAGATAAAGATGCTGCAAAGCTCAATCTTATAAATCCTATAGCGTTTCTGTCAAGAATCTTCCATTCTTCATTAGTAATTTTTGTAGGATTCACTTTCACAAATGAATGACGGTAAATATAAATCTTTCTGATATAGATAATCTTCCACCTACATCTTCCATAATTTATAATTATGGACTTCAAATTTCTCCACATTGTATTTTTTATCTTCTACCATTGTTGTGCTCCCACTCAATTAGAAATCCCTCGTGAGTAAATATGTCATCAAAAAAACCCTCAAACAAAGATATGATACCAATTGTTGGGGTTAGACCACACACCAAAGTTATACAAATATATATATTCAATTTAAACATGTAATAAATAAACAAGGAAATTAAACCAGAGGAAAAATAACAAGAGGATAATGAGTAACACAAGATATAACGTGGTTCACCCAATGTGGGCTACGTCCACCAAGAAACAACCAATCTATTATTCTTTCTTCACGAGAAATACACTCAAGATTTACAACCATCCATGCCTCTCATGGATGTATAGTAATTTTTCCTCACAATCTTCTCTCGAGCTTTCTCAAAGATACATTCTTACAATAATAATAAAATATCACTTTTTCTAGCCCTATTTTTCTAGCTTATAAGCATATACAAACTTTAGGGAAACTTACCTATGATTTTACAACCTCCAATCACCTTTATAAAAAGGTCATATTTAAGTTGCGTCAAACATAAAAATATGATCGCACATATAACTAATTACAGATTACCAAAATGATGTCGAGTTTCTTCTATGGCACCGACATCGGTTACCCAATCGATGATGCAGCCCTTCTAGGCCATCGACCATGGTTCTTGTTAAAACAAAAAAACCTGAAATTTTTGCCATTTGTGAAGATATTTAGCTCCAAACCTTAACGAAAAATGTGTGAATGTGATCTGGTCCATTGGAGATGTATACCCTCCACAATCCAAAGTATGGACCGTGAGACTAGAGTGCACCATAGGGTGGTGAGTGCATCTCATAAAAGTAGATGTTTAAAATGCGTAATATGAGTAGTATATACGTTGATGATAAGTCTCTATGTGATGTGAAATGTGTAGTATGTAATGTAGGTTGTAATGTAAGATGTGTAGTTGATATAGGTGTAGAATGTGTATGATCTATGAAACAAAAGTGTGAATGAGACATGATATATGTAAGATGTAAAATGTAATATATAAGTTATAAGATGATGTGTATGTGCAAGGATCTAGGATTGTGTGAGGATGTGTAATGTGTAATGTGTAATGTGTAGTGTCTGTCATGTATTGTGTGAGGTTCATGTGTATAGAAAGCCCTCAACAATCAAGTGGTAATCAAGCAAAATGTGTGTCCTTAGGTGATATTCGATATTAGCATGTGTATGAAGATGTGTATGATTGAGGTTTGATGTATGATAATGAAAGTATGAAAATGTGTTGATGCTAGGGGGTGTAAAATTAATGCCCCCAAAAGTGTGTATTTGATGAAGAGCACAATAATGTAATGTTAACTAAGAGGTCATCCGTTTCATGATCAAAGCCAAATGGAGTGGCATGAAATACCTGGTAAGAAATAATGTTAGGTTGATCATGTAAAGAGCCATTACGGTGTAAGTTATACATGCCCATAGAATATTCCTTGTCGGTGAAATGAGGAATAGACATCCATGGGCATACCAATAGTGATATTTTGTGTATAGCTAAGAAATGAGCTATCAGAGATGAGTACTTGACCAAAGGGCATAGGAAATGAGATATCAATATGATCAGGGTCTAATGTGCCCCTATATAAGTAAGCCAAGATTTCCCTAATGTGAGTGGAGAAGGGAGAGGGGTGTGCACAAGTTTTACTATGAGATGGAAAACATGTAGACCATAAGCGAATAATGGTGAACCCATAATATAGATCGGGATCATGAATAGGATGATAAAAAGAAAAACCTAGGTGAGTCAAACCATCATGTGAACGTATAGAGACATCACAAGTAGGATCAAATATAATATGCTCCCAATACAAATTATTCATGAAAAATATGCATGTAAAAGGTAAGAATGTTAGTGGAGGTGGCATACATGAAGATACATGGGATAGATCAACATCCATAGAATGGATAGGCCCCTAATAAAGAATTATAAAAGTAGTAGTAGCAATTGGAGGTGGTGCTATAAAAGGAATAATATCTATCATGAAAATAGCACTTTCGAGTGGTGGTAAATGAGGTGGTTCATCCATAGGTTTAGGGTCAGTAGCAGTATTAATGTGTGGAGTGGGAAGTGTGGTATGAGGATCATGGTCATAATATTTGTATGGATGATGATCACGAAAGATAGTGTATTAAATGCCTTCATGTAAGAGTTTAACACAATGATGTATTGTAGATATAACTTCTGCATGGCATGAAGCCATGGAATACCAAGTAAACAATTATATGAGACTAGAAAGTCAATGATAAAGAAGACTGTGTTGAGATTTTTTGGCCCTATAGTAATAGGTTAAACAATGTGACATACTCATGGAAGAATATAGCCATCGATGCACAAAGTGAAAGACATGAAAAACTAACATTAGTGACGGAAAGAACTATTTTTTCAAGGAATGACATAGGACATAGGTTGAGCTCAAATTCATTGTCGATTAAAATGTGCTTAATAACCATATTGTAAATGTGACTCATGACATTCAAGGGTGGTTCATTGTCGAAAATAGTAAGATTAGCGTTAGGATTAGCAAGGAAAATAATATACCGAGAAAACACATATACAAATGTTTGATATACTTGTTAGGTAAATCATAGTTTACCTAGGTTAATTTAGCATAGGTAAGTTAATTATTACATTGTGGTAAGTTGTTATGGATTAGTAAAAAACCATATTTTGTTTGTAATTGGGAATAGTATTCCCGTAGCATGTTGTTGTCACTCATTATTATTATTATACGGCTATATATTATTAAAATCATATATTTGGAATTATCTCGTACACGGGTTTGTATTATTGTTGTATAGTTGTAACCCCTGTTTTTCTGCACATGGTTGTATAATTCCTATAAGAATTGCATCCCATCCTTTGTAATATGATTTTCCTAAGTATTAATAAAATTATCAAAGCTTCATCCATGTTTGATATTTCATTTGGTATCGAGTAGGTTAATATATATTTTTACAGATAAGGTGTGTGTGGAGGAGGAATTTTTCAAAAATTCCCATGAGCTTATAGGTAGGATTTGAACTCGTTACTCGTGAATTCCCCCTCGATCTAAGAGGAGACATCCAATGTGACGACGAGTCTCCTTCTCTATAAGTGGTTGTAGAGAAAAATATTGTTCATCATATCATATCTCTCCACTAAAATTGAGGGGGAATTCACCAAGAATGTGTTCAAAGCCTACCTATAAGCCCATGGGATTTGTTAAAAATGCCTCCTCCACACAAACCTTCTTTGCTCATAGGTCCAACTTAACTCCGCTCTGGTACCAAAATAATGGGTCTGCAATTATTGACACCAAATCAAAGAAATATCCCGTACCAAAATAATGGGTCTCAGGCAATTATTGACACCAAATATCCTCATACGCACACATAACGTTGCTATATACTAGGATAATTTTAGTTTACATATTTATGTCGTCCAATCATTCATAGATAGATGGGAGGGATCAAAGTGTGTGCACTGTGATCTTGTTACTCCCCATCAATTTAAAGGGTCGATGCCCAAATGATGTTGTTGTAATGATACGGTATTTAGGGATAATAATTCTACCTCTACAAAATTGTGGCATTGGAGACTTGGTCACATCAGTTTAAGTATCTCAAAACACTTTACTTGATGGTACAACATGGTAAACAGATTTCCATCTCTCCAATAAGATATAGATAAGTGTCCTCACTACCTAGCAGGAAAAAAACACAAAGCTTCATTCCAAAAAAGTACTTATCGAGCTCATGGTAAGCTTGATATGGTTCATGTCGATCTTTACGGAGTGATGTAACCTAGTCATTTTGGATTTCAGTACTTCATGCTTTGTGTTGATGACTATTCAAGGAAAATTTGGATATATTGTCTTTGTTAGAAAAGTGCAACTTTTGAGAACTTCAAGAAGTTCAAAGTGGTTGGAAAGAATGAGACTAGTCATCACATCAAATATCTCCACTCGAGATCGAGGGGGAATTTACCAAGAATGAGTTCAAATACTACTTACAAGCTAATGGTATTTGTCAAAAACACCTCCTCCACACACACCATAGCAGAATGGTGTTGTTGAGAGAATAAATCATACTATCATGGAAATGGTTCATTACATGATCGATGATTCTAGACTAGCGAGGACATTTTGAGTAGAAGAAATAAAGATAGCTTTATATTTGTTGAACAGAGTGCCCACAGCTACTATTGATGGATTAATTCCTTATGAAGCATGGTTAAAGTGGAAACCATTTGTTGAACAACTCGTGAGTATTCAGTGTGCAAGTGAGCATGCACACACCCAAGAAAAATAGAAATAAATTGGATATTAATTCACATAAACTCATCTTCATTGGCTCAATGATAGAGAATCATGGTTACAAATTGATGGATCTAAAGACTAGGAAAGTCTACACTAGTAGAAATGTTGATTTTTTTAGAAGAAGGAAGTAGAGACTCCTTCGGACTCACCTAATCTAGATTTTTCACCTGTTATAAAAAAAATATGAGATTCCCACAAGAGATGATGATGATCGATATAACCACCACCCATGGGAGTAGCACAGATGCAGTGTATGCCTAAGTGGTATACTAATATGATACAAGATGTAAAAATGGATGCTCCACCGAGATACATCCATCACTCGGACCAAGGAATCATAGTAAAGTACGATAATAAGTAAACTTTGATTTGATGAGTAGAGTTATTAAATCGATGATCCATCTACAAGACAAGAATTCCTATAATCAAAATTTTGGAAAGATGCCATGGATGCCGAGTATCAACCAGTTGATGAAGAAAAACACTTGGCAGGTTGTCGATCTTCCACTAAAGAATAAACCCATTGGTTGTAGATGGATATTAAAAAAAAAGTACTAATAAGATGGGACTATATACAAGTACAAATAAATAATTCTAAAGAAAGGGGTATGCACAAAAAAATGGCATTGACTATGAGGAGACATTTTTCACACAACTAAGATCAAAATCATAAGAATGCTATTTTCTCTAGTCAGTATAGTTTGGTTGGAAAATCCATCGATGGACATAAAAAGTGCATTTTTGAATGGAGATCTACAAGAAGAACTTTACATGACTCAACTTAAGGTATATGTCATACCTGGTCAAGAAACAAAGGTATGCATGCTCAAGAAATATTTGTATGGCCTTAAACATGCACCCGAGATTGGTACATCAAAATTGATGAGCATCTCATACAACATGGATTTATCATAAATGTATACGATCCCAATCCATATGTCAAAAGAAAGGGGGAGATTTTGATTGTTTTGGTCTATGTTGATGATCTAGTCATCACTTTGCGCTTTAACAAAGATGATCAATGCAACAAATAATCGACATGAAAAATCTTGGGCTAATGTACTACCGTTTTGGACTAGAATTATGGCGTAAAGAGAATCACATATTTATTTATTAGTTGAAATATACCAAGAAAACACTCGATAAATTTAGGATGATGGATTGCACACCTATTGTTACACCTATAGAGACAAGACTGTAGTTATCTCGTTTAGATCCATCTCCTATGGTAGATCCATTTCTCTATCGACAGTGGATTGGGAGTCTCATTTACCTCACGTACACTAGACCAAATATAAAATTTTCAGTGAGATATATTTTTAGGTTCATGTAAGAACCCAATTTTTTTCATTGGAAGGCAACAAGGAAGATCTTGAGATATCTCAAGGTACAAAGTGGATCTTGGTCTAGAATAAAAAAGAATGGTCAAATCTTCTTGACTGGATATTCGATTTAGATCATGTAGGTAATGTTGATGACAAAAATATAGTTCTGGATTTGCATTCTTCTTGGGATTTAGACTAATATCATGGGGAAGCAAGAAATAACACTTTATTTTTACTCTTTTATAGAAGATGAGTATCGTGATGCATGTGAAGTCGTCTGCACTGATATGGCTATGTCGCATACTAGGACTTGGAATACCATAGGAAAAACCAACCACCTTGTATGTATAAAATGAAGGTGTTCTCAAAATTGTTCCCAATCTATTTTTTCATGAGAGAAAAAAACACATCAAGTACAAGTTCATTTCATATGCGAGCATGTCTTAAACGTAACGCATAACTATAATTTTTTCCAACAGATGAACAACGACAAGATATCTTCACAAATTCACTTACAAGTGATAAATTTGAGTTGTTCAGGGAATTCCTCTCCTCATCCCTTGAGGCGATACAAAATTAAAGGGGGAATGTTAGGTAAATCATAATCTACCTAGGTTAATTTAGTATAGGTAAGTTGTTATGGTTTGGTAATAAACCATATTTTGTTTGTAATTGGGAATGGTATTACTGTAGCATATTTTTGTCACTATTATAGTTGTTATATGGTTATATATTATTAAAACCATATATTTGGAATTATCTGCGTACGGGTTTGTATTATTGTAGCATAGTTGCAACTCGATGCTTGTCTGCATATGGTTGTACAATTCCTATAATCATTGTAGCCCATCCTTTGTAATATGATTTTCCTTAATATTAATAAAATTATCAAGCTTCCATCCTTGTTCAATATTTAAACATCGAGTCGATGGATATATCAAAAGGAATGCGAGTAAAGTAAGAGGAGATGTTGGACTTCATGTCATAAATCATGATTGACAAGTAAGAAGTCATTAATTGAGATAGTCATGATGACAATATTGTGGAATGAGAAAGTAAAAAAAAAATGGGGATCCTAAAATTGTGATGGTCAAGTTCGAGTTCACCAAAATGATTATGCTAAAATGTAATATCCTAGCCTAATCTAAATACTATGTCAAGCAGTAAATAAATGAATTTAATGAAATTCTAAAATTAACCCAAGAAAACAAAGCAATGAAATGTAAAACCCATAATTGCAAAGAGGGTTAGAAGAGCCTTAGATTATTTGAACAAGATCCTGAGAAAATAAAGATTTGGAATATTTGGTTGGATTGGGGTGCCTGGAAAAGGGATTGACACGTCTGGATTGCCTAGTCTAAAATTTGGGCATGCTAGTTTGTGTGGGAGGTCTAGAAGCCAATTTCATTGAGTTGCCATATGATACGGAGCCTTTTTTTTTTTTCTTGTGTATGTCGCTAAATTCTCACAAGTGTCATTATAAACCTACAATAAATGAATCACCTGAAAACCCCAAACAAAGCATCAAAACCCTAAAAATAAAGATGCATATGAAGGAGTCTGATTGACCTCATCCTCCACAATGGTGGACTTGTCACCGAGCACTACAATACATCTTAGACCCAATGTAGTTATATGTGTGAGAAGAATTGTGCCCTAGGTTGCTCTTGTGCATGTCACGACTCACACTTGAAATAGAGAGGAAGTAGTTAGATGTATAATGTAAATAATGTGTGTATGGAATAGAATAAACTCCCCTCCTATGAAGTGTGATGCACATGAAATGACCTTTTTCCTTGTGATGGATCTAAATGGATGCAAATGGAGTAATAAAATCCTTGATAAATGCAATATTAGGTGGTGTTAGATAGTGCTTAGTTCTGGTCCCTTATTATGATCACATAATTTTATATTTATACAATTTTTCACTTGAATTTTGTAATTAACCCCAAAAAGAAGACTACCAAAAGATAAGATTCTCAAATGGCTAGAAAGGACCCAAAAAGTGTGAGCAATGTGTAAAGATGTCGGGGCTCCCAGAGGTGATGAGGGTATATGGTGCTTTGGCATCCCGGTTGGGCGCTCAATTACATAATAGGTAAAACTGAAGTATGAAAAGATATACTAGGCCAATAAATGTGTAAGGCCGAAATCAACAACATAAAACAACAAAATATGGCGAAGGACATGGCTTAATTATTACTTTTTGTACTTAGGAACCATATGAATAGTAGTATCTGATCGAGACTACATAATTACCCAAAGTGCGTGATTTTTGTCTCCAAAGTGGGATTAATTCTAGACTATATAAAATTCCTATAATTTAGTCATCCATTTTCCTCTTCATTCCCCCAACTATTTTTTTCCTAACATTAGTTTAACGATTGGGTTTGTGATAGTAGCATAAAATATGTTCCCGGGATGTAATGTCTAAATTTCTTAACTACTTTGATTAGTGAATTTTTTTTTATCCATCATAGAGTATTTGATTTTTACATCCTTGAGGTTGGTGCTCATGAAATAATAAGATTCTCATGCTCTTCTCTTTTTGTGTGATTACAACTATAATATTGCATTACGAAGTAAAAGAGTATATATAAAATTCCTTACTAAAATCATGACCAATAAGAATCGATGTTTGGTCTACTATTTCCTTGATGTCTCTCAAAAGTTTCTTGGCACGTAGTTCACTCAACCTTGACATCCCTCTTTAGCATGACATTTAGAGGTATGATAATCTTTGTAAAACTAGAAATAAAATTTCTTGCAAAATTTACCTTTCCAAAAAAAAAAGACTATTTTTTGCTATTTGAGGAGGGGGTCTTTGAAATTTACTTATTCTATCAAGTTCAATCGATATACCTCAATTTGTGATCTCATGACCAATTAATGTACCTTTTTTTATGTATAATATTTTCTTTGGGTTATGTTGTTGTACAAATGTGCAACAGGGAAATTGGAAGTTTCCAAGCACGACAATTATACCCCTGTGCCAGAATTTTCATGTTTTATCATTCCTAGAAGTTGTTGGTTGGATATTTTGTCAAGTCAAAATATGAAATTCAACCACAGTACATGGGATTAAATCCCTCCTCAAAGACAGGTGAGGCTTCCTGTTTATTACTAATCTAAAACACAAAAGAAATAATGCGTACAATATTCACACTAATCTAACCATTGGGGTTGGGATAGAATCCTGAAATCCATATCCACACTATATGAAGATGTTGTCTTTATAAATGGACTGGGTCAAAAATTATTATTATGGAAAAAACACAATGGAAGGAAATGAGAGGAACGTATTTTCTTTCGAGTAAACACAGAGCATGAAATAATCATACGAGCTTTAGATAACAAATGTAATGTCTGAAATGATTAGAAACATCAAGATGCTAAACAAAGAATAGCTTAAGATTACAAACATAAGAACAATATCTTAAGAAAGATACATCTCACAACACAAAGTTTGCAAAATAGCATCAGCTTCTATTCCTCAAATGATAAAAAGAAAACACAAAGTTTTTCTTCTTCACAATAGTTCTCAATATTCCAAAAATCTCAACCCTTTGGAATGTACGCACATCCCTTATTTATAATAAAAATAGTTGAGAGAAAATAGGACAAACCCTATAAAATAGTCTTTTAACAAGAGTCCTATTTTGCTTGGCTCTCATGCAGGAGACCAAGTCACAATATGATTCCTATGTGACGAAACAGAAATGAAAAAGACATGTCAATTTCAAGATTGAAATGACATGTCGCATCAAGACTTAGTCTGAATCGTCATCTTTTTCTTCCTCATCTTTCTCTTCCTCTAACTGAGCCTATTTGTTCTGAAATTCTTGGAACTTCCGGATTATACCTTGCATCTCATTTTCATCAAGTGTAGTGGAATGATCACTCAAGACTTCACATGTTTCGTGAGTGTCACTGGCACTACCAGAAGCTTTCTCAATCTTTTATTGAGTTTTCTCAGGGCCTATAAAGAATGTTCAAGCTTTACAAACCTGTCAATGATTTCAATACCAAATCCATGAGTTGGTTCATGCTGAATGGATTCTTGTATTTGTTTGAAAAGATCATTAGCTGATAGGATGCCCGAGTTTCCAACTGACACTTTTGCGCAAATTTTCAGCAGTTCTTCTTCTAGGTCACTTTTTCCATCAATCAATTGATCTCTTGATTCTCGCAATTTACCACAAGCTTCGTTGAGAATCTTTACCCTGAACTTGATGGCTTTGGTCAGTTGGAAATGCTTATCCACATGCGGGATGATGCCTTCTTCTACCAAGATGCATGATGGAATTTTCTTCAACACCAGAGAGCTTCAAAAGTCAAATCAAGGTGTCCAATTTCTTGGGAGAAATCATCATCCATCTTTTCCCCATCACTTTGTATATTCCCCAAAGATTGATAAAATTCTATGGTGTCTTGAATCACTTCTTTCCCCTGTTGGAGTAGCCTTTGGGTCCATTCATCGACCACTCTCCCTTTTTCATTAATCTTCTCAATTATAGGCACTGATGAGAAATCGAACCCGACAGGGACAGAGGAAGATGGTATGGATTCAAGGGGTTTTGAGAGCTTAAGTAATACTTCAGTTAACTGCTCCACCTTTTCTTTAAGCTCATCTCTGTTGTCCTTTGTTTCCTTCAATTTCTGGCATAGCACGTTCATAGCATCTCGTGCATCCTGTTGTGCTCCTTCATTGTCACTTCTCCTAGAGCCACCCTGGTTATCTGATAGTCAGAGGCTATTATGTCCTCTTTGGTTTTGTCAGTCACGGGAGTGGTGATCTCTGCAAACTTATGTCCCGAAGCATCCACTAAAACCCTTGAAACTATTTTGGGTTTCTTGGCTGATTTAGTAGTAGAAGTCTTGAGTGAACTAAAATAAAAGGCTGGTATGGGTACAACCACCTTCCTTTTCTTTGAAGTTTTCTCAAGTAACCATTGAGGCATGTCAGAGGGAGTTGTCATTATTGTAGAAGTTGGTATCATACTTTTAGGGGGAGGGGATTCACTGGTGGAGTGGGGACAGTTATCAGTGTGGTAGTAGATTCAGTGAAAAGGGGTGCAGGGGGAGGCATACCTGTAGTTACTTTGGTCCCAACAGAGAGGGGTGAGAGTCCAGAGAAAATGTTGGCCATGACTGATGAAGTGGAAGGGGAAAGAGGAGGTAGAAGTGGTTGTGAAGTAGGAAGCGCAGATCCTGATGCCAAAGCCCGGGATGTAAGAGATAAGGTCACTTCAGTTGGGAAATCAACAAATGGTGAAACTAGGGGTTGGCTCACTTCTCTTTCCAAAGAAATTTCTCCTATTTCTGGTGGTGTTGGTGATTCTGGCACATTCACCATTTCAACTGGAGTAACAGTTGAAGGGGTTTCTTGTTCTCTTCTCTTCTTGACAAACTTGACCTTTATAGGTCCCTTGGAAGAGCTTTTGTCCTTTTCCTTTTTAGAGGGCCCCGCCTCTGTAGCAACCAACTTTGAAAAATTATCTTCTTTGAAACTCATTCCCCAAGAGGTGAGCCACGCCTTGGTGCGTGTGAGAATTAGGGCCGATCTATCTGTAATGGAGGCTTTTTCACTGATAGACCAATCAATAGGTGGGAAAACATATTGATCTTCATTCAATCCATCATAGGAAGGATCCAGAACACTTTCATTATTGCCAGTACCTTCTGGTATGTCAACGAGCTCAAGTGTCTGAATCTCTGCAAGTGTCAACCTGCTATGATCTTTTCTTCGGACAGCAACCTCATCACGTAAATCAATCCAGATGTCTTCTATGCTTGGCACATGCGAGTGCAGAGTTCCATATGCCTTAAGGACTCCTCAAAATCAAATCCATCTCTGGGCTTCATGTGCTTTTTCAACTTATCTTGAAGCTCATGTACAATTTTCTTGGCTTTCACCACCGTTGAACAAGTATACCTTCCAATAGAAATTGGGAAAGATACAACGACCTTGTGTTTACTCTATTGGAATTTGTGAAAATCCAGCAATTACTCGACCAACTCCATCAAGATTAGTTTGTCCCCGAATATCCGGGCAAATGGAAAGGATCCCCGGTACATACGACTACTCGAAGATATGTGAACTTCTTAAATTGCAAGAAGACATAACCCCATTTTGAAACTTCAGCCCATGCCTCATCAGGGACTCTCATTTTCCTTAGTTAGGGGTTTAACTCGTAGATGTTCTTGTAAAAGAAGGCATCGTTTACCCTTCCGAATTGGTCTTCAGACCATTTTCTCGTTAGCTAAGGAAAATACCGATAAACAATCTCCACTGTCTTGTTCCCCTTGGTGTCTAATCCAGGATAGTTCCTCATGCCACCGCGCATAGGTGACATACGAGGACATATAAAAATTCTTCATAGTGATGTGGATCATGTTGTCATTTGAGAATCTATCTAGATTCGATAAGAGTACCCAAATCAATTCCCTGTTGATTCTTCTTAATAATGATCATGAATTGGTACATCCATCCTTGGAAAACATTTGATTCGGGGAAACCAAAAACCCGACTCGACATAGTAATGATATCATTGATTTCCTGAATGAAATCACTTCTAGGAACAAGTCTTGGGAACCTAGAAATAGCCGGCTTGGCTTTGATTAGGAACTTCTTATTCACATGCTTGATACAATCCTCTTGATCATTATCCCAAGCTTTTTGGGCTGACTTGAGATCCACATCTCCATATTCCTCAAAATTAGGTAGCTTGAGAAGGTCATCGAAGTAACCTCCGTCCAACTTGATTACAACTTCTCCCGCCTGATTTTTCATAGAACGAGAAGTAGAGTCATAGTTCGAAGCACAGGCTAAGATGAACTCGGGGCACTGAGTAGACATAGGGAAACCTACTGCAAGAGGTAGACCACTGCCAACTATTGATTTCATCCATGGAGTTTGGGAAGAGCTCTTGACCCTATTCCAAAAATCCTCCATATCTATGTTTCCGAGCTCTATATCCCTGGATGTCGTAATTACAATCAATGTAGGAGGGAGACTCCACCTTCCTAAATTTTTACTTCATCCTCCCTGATTTTTCAGTCTTATCTTGTGATGAACCAGGGTCCGACATGAGGAATTTCAAAGGAGGAGAGTGTCGGAGATCAGAAGGTGTTGAACACTTTGGAAAACCCGACACACTGGAGATGTCAGGAAGTTTGAAAAGTCTGACACACTGGAGATGGCGGAAAGATTGAAATACCCGACACACTGGAGATGTCGGAGAGTTTGAAGTACCCGACACACTGGAGATGGCAGAAAGATTGAAATGTCTGCTATCTTTGGAGGATGCCGGAATGTTTGAAGTTCCCGACACCTTAAACCTCCCGATACACTGCGGGTTTTGAAAACCTAAAAGCACCCTGTGAAACCCAAAAAGAGGGAATCGGGTAATTTGTTAGGTTGAAACATGCAAACTCTTCTCCATTGTTGATATTTCTGATACATTTTTAATCACAATGATATATTCCAAGGAATAAAACAAAGTGAACACTCCAAAAGGGGGAACCCTAAAACATAAACTTGATTAGAAAACAACCCTAAAACGGAAAAGATAAAACCCCAATAACCCCAACAAAAAAGACAGAAACTCGGAAGAATCCTTTACACAATTATTCCACAAACACCACAAACAAAGAATAAAGGAAAATACCTTCAATCAGAATGAAAAATGATCAAAACTAGCAATTCAATCAGCACGAGGCTGATCTGTGTTTCGGGTTGAAGAAGCATGCACGAAAATCCACGAGGTAAAAAGTATGTTTGGTAAAAATGACGTGGAAATCTGAATATTTATAAGAAATTTCACATTTAATACACTTCAGTTGACACGTGTCAACTACCCGAAAAATCAACATTAATGCCATGTTAGCATGCTTGGGATATCCAGAAACCCGACACAAAGGATTTCGTATTAATTCGGGTTTCGGGTTACGGGAAACAAGAGACATGAAGCATGATGCTTGATGGTCCCTAAACCCAATACAAAGGAGTAAATCAGGTTTCGGGGATCGGAAGAATGTATGCGATATGAAGCATGTTTTGATGAAGGCATGTTCCAATGCTCGGAAGACCTGCAAACCCGAAAGACTTACTTGATGCGGGTTTCAGGTTTCGGGGAACACACAACATAAAGCATCCAAAACACATGTTTTCTTGCTATTGAAATTCGAAAACCCGATTATCTCTCTGAAAGGGCATTCTTAGAAAACCAGCTCAAAAAAATTCTTAGGGTTATCTTATTTTTGGCGTAAACACAAAAATGAGATAACAGAAGCCCAGTCAAATATGTCAACTGGTCACCCTTTATTTGATGTCAAATTTGTCCCCTATATGATTTAGGAAATTTTGTTCATTCCCCTACGTGGTTTTAGGGAGTTCTAAAAAGATGCTATCTTCTGGCATTATTAGGAAGGGCTATCATTGGCCTTCCTAAGACTAGATTAAACCCCCGGAGTGGAATAGAAGGGAAAAATTCAACATGGGGGTGAATGGAATACCTTATAACATCATGGAAATGATTTTGCAAGGATTTTGAAATGAATGGAAGACTTCACAGTTCATCCCCTAGGAGCATTTTGGAGCATCCATTCCTTGTCGTTAGATCAAACACCATGTGTCAGCTCCAGGACCACCGTGGAAACTGATGTCCCTTATGTCCCTAAGGTGAGGGACATAAAACCTTGAAAAATGTTCCCATCCCCCTATGGGGAGCCTTTTGGACATCCATGTGACCAAATTTCAGCCCCCAGGTGCATTTTTGGAGCATTCATTCCCTATCGTCGGATCAAGCGCCATATGTCAGCTCCAGAACACCGTGGAAACTGATGTCCCTTATGTACCTGAGGTGAGGGACATTAGACCTTGAGAAATTTTCCCATCCCCCTATGGGGAGCCTTTTGGACATCCATGTGACTTGTTTTCAGCTCCAGCTTCTTTAAAGCTGATTTTGGAGTACTCATTCCCTACCATCGATTACTTCCATGTGTCATCATCTTAACCACCATGGAATTTGATTTCCCTTAAATCCCCGAGGTCGAGACATCAAACATGAAAAAATACACCCAACTCCAACCCAAACATTTGAATTTTTTTTTTAACGTTAACTACTTCTTGTTGCTTCTCCATTACCAAAAGAGAATCGTAGAGAACACCAATACACCACCGCACCATTGCAAATATTGAACCAAATCCATTATATCACATCATCCTTCACCCCATGATAAGAATAAGAAACGAAGAATAGTGGAAATCCCCATTGCCATGAAATCAAAATTCGAACATATCTTGCAAACTAGTGCTCGATTAACAAACCATTTGTTGCTGAGTTTTTCTCTCTTGAAGGCCATTAAAAACACACTTTCAATCCTCCCTAGTGGTGCATAGAACATTCATAGTGAAGAAATCTCATTTCTAGCTCAACGAAGGAAAAATTGAATTTCCCGTCAAACTGTTTGTCAGATTGAAGGGAAATTTCTCCTGAAGCATAAGAAGCAAAAACCTATCGCAATGGAATTGATTTCGTTGCGAACGGAGACAAAAACCAGACCTAAAATTTTCAATCTCCATTAATGGCTTCCACAACATAGTAATGGAAAAAATCAGCAAGCTACCTCTCCGCTTCTCAAGGTTCCGATGGGCGAAATCGCCCGAAAATTGGTGGAAACAATTTTCAAAAAATCTAGTTTCACATGAACTAGTTTTCACACCATGAAGTCCCTATTTTTAGGGATACAAAGGGCTGTGTTTTTTATGAAAATTATTCCCTCTTCGAATAAATTCTCAAATTCCCAAAGATCCGATGGGCGAAATCATCCGAAAATTGAGGGAATGATCATTGAAAAATCTAGTTTCATGTGAACTAGTTTTTGCACCATGAAGCCCCTATTTTTAGGGATATGGAGGACTGATTTTTTTCAGTATTCTTCCCCCACAAATGAAACAATCATTTTCCCACTTGTTTAGATGAAGGAATTACTCAAAATTCAGAGTGTGGAACCCTAAAATAAAACCTAGAATTTCAAGCCCCGTTTTGTCACAATTTGATGTTCGTGGCGCACTTACTAAAAATAGCATGTCTCCTTGTATAGGAGTCTGTTACTTTGGGTAAGCCACCATTTTAAGATTCCATGAATAAGGTGGTGAACAAAAAGGGAGCATCACAGGAAAGGTCATCAAAAATTTCATCTCGACTTGCAATTCACACTTACTAAAAATAGTAAGTAACACTCAAAAAGTAGTTTTGGCACAATGGGTCATACAAGGATAATTATTAAGGAGGACATCATTGTTTGGGAGCATCCTATTCATTTTTTATAGGTCATTCGAGATCCATCTTGGTTCATTCAACTTGGCAAGCATTCATGAGCTAATTTGGAGAAGTTTCACAGTGTGCAAGGAGTTTAAAGATTGAGAGTTTCACTGCATTTGGAGCTTTCCATCAATGAGGATCAACGAGCTTCATCGCGGGAAACATCTTCTCCTCCTCTCTCTCTTCCCTCTCCCCCAAATTTCTCTCTCTTCAAATATTCTAATTTCATGTTGGGATTGCACTTTTTCATATGTCTTAATGTTCCCAATGTACTAAGTCACCTTTATGTTATAAAAAAGGACTTAAAAGTTTCCTAGGAAGTTGAAAAGTTGTAAGTTGTGCGAGGACATATGAAAAGGCATTGGGAGGTAGATGAAGAGTCATATTCTACTATATAAATTGTAACGCCATTCCCATTTTAAAGGGTTGGTGATTGATCTTATAAACTCAAGAGTATATTGTACTTTGAGTGAACAAAGGAGATAGCCATTTTATTCTATTTCCCCCTTCTCAATTTCTTCCATTTCTCCACTATGTATAACTTTTTTTGAGAAATTAATACAAGAAGAAGGATTTTCTAGCTTTCTTTGACTAAGATATTTTATGATACTTTGTGTTCATCAAATTTCATTTGGTCTTAATGATGCTTACAAAGTTGTTTCTTCTCATAAATGCATGTGATGATACTTCTAACTAGTGTGTGTGTGAAGGAATATGATTTTCTACCTACAACATTAGTTCTCCTACCTCTTTTCTCATTCCCCTTTCCCACTCTTTATACAAAGTCTTCCCTAGCAAGATATTGTTAGCTTTTCTGCAGGGTCAGTGGAGTTCCCCCGTTGGATCCCCACCAAAAGGCAACCACAAAAATCCACATTTTCTTACACATTAATATATGACACTACACCGGTTGAGTAGAGGGACTTAGATTCCCATAGCATTGGAAAGAAATCCACAAGTTTGTCCAGCCAACAAATTTTCTCTCCAACAAGTTCGAAGAAATTCCATACCTCTTACATCATTCAAAAATATTTTATATGTGTCTTATATGATTTGACTCATCTTTTGAAAACACAATTAAGTCATCCATATAAATGAGTATGCACTTACTAATCAAACCTTGGAAAGCATGATCCATGGCTCTTTGAAAATTTTCACCAAAGATTGATTAAACCAAACTTTATTATTTTGTAAGTAAATTTCTGCCACTTCATGGTGAAATTTTTCTTAATTCTATCATCCTTATCAACTAAAACCTGGTTATATGAAAATATATTCATCAAGAAAAGACATCATCTAAAACCACTTACTATATAAATTACTTCATCTAGAGAAGGGAGAGGGTAATTATCCTTTTTAGAGGCTCTGTTTATAATGCTCAAAATTTTGATGTTCTAAAACCACATTAATCCTTAAAAATTTATCAAGAAAGTTGCATGAAAAGTTTTTGTTATTAAGTTACAAGGGTGTTAACGCTAATTTACGTTTAATTAATTCCTACTAGTAAAGTTACATTTCATAGGATAGGTCTGGTCTAGATTATTAATTAATTATTCTTAATCCAGTTCTAATGTCAATTTTATTATCATCACTACATAAGTGTCCATTAATTTCTCTTACTATGTTAAATAGTCTCCTCTTATAAACTAACATTCAACCCATATTTAATAAACCCTTATCCTTAGTTACCTTAGTTCACTTAAATTATTTTCTTTAATGTCCATTGAATTAATCACTATAACCTACTAGTAAGGTTACATTTTTTTACTTAATACACTAGAGCCCTAAGTGGCCCCATTCACCATTTACACATACATTTGATTTATTTAAAATTTACAACCATAATATGAATATTCTCACCTAAAAATTGTAGGGTTTATTCTTGACCCTTGATCAAATCCATAGGGACCATAAGATTTGATCCACCCAAAAGAAGCCCTAACCATCCTTAAGGTAGTATTATTAAGCATCTCTTACCCTAAGCTCATTCATTTGTTTCTCTTTGGTTCGCAGGTTGAAGGAGTGGATGCCATGGATCTAGGGAAAATCATGAAGGAGACTTCTTAGATCCAATGTGCAAGAAGAAATGGATTCCATCCATTTGGCTCCTCCTTTAGAATAGTTGAATCATAGATTTAATCATGTATTCTTAGTTATTTATTGCAATACAAACATCTATCTTAGATCTGGTGTGAGATCTATTGTTGATTTGTTCTCTTTTTTACTTTTTTTTCATTGATGGGAAAGACCCCATTTTGTAGATCAAGAATCTTATGCATTTAAATCCCTATATGTAGGTTGGATTATGGTCCAAATAAGCATACACGAGCCTTACAAGATAGATCTACATTTAGGTGAAGTTTGGATCCATAAGAGCCAATGATTTGGCCGAAAATACGTTTTCTAAAAAAACAATCCATGCACAGTGTAACCGACAACAATCTCTTTACCGATTGTGGTAACCACTATGCTACCGACGTCGGTTCCACTACTAGCACCGGTTCCTATGTTAATGATAAGTTTTTAGAATATTGTTTTAAATGCAGGGGGTAAGATATTAATTCCATGAGAAACTTCTTATTCAGATTTAAGAAAGTATAACAGTCTCAAAAGCTTATGATATAAACAAGGGCACAACAAATGACCGTGAAGTATGTAGAAATGAAATTTGTGGAGTATCCATTGACGATGTCGGTCATAGGAATAATGATGAAGGTTCATCCGCCAACGCTTTATCATTGGATAAGTCCATTTTATAAATCTTAACATTTATTTAATATTTTGTGCTTCACACTTATCTAAATGATTTTTCCATAATTATTCATTGTATTTAAGGTTTCGTGGAAGCCATGATATCATTTAAGTTGATAACTAAAATTGAAGTTGACATTTTTGAAAACTGCAATATGAAATAGCTGACCAATGTCGGTTGAGTACACCGACGCGGTTAAGACTGGTTGGTGTCAAGCACCGTAGGCCGAGAGCTCTAAAAATGAATGTATAAAAGAACATAGATATCAAAGGATAAATTTAACTTTAAATATATCAAAACCAAAGATTGTCTAACTTTTTCAACCTAGAATAAGTCTATGATAACCTCCTAATTCACATTGTAATCAAAAGATTAAGATTTGTAACTTTCTTTCCTTTCAACACAAGATAAAATTTAAACATGATATCCATTTAATTCATTCCTTTACATACAACTAATTTGAAGAGAAAGGAAAGACACAATCTCTAATGAACTTCCTTCAATGATAATATTACAACTTGGTAATTAAAACTTGTGAAATATCTTTTCTTTTAAATACAAGTCTACTAGTCTTCCACCTAAAGTGGGAGTTACAATAAAATTTCTACAATGAAGGGTTGTTTTTGACTTCAACAAGTACTCCAAATCCCAAATTCTTCAACAAGATCTCCAATGTTTCTTCAATTTAATCACAAGAACCAAAAATGGGGAGAGGCAAGACTCTCCACCCAACCAATAATCCAATGAGGAGAAGAAGCTATCCTCCTCATTAGCCCCAGAGCCCCAACCAAAGTGAAATAAAGGATGGATCCAACTCATGGAAACTAAAAATGCTTCAACATCACAATACAAAATTTCATAACCATATAACACACATTTAACACAAGAAAACAATCACTAGAATGCAAATTTCAAAATACACAAGGCTTGAAATGCAAAGCCAATGGAGCAAGCATCCATGGGGAGATCGCTTATGCCTCCTAATGGGATTATGTGCCCACCTTAAAACCCTCCAATATACATCTCAAAACCCCTACATAACTCTTATTCCTACCTCAATATTCTCTTATACCTCCCACATTCTCTTATGCCTCCCTACAACCTCTTATGTCTCCCTCAAAAGCACCAAGTAAGAAATGTGAGCATTCTCTTATCCAAGGTGGGGCACCCAACCCAAATCCCTCCTAAAAATGAAATAAACTCTTATGAATCACTACATATAAAATCTCTTAGCCTTATCCTACACCATATTTAGGCATTCTACCCAAGATCCCAATAAGAAAATAAATCATTTGCATACATACAATACACACATATAAAAACAAACAAGTAAAGAGTGTATCTCCTACCTTTCCATAGTAAAAATGATCAAGGAATCACACTCCAAGCTCCTTCAAGCTCAATCCAACTCCAAAATCTCTAAGGATTCAAAAAGCACTCCAAAACTCTCTAACTCCAAAAATACAAGAGCAAAAATGAAATGAAGTAACCCCAAACAAAAAATAAACTTGCATAAATAGAAAAGGGAAGAGGATGGTGAGGTGGCTCCATGTAGGATGCCATGTCCATTATCCTCAACTCTGCATGACAAGTCAAACCTTAACCCCAATTCACAATAAGTGGTTGAGATGAATGACAAGCCTCTTACACACACAATCCAAACCCACACCCCTAAGGACATAATTTAAAACCCATGTAATAAAAGTTCAATAAATGTCACTTTTTATATTACAAAATACATAATTGGGTCTATTTTTTGACCCCTTAATCCATAGGTAGGGTTGGTATAAGAAATTAAGAGATGTGTGACAAACTTAGCTTGTCCCACAAGCCTCAAAAATGGTCCTTAAGCCTAAATCTGAAATTCTAAGGTAAGATAGAATGTACAACACTCAAAGTCACTTACACTCAGCTAAAATCATAAAATCCAAAAGACCAACTACTATAATAAATGACTCTTTTTGTCACATCCCCATATAAATGAATAACACAATTAAATTACTTAATAAAGGCACATTAATCAATAATGATTCAATAAATTACATACTCCAAAATTAAATAAAAGAAAAGGAAAAGAATTACACACAAATCCCATGGTCACAATTGAGGTCTTCCCCATGGGGACCCCTTAACAAAATAAAACAAAACAACAACAATACATAAGTTGTCATGGTGACCTTTGTTGTATTCCGATGTGGTTGGTCTTCAATCCCCATTTTGATTGTTGTGATATAATTACTTGTAAAAGCACACAATACCTCCTTCGGCCTCGTGGCCACATAAAAAATATCAAAATAAAATATACGCATATCAATCAATAAACATCCTCATATAACTAAGTCATCATCTCAACTAAACAATGCTATCATTTGTCTAAAATTTTAACAACATCTCAATTCTATCTTTTATCAATATCAACAAGATTACGAGATTAGTTCAAAAACTAAATCCTAGTCAAAACAATGAGAATTCCAAATTTCAGTAATATATATGCCAACAACACATCATCATAATCAATATAGAGTGTCTCTCTATGCCTCTAATAATCCACACAAATCATACTATGAATCACAATCCATCAATAATTAGAATATCTCTATCATATAACATCATGCTAAACCAAAATGATATAATAATATCCATGTCTATAGTCAACAGTGATAATCAAAATCAAAATATAATAAGTGTCGAAGAGGAGTGGGCACTACACTGCTCGTGTTCCTATAGTCTACACACAAAAAATATTTCTATTATTTTTTCAAACATAAACTAAATTAGCAACCCAAGTTAAGTGTCTAATGTGAAAGATTATCCCTAAATTAAGTAAATTTTTTACCTTTGTATGAATTAGAGGTTCTAACATTGGGTTTACTTGAATTTTGTTCTATCCAAGGGTCTATGGTTTTCAATCGGTGATATGTTGGGAGTAATGAGTCGAGGATAAAAGATATTTAATTCATCATAAGACTAGGCTATGAAATCCTTATAAATTCTCAAAAGAGTTTAAACTTATCCTTTTCATCATTTGAACAAGATAAACCTATATTAAGCATTTGAGGTTTTTTTGGTTCCAAGACTTATCTAAGTGTAGTCCTTACCATCATATTTGGTCCTTGTAATTCTTTCGATTTGTTGGTCGAGGATCAAATAATTGATTTAATGATAACATCCTCTTATGTATTCTATTATCTTGAGACTTAAGACATCATCATCAAATAATATATTTACATCTTTTCATAAAAAATTTGAGACTCAAAGATGTTTAAATTACTCATAAATTGAATGATATGGTGGTCATCATTAAATACCTAAAAGTGATCCACATTTTTAGCATAAAGGGTGTGGGAATCAAATCCACTAACATCCTTTCTTCTTTCAACTTCTAAGTGGGTGTGAGATTAACAATGGAAGAATCTAATGTATCACCCTATTGATTTTTCTTTATGTGTACATACATAATATTAAAGGCCTCAAAATATTCACTAAGATATTATACCATGTACGTGTACCCTTTGAGATATGACATCTAAATCTCTAAATACCCTTATTTCTTTGACCTTGTGTTTGAGAGAAAATTGTAGTCCTAAAACTAAGGCTTCATACTTAGATAAATTATTGGTGTAAGGGAGTTGTAATCTATAAGAAGAAAAATGTTGTTGATTATCTAGATCTTTCAAAATAATTCCTACTATAGGAGAAGGATTCATCAAAATATAAAGTCCATAAACCTAGCGTGTTAAGGGATTCATTAGGCAATGTTGTTTCTCCTAAATCAAGGTTGTATACACTGATATCAGGTTAGCATAATTTTACAAATTAATTTTTGGTGTTTTACTCAAAGTGATCATATGTTTCATTTTCATATCTCTTTCTATCCTAGTTTGTTTTCGGGATGCCTCTCCACAAAGCAACCACATGTGGGAACAATGAGTGGACATATATCCATTTAAAACTCTAGACCAATCACAAATTAACAACATGCCATAGGCCTTTGGGATTTCCACAACTTGAATATTTATAAACTATCGAATTCTAGGTTCAGAGGCTAATTGCATGTGCACATCGAGGATCTCCCTTATTACATCTACCTTGGATTTTCCTAACTGAAATACCACTTTTTCTAATTTGATTGGGATTATGATGAATTATTGCAAATACATTAAGGTGTGATGTTAGTAGAGGTCCCAAAGTCTATTAGACAATTGTGCGGGTCTTATAGAAAATTCTAACAAAGTAAGTAGCAAGAGTGAGACTTCAACCTTGCTTTTGTATAAAGCTAAAGTGGTATGGGTAGACTTTTGAGCTAGGTCCTTAGTGGCTTTTCTAGTAAAATATTTTAACAACAAATTTCATTACGTCTTCTACAATATTATACCCAATTTAAGAAGCACCTGAAAAATTTCCTTAGGGTCAAGTTGAATTCCTTCAAGAGGAGGAGGATCATTGTCGGTTTTGGATTAGGTGGTGTTGTTCTATTATTTGGAGGCATTGAAGTAGTGTTTTGTTTCTTGTTCCTCAATGGATAATTTCCCTTTTCGTACTTGTTGAAATGCATGCACACCATCTATATTTTCCTCATGTGAAGGGAAACAATAGGTTTCCACCATCATAGAAGTTTTATATGGCTTCATATTCTCAAATGAATTAGATGAACTAGCAATATCATTAGTATTATGAACTATTTCATAATTATCTAGTTCATTTTGAAAGACTTCAAAAACATGAAAAATTATACACACTCTAACTCACCATGTTTAGCTATATTATACACTCTACACCAATTAGCTAATGCAATTTCATAGACATTTATTTCTGGCATCTTGGTTTAGGAAGATTTTACCTAATTGTTGTTATTTATGTTAAAGGGTTTTTTATTATACCTCTGATAAGTTTAATTTATATTTTATTTTCCCTCTCAAGTAGTTCCCAATTTCCTTTGAAAATTCAAAACTTATGGCCCATATTTCATACCATTCTTTGGATAGAATACATTTCCCTTTCCACTTTCCCGATTAGCCATTTGGGGGTTAGGACTATTAATAGGGACCAAAGCTTGTTATCATTTACTTGTTGATCAACGAAAGGTGCAGAGTTGAAAAATATTGGTTATTGGTTTGGAGTGACATAGATAATGGGGAAAGCATTAAAGACTGGTACTTGTACAGGATTTGGAATATTTTGACTGATATAACGAAACTAGTTAATATTTTCATTCTAAAAGGAAAATACAACATACCGAAGCGAGGATGAATTTGTTCATCAATGTAAATATTCTTTACATATCTAGCTGCCAAAGTGTTAATATTGTAATATCTTCTCAAAAATATTATAGTCATGGGATCTAGAGCATTTTTGTAAATCTCTAGAGCTAAATCAGCTATGGACTTGTATATCTCTATGGTTAGACTATAGATCTATTGGAACATTGCATTAAATCTCTAATGGGATCCTTGGTATCCCTTTGCAAGGTGGTGAACCTTTGATACATGATTATTAGACAAGTAATCCTTCCAAATTGTGCAACAAATATATCATTAAAATCTTTCCAACTAGTAATGAAATCTCCAAATTTAAAAACTAGTATATGCAACATTACAAAGTGTGAACGGAAAGATTCTACATGATGTCACATCTTCACGTGTTACATTCAAGAGTTTTAAATATGATTTTAAGTTATAATATGTTCTTTAACAAAAATTCCCCTAAAGGATCAAATACAATAATGTTTTTCTCAAGAAGATTATTGCTATATTTAAAACTTGAAATAACTAGTAAGGAATCTTAGTGAAAGAATATGAAAGTAAGCTCAAATATTTTTGAATGATATTGGCATTAAGAAATTGAATACCTAAAGTACAAAAGTGAATTTTAGAACAATTTTGATCATTTGAGGAAATTGAGTTGCACTTAAAAACATCAAAAATTATACTTTGCTTGATTATGAATGTTACCAAAAAACGATTTTCCAACTGAATTTATTTGACAAAGACGTTATGGGCACTTTGGAAGAATCCTTTAGATGAACTATATCATTCTTAATAGATTGTATTTCAATACTCATGGCTTGAATTTGGGCTTGAAAAGCATGTTGAAATTCCTTAATAGACTCTAGGAGAGCTTTATAAAATATGACATCATTATTAATATAAGGATTTGAAATAGCATGGGCCATAATAGTAGAAAAATGATAGACCTCCAATCGGTTAAGATATAGCAAGAATCAACATATGGAAGGTTGATAGTTAAGAGACCGTAGAGGATAATATCCAAAGTGGTGTTAAGAAATCATTATTTTGTGCTCACATTATTACGAGTGTATGTAATTAAATTATCTTGGATAGTATAATATAATATAATATAGAGTTGAGCGTAAATGAATTGTTGAGAAACAAATTGTACTAGTTATGCGCGAATTGTGAGTTTGAACAAATCACTAAATTCTCACTAATTTAGTGAGAGTGGGTTGGGGAGATAATTAACGACTCTTTATTCATAGGATATCCTCTCCCTATATGTGTGCATTATCAATAGGAATGAAATTGGTTTTTGAGTATTACTAAATTGTTTCATTTGGTATGAGATCCATATAATCCGTTATTACCTGTAATGGAATTTTGAAGAGTGTCGAGGGGCAACTATTATATTTCATTGCCCCGAGTCATTTTTTTGCATTCAGTTATTGCATTGTGGGAGTAATGATTCACATCAATTTTTGTGCTTGGTAGCTATTGTCAAAGGCCCACCTCACCGGGGGATTAAGCCTTAGGCAAACTAGGCAATTGCCTAGGGCGCCAGCAATCAGGGGGCCCCTAAATCTAAAAATTTCCTTTTTTTTGGTTAATTTTAGAATTTAACTTTAAAATAATTTATATGAAGATTTAATATTGATAAACCCATTTATAGATATTATTGTATAGTAACATAAATTTCACGTATACACATAAAAAAATTGTAATATTTTTGCAAGTAAAAGAAAATATCACGTATTTATAGGCACATATGATTTTATTAGTATTGTTACCCATTCTTTGATGTAGCTCCAGATTATGTAGGTGTGTAGTTTGTTCTAGAAAAAGGTTAATGTATTTTTAGAATGTCATTGGTGTATCTAGTAGAGGTGAGTGTAATTGAAAGAAAAAAGTATTTTATTTTCTATTCTTAATTTTTTGTGGAAAAACTCTATTATTTTGTTATGGAGGAATTCGTAGGCCTGGTCCAAATACAACTCTTCACAAAACCATGGGATCTACATAAACGTTTTTGTTTCTTTGCAAAGAAATGGTGCTTTGTTTCAGGATAGAGTTCTTGTCACCTATTTGATATGGCTAAATCAGACTTGTAAGAAGCCTTGTATAAAATATTGAATTTTTTGCATTCTGAGCATCTACTACGATTAATGTTTTCCATCCACGAAATATTTTTCATCCTTATGTGATAATTTATAAATATATTTTTATTATTATTTTATTATGACCATGATGTAAATTTAAAAATAAAAGAATATAGACATATTTTATTTATTTACTTTTGGAAAAAAAAATATTAACTAATTTTTTTGAGGAGGGCGTCTACTCAAACTATTGCCTAGGGCGCTCCTGACCTTTAATTTGGCCCCGCACCTCACTCGTCTTGGTTTTGTAGTGGCGCATCTAAGCTCCATGGTATACAAGAATATCGTGAGATGATTGTTAAGATTGGGTTGTATTTGCATTGATTGATTGGTATTATTAAGTATTGTATTGTGATCAATTTCACATATATGTGCCACGTAACTCACTTGAATTACTCAAAGCCCGATCAATGTTGTTTTACATTCAAATTGTTGTATGTACACGATTGCATTCACATCCGTGATTATATATGGTTTGGGCATTCATATTTCCCAACTCATTCAATTCTTTGGCTCAGTGCCTGAGATCTTTGCAGTTTGGATTTGAAGTAACTTTACAGATCCACACATTAACATCCATCAAACTAGTTTGATCTTCCCTCCTTTGATCCTATCGCCATTAGTAGTGTGCTAATGACCTTGTTTTCATTCACTGCTGCAGACCCATGTGCTTAATTTTGTCTATGCAGGCAGAGCCATGAAAGATCTACTGACCATGCACAGTGGATTCTAGGTATATGATCCTCTTGCCATCACGCCAATATCGATCTCCCCATCTACACCAAGATTTCCACCTTGAATCATTCCTCATTCATTTCTAATTCCAATTCATCTCTCATTAATGAGCATTATGCATAGAGCATGCACAATTCCAATTCCATAGTTTTGTTAAAATATTATTATTTTAATGTCATGGTTTTCTAAGGTTTATTTTGTTTTATTGATAAACTATAGTCAAATTTGGTAGTGGTCATTAAATTTTTAAGTCTACAATGTATGATCAAAGTGTTTAAGAGAGTATTTTATGGTAAAAGCCATTTATTTATAATGTTTTACAAAAGTCCTTCCTAATGTTGTTTTTAATAGTCTTAAGTGTGTTTTAGTTATTAAGTATTTAATATTTCTATTGTGTCTTTCTCATAATAAATGTGTTTAAGTGTCAAAAATTTAATTGTATTAGTTTTTGTTATGAAAGTGTATAGTGATTTATTGTAAAAATCATATATTTTTCATTATTATTAGTCAATGTCATTGTAAAACCATTGAGTCAAAAGTTCAAAAAAATTGCCTCATAGACGTATTTTTGGTGTAATTCGGCATCCAAATACCCAACGTCTAAATTGTGGTGGGGTGATTAAGTCTCAAATTCACATCAATATAATCTAACTAGAAATATAACGAGAAGATAGAGGCACAAGAGGCTAGAGGACAATAAACATCCTCTTGTCAATTGTCAATGACAATGAGTCACACATATGATTTGGTGACATTTTTTTTCAAAGTAATTTCTTTCAGTTGCATGTGGTGTGTTCCTGATTATTTGTTTTGATGAATGAATGCAAATTTGACATTATGGGGGAGAATATTGATTTGTAAACCTCTACTTTGGAAATTTATGAGACCACAAAAATGTTGTTGCTACTTCCAATTGCTTGAAAATGACAATTCTTAATGCTAGTGAATGAAATCTGAAACTTAGAACTATTTTTACAAAAAGAAATGATAAACAATTCAACACACAACATAATATTTTATCCTAGAAACTCCCATTTGAGGGAAAACCAGTTAGGAAGGGCAATTCCTCTTTCTTCACAATATTATATTGACAATTCAAAGAAAATACATATTACAAGAAGCTGAAGGAAGGTAAACAATGTCACTTCACCCTTCTCTACTTGTTTGCTCTGCTTTCACACCTTACTTCTCTAAAACATTTCCAAGATCAATGGTTTCTTGCTCACTTCTCTGTTGATTAAACTAAAAATGGAAAATAGAATATCTAATTTAGTTTAATCTAATGCTACGCAAAGCAATAAATAACATCTAAATAATTAAAGGAAATGACACAAGAAACTAATTAAATGGAAATGTGAAACCCTAATGAGAAAAGAGGGTTAGAAATACCTTAGCTAATTCATATACTTTTCAAGACTGTGTCGCAATGAAGACTGAATGAAAAAATTGAAGAAATGACCACCCATGAGCTCCGTAAAGTGCAAATTTAAGTTGTATGAGTATACTTGGGGTGCTTGGAAAGGGATTCGATGTTTGGGGCACCCTGGTTTGAGATCTAGGTGCCCTAGTCTTCAAAAATGACTAGGGAACCTCCTCTCGAATTGTCCCTAGATGACCATCTTCCTTCGCTTCCTATCGTGTGGATGTCGCTAAACCGCACTTTGGATGTCGATGTAAATCGAGATGGAGAAAACACCAGTAAAACCCTGCACAGCATGAAAACCCTAAAAATAAAGATGCATATGAAGGGGTTGAAATGTACTTAACAACCACGATGGTGGACTTACTAATTGAGCATTGCAATACATCTTAGACCCAATGAAGTTCTAGGGGTGTGTGTGTGTGTGTGTGTGTGTGTGTGTGTGTGTGTGTGTGTGTGAAAATTGTGCCCTAGGTTCTCTTGTGTCAGTGCACTTTGTGAGTAGCAAGTAATAACTAGATGTAGAAATGTAAATAGATGGTGGATGGAATAGAATAATATCCCATCCTATGAAGTGTGATGCAGATAAACTAGCCTCGTCCCTTGTGATGGAGCTAGATGGATGCAAACGGAGCTCTAGATACCTTGGATGGATGCCATCTTAGGTAGAGATACTAGTGCTTAGTGCTTGGTCCCCCATTATAGTCTCATAACTTAATATTTATGTGGTTCTCTTGTTATAATTTAATAATTAACCTCATAAAGGCTGCCCACTAAAATGGCTAGAAAGTGCCCAAAAGATGGAAGTAAAGTGCAAAGAGGATGAGGGTGCCTAAAGGGGACCATGGCACTTGGGCACCCAGACCAAGAATAGGAATAACACATAATGAAAAAATAGGCTAGGAAAGTACATGCAAAAGGTCGAAGTGACGACAGAAAGGAAAGTAAAATGGTCAAAAAGACATGGGTTAATTAGTACTTTCTTCACTCAAAAACTATATGAATAGTAGTATGAGACTGGGACTAAATAATACGAAAATTCTGTGATTTAGTGACTACATTTTCTCCCACTTTATGTTGGTGATCATAATACTTAGTAACATAAAGTAGGTACGATGTGTACCTAATGTCCATGTAGAGTGATGTAGAAAGCGTCTTTGAGGACTAAACAAAGTGAGGATTGAAAAATATGGAGCATGGAGACTAGAGATGTAAAAGTGTAAAAATTAATGAGAGTGAACCTAGGGTGTAATCATTTATGTAGATGCCAATGTGTGTGAGGTACCTGCATGTTAGTATGAGGTAATCGGATGTCAAATGATGTTGTTTTTGGTGTTGAATGCTTGCTTCCCATACGAACGGACTTGCAAAAGAGAAGACGATCAAGTAGTTAAATACACATGTATATGTGTAAAACCACATGTATATAGTAAAATATTGTAATGGCGTATGAAAAATAAAAAAGGAACATGTGCATTTGATTCATGATGAGACAAAAGGGTGTAGAAAGGATGTCCTGTAACTATCGGTGAAGTGTGAGTTTTTTGGGTGATTTGATGCTAATGTGGCCGAAGAAGTGTAGGGAGAAAGTTGTATTATTCTCCAACCTATAACTTCTTCCATGATAATATGAATATATTTATGTACTACCTAGTTTTTTGGGCGATCCGCGCCATTGACCGAAGAAGTGTAGGGAGAAAATTCCAATGTTCCTCTAACTTGTAATTGCTCCCCGAATGCCAAGGATAACCTATCTTGTAAAATCCACTATGTATCAAAGTTTTATAGACTAGTCTATACCCACTCACCGTATAAGCCACCGTGTCATAGACAAAAAAATGGAACCGAATCTGCATCGGTGTAGTGTGTAAACCCCAAATGATACTCCCCTTTTTGGGGACACATGGGATGTTGTGGATAACATGATGTGACCCCAAAAGATGACTAACTATGTACATTGTGCCTTGCGGGGAAGGGAATGTGCTTGTTAGAAACCAAGGAACACACAAACAAGTGGCTAGGAAAACAAGTGTTAGTACGAACAAACATGCATGTAGGAAACAAGTGTAAGCTACACATGATACAATAAGCAAAATGATAATGTAAACACCCAAGAAGACAATGTATGCCACAAAAAGGTTGCAAACATGGGACATCACTCATGATGTCACAAGAAACTCAAGGTTGTAGTGGCCACATACAAACAAACAATTGTGCAAACCAAACAAACAGAAAGGCACCGCATATAATAGCAAACAATGAAAAAAAGAGAAGACAAATAAACAGATAGTCATAATAATAAGTAATTCTGAAAATAAATGTCGCACATGAAGCACCAATTAACATGTAAGAAAAATAACCCATATGTCAAGAGCATGTATAACCAAAGAATGTAAATTTCTAAGTACAAAATGAAACAATAGTACCTATAGTATACACAAGTGGATGCCCCCAAAATGGTTAAACTAAAAATGGAAAATATAAGATCTAATTTAGTTTAATCTAATGCTATGGAAAGTAGTAAATAACAACTAAATAAATAAAGGAAATGACCCAACTAAGTAAATGGAAATGTGAAACCCTAATGAGAAAATAGGGTTATAAAGGCCTTAGTTGATTCACATACTTTCTGGGAATTGTGTCGCAATGAAGAAAATATGAACATAATGAAGAAACGACTGCACAACAACTCTAGAAAGTGTAGATACAAGCTGTCTAAGTAGATCGGTGTTTGGAAAGGGATGGGGTGTCCGGGAGCATTGGTTTGATATCTAGGTGCCATGGTCTCGTAGAAATGACTAAAGAACCTCCTCCAAAGTGTCACTTGATGATCGTATTCCTTTACTTCTTGTCACGTGGATGTCGCTGTAAATTAGAGACAGAGAAAACACTTGTAAAACCCAAAACAAAGCATCAAAACCCTAAAAAAGAAAGATGCATATCAAGGGGTCAGATTGTCCTCTGCAACCATAATAGTGGACTTACTAACTCAGTGTTTCCCTACATATTAAACTTAATGTAGTTCTAGGTGTGTGTGTGAAAATCATTCTCTATGTTCTTTTTTGCCAGTCGCACTTTATGAGTAGTGACAAATAACTAGAGGTAGAAATGTAAATCGATGGTAAATAGAATAGAAAAAATCCCCTCCTATAAAGTTGGATACAGATGAATAAACCTTGTCCCTTGTGATAGAGCTAGATGGATGCAAATGGAGCTCTAGATGCCTTAGATGGATGCAACCTTAGGTGGAGATACTAGTGCTTAGTGCTTGGTTCCTCATTATGGTCTCATAAATTTATATTCATATGGTTCTCTTGTTCTAATTTTGTAATTAAACCTAAAAAGGCCAACCACTAAAAATATGGAAAGTTCAAATGGCTATAAAGTGCCCATACTATGGATGTAAAGTGTAAATAGGATCAGGGAACCTAGAGGGAACCAAGTATCATGGGGTTCCCTAGTTCTTCTTCTGGTGCCCCGATTAGTAATAGAAATAACGTATAATGACAAAATAGAATGGGAAAGTATACGTGGAAGGTTGGAAGTGACGATATAAAGCAAAATAAAATGGACAAAAGGACATGGATTAATTAGCACATTCTTCATTCAAAAACCATATGAATAGTAGTATGAGACGGGGACTAAATAATACCCAAAGTGCATGATTTAGTGACTACATCTCCTTCAACTCTTCGATGATCTAATTACACACATTCCTCTTGCTTAAAAATCTTGCTCACCATGTCTACCTATGCATTAGAGAATAGGAAGAGTCATCCAAGGAAGAGACACGTCCTAGACGTTTGAAATACTTGACCGTTCATAGATTTATTTTTTTGTTTTCAATAGTGATAGGACAACTGGTGAACGTAGACCAGGAGGTTACATAACTCTGGTTTGTGTAGAGGGCGGTTATTACACCGCCTCTCTTCACAAAGTAGTGGTTCTATAATATAACCTTTCACTCCTTTTGATTATTTTTCCTCTTATTATAGCTGTTTCGATGAAGTGGTGTTTCTCTAGATCCCGATGGATCACACCTCCCCGCTCATGAGCATTTTGGTCCCACAAAAGATTAATGGGGAGTAGATGAGGAATAAATTCCGTCACTTTATCCTTTGAGTACCACCGGCTTATCTTGGTGTCTTTTTGTTGAGTTTGACTTGCCAAGATTCTTGTGGACCTCTCCTTGTTTCTAAAACCTTTTTTTTCAACACTACATCCTCCTCCAACTCACTTTGTGAATCTAAGACATAATTTTCTATAGAATGTAGCAACTGACATTATTATTATTTATCAAGAATATATGGCTCATATAGGTTTAATTTCTCACATTTTACTACCGAGTACATCCATATGAAGTGTGAAAATCAATTCTGAAAGCATTTTCTCCAACCTACTCCAATATAGTGAAAGGTCCATATCGCAATCACTTGAGTTTCCTTGTTTGACCTTATAGTATTTCCTTGATCAAGTAAAGCCAAACCTTTTTTCCAACATGAAGTTTGTGCTCTCTATGATTCTTATCGTGACTACCCTTATACTTGGTTTGAGACCTCTCCAATTTTCACTTTGGGATGGATTTTCTAGATCCTCTCAACGAACATCGCTTCTTTAGTCACTTTTGAGTCATGTATCTCTCCTTATTCCTGCTGTCCACCTAAAATGTCCAATGGATTGGTAGGTAGATACCCCAAGCATGCTTCCAAAGGTGATTGCATGGTGGATGCATGTACCGCCCTATTGTAGGAATGTTGAATGTAGGCTAAGGACTCATCCTAAGTCCGTGGATATTTAGTATTGTATCCTCTAATCAACTACACCAAAGTACCGATCACGACCTTATTTTGCCCATATTTATGGGGGTGGAAGGTCTTTCTTCTTTGTAGCCTGGTGTCCATCTTGTCCCATAAAGTAGTCCAAAACTTTACCAACTACCTGTAATCTCGATTAGAAACAATTTGAGATTAGGGTAGTACAAATGTTTAAAAATTAGTGGTTGAAATTTTGGCATGTCAATGTAATAAGGGTGAGACCATTAAGACACTAGGTTTCCTCCAACCCTTGTCTATTCCTAGCGAGAGATGGGAAAAGATATCAATGGATTTCATCACAAGATTTCCTAAATCAGAAGGGAAAAGTGTTGTCATGGTCATGGTGGATATACTTACCAAGTATGCTCATTTTCTTGCCTTGGCTCATCCCTTATATCTAGTACAACCGTCATCTCATTTATGGACATAATTCAAAATCTCCTCGAAACTCCCAAAATTATAGTAAGTGATCATGATCTGATATTTACAAGTAATTTTTGGACTGATTTGTTCTCTTGTTTGGGTACCCAATTGGCCTAGAGTTCATCTTATCATCCTCAATCAGATGGGAAAAATGAGGTGGTAAATAAATATTTTGAGGATATCTTCAATGTTTTACTTTAGATAAACAAGAACATTAGGTGGAAGGGTTATCACTTGCTAAATGGTGGTATAATACTTCATTTTATACCTCCTCTAAAATGTCTCCATTTATGGAACTTTATGAGTACCATCTTCCATTTCTTATCTCTCTATCTTAAAGGTCAAACTGAAGGTGAGAGAAATATAAAATTACATTCAACACCAACACAAGGTACTCTCTAGTCTTAGAGAGAATTTGGTGATGACACAAAACCATATGACGTAACAAGATGATCAACATCATAGTGAGAAACACTTTGAAGAGGGTGAATTTGTTTTTGTACAGTTTCATACATATAAGAAGTTATCTTTAAAACAACATAAGAAGGATAATAATCTTACACCTAAATACTATTGTCCTTACGGAGTATTGCAGAAAATTGGTAGTGTGGAATATAAGCGGTAGCTCCTGTTATCACAAAATTACAAGTACCCTCGAATGGCTTGAAAGTGATATGGGGCATTTAGTGTGATTTCTGTAACATTGGATCATATCTCAAGTTGTCGTACTTGCAGGATGGAGATGAGCCTCCGAGAGAAGGCTAGTTCCTACACCTAAACTACTTGCCACAATATAATCCTAATGCAGAAAGAAAACTAATCCTAATCTCAAATTCTAAGGGCTCGGGGAGAGAGAATGTATGAAAGTAAAACCTACACTAAAAGCGGTGATACACCATAAAAGGAGGTTGTTAATCACAATCCCAACTGCCAAAAGTGGAGAGAGGTGAGTAATGGAGAGGATGAAGAAGATGGATCATAGACCAAAGATGAAATTCACATAGAACAACACTTCAAACCCATTAAGCACAACTCCCAAGACATGTAATAGACATAAAGAGATATGCACAGTATACCCTGTAATGGTGAGAGGCAAGAAGAGATAATAAAACATGCAAAGGATGGACAAAATGCATCACAAAACCTATTTTATTGTTCCATGGATTCACACAGTACATAATTAGTGGGAACAAGGTAAGAAAATTCCATTACAAAGCAAAGAGAGGAGGCTTAAGCTCCACATTCAACCCTAGAGAAGAAAGAGAGATGGGACATGAGAAAAAAAGATCAACTCCTTTACAAATGAGCCCAAGATTACAATTTATAGATTTTTAGAAGAGGGAGAGAATATAATCCCATATTTTCCTTCCAACCACTTCAAATATGTAATAAGTGAGCCAAAATAATGATACATGACCTGCTTTGAGGCACCCCATATTGTCCCATGACTTGCAACAGTGCAAAATTTCTGCCCATGCCTCTTAATTGCACTCCCAACCACTAATAAAATCATTGTTTTGAATTGGGTTGGTTTTCTGAAAATTATCAATCAAATATGCATCAATTCTTGGATTTATTGGTTTTGGTGTGACAAAGCTTTGAAGCCATGATTCCAATGGGTATTTATTTATTTGATTTCATTGAGGACTGCTCCAAATATAAGCTTCTAAGTGTAGATGGCTGCTTCGGGTTGCACAAGTTTACTTGGCCTTCAAGGGACTAAGAAATAAATTATTTGGTTGGAAAGATAATTTAATTATTTTCCCCCTTCTTCCAAACCTTCTTTACACAATTAAAATGATTTTTATTAAAAATAGAGGGCCCTTTATTCTTGATTTATCTTACTTTGTGATGGGGAAGGGTTATGTTTGACCTTTAATGTTTTATGAGCAAGATCGGCCACCTCGGATGAGCTAGCTATCTCCTTGATTTGTCCACCCATTCACCCTCTTTTACCATCTTGGCACTCGGCTGACTCTACATTCAACCCATGCACCAACCTACCTCCCTTCACTCAACTTGGTGTTGATTCGACATTCACAAACACCCCACCCAAAGAGCTCATCGACTCACTCTTCCATCTCGCGTATCGGGCCTTTATTTATTTTCACTAACGGGATCTTGAGCTAGGGCCATGTTGACTTGTTTGGGCTCATTATTATGTGATTTCCAGATCAGAAAATCCCCGGGGTACCATGTCATATTGCGTTGATCACTCAATCTTTTCATCAACTCGGTGCTGAGTTTCGAGGTTGTGTCAATGCATTTCGGTGATTGCGGGTTTCTTCGACATCCTAATCCCATAGGATGTCAAGGCCACTCACCTCCTCCATACCCACATTACGTTCACTACTGGTGAATCAGGCTCTGTGTGTACCTATGACCCAACTCACCCAGGCCGTCTAGGCCACTTTTCTCTACCTTGTCCACAAGACTTATGGTCCCTTCCCTTCACATCCACAGATGGTTCCCTAAACCGCTTTGACCTCCGTAAAGTACCACTCACTAGAACCTCGCCAACATCGGTGATTTCGGATCCTCTGGCTCTTTGTGTCCCAAATCTCCTTGGCCATTCGGGGATTCCACTACACATGTCCTAAGTTACTCAGGCCTCTCGGGACCTTGAAAGTTACATCTTTCGCAAAGGTCTATGGCTCGTCGACTTATTGATCTAAATGAACTCCAGCCCAAGCCCTATCTACAACTCATTCCACTTTGAAAGCTCATCCAATTTCTTCCCCTTCATTATTAATGTGGGAATCATTCCTCATCATCATTTCTTGTAGTTTCTACGAGCCCTCATGACTCATCTCGTAATAGCTCGCTCTAAGTGTATAAGATGGCATGACGTGCAATAAGAAACCTTGGTCTCCCACCTTTGTATTGGCTCGATGGGCATGGTCCTATATTACTTGGTAACAACTTGGCCTCTTCTAGTCTTCAAGGTAGTGTTTACCTTGTCCTCTCGAATGATGAACAGGTTTGGATCAGTGCCGCTAGCTCAATTATGAATTTATGACTCGATATGGGTTCGATTTCATGAATTTGGTGCCTCCTACTACGAACTCGCTGATTTTATCAATGCAAAAGATTGGTATTGAAACATAGTTCACTCGAGGTGATATTGTGTGGGATCGACCTATCACTTAAAAACTCGGTTCGGTGCACTCAAACCATTAGCTCGGCTTTGCATTGTTGGTGTAGACAATTCGGACTTGATTAGCTCGCTTTGAGGACCTCTTGATGACTCTGTTGGTATTCCAAAATCGTAACCTACCTCTTGGTTCTAACTAAAACAACTTGATGGAATTTAAAATATTTCATGAATCTTGATGCCGAAGCAATGACAACTCTGCAATGTTTTAAGGTGCAACTCGGTTTAGCAAGAGGAATAGCTCGGTCGAGCTCATTACGAGCTCGAGGGAATTCATTTGGATCTTAGCTTACCGAGTTAAGGGAATCAACTCGATGAGCTCACTTCAAGGGCTCAAGCTACTCTTCAAGTTACCTTGTCCCTTCGAGACATTTGGTGTAACCTATTGGAATTTGAATGCTTTGAGGCCTCCACGAAGATATTTTAGGGTGTCTGCAGAGTATTGTACTGACAATGAATTTTCCGTTCCTCTGCTCCAATTTTAAATAAATATCTAAGTCCCATGTAGACCAAGAAGGGGAAAATTTCCTCTTGTGAGTTCAAGTCCTTCAAGAGCCCCCTGGACATTGAAGATAGTTTTTTCCCTGCGAGATTTCCCAAATTTTTACCGGAGGGTGGAAATCGATAACAATTTGGTGACTCACAGGGACATTTTCCTACTAAATGGAGCATGACCAATTTCGTGTAGCAATCCATTGGGTATGGAGTCTTCACAATTATCATGAGCTGATTTGAACTCTGAAAACTTGACCCCAGAACATTTTGAAATCTCGTTCTTGCACCTGGAACCGTTATTCGCTACTCGCATTCTCTCATAAGAAAATCTTGAAATTTATTTTTTGAGAGTAGAAAATTATTTTAAATCTTGAATTCCACTTTTTCCCAGCAACTGCAATCCACAAGGTTGATTGAGGAGAACTAATATACACCTGCAACTACTACCTTAAGGCTAATTTTCTTAGCAAGGTGAAGCATACTGTGCGGGATTCGAGTGAAACTGGTCAACTTGGACATCATGGAACTCTAATAAGTTAAGATTTTCTTTCTTTCTCTGAATGTCCAATGCTTTGCTTTGATCGAGCTGATTTCTATCTTGGGTTATCACCTCATTTATTGATGATTGCATGTACATGAAGGCTTTCTCAGTAGTCGTTCTTGGAGATAATCATCAAGAGTTCCTCTTTACCGATCTTAGTTTCTCTGCATTTTTTTGAATTTGAAATTTATAACTATTGGATGCAATTATGAGCTTCCTACTGCAACAATTGTGTAGATGATGCATTGTACTTCTGAGCAACATGAACAAGAGATATATAAAATAGAAGTAAATCATACATGCCCTAAGTAAAACATGAAAATTTTGCACAAGCACTTCTTTTGTTGAAACAAACCTAACCCTACCCTACACTAACCAAAGAGATGGGCAACTTCAAACAACATTTGTCATTGGAAATAAAAATTAACTACCCTTTCTTACAATTTGCAGCCATGAACATGATTTGGAATTAGAATCACTTTGAGATTAGGAGTGAAAATCAAGCTATGAGATAATTTTCCACTCCTCTATTTTTCTAGGAATCAATAAGAACCAAGACATATACCTCTTTTGGTCGATGCTCAATTAGTTCCAAGAGGTATTGTTGTTTATCCTTGGCACATTGAAGTTCTTCCTCATGCTCAGAAACAAGCATGACAGGTTTTGGCTTCTCCTTTGGCTTTAATGAAGCCAAGTACCTTATAGGACATGGTCTAGTCCTTCAAATGTGCCCACTACTTTAAAACTTAACCCCAAGAATAAAGTCTTCTTATAGACCTTCTTGAAAATGGGGTCCGTCTACAACTTGACCTTCTTCTTGAACATATGTGAACAACTCGAAGTATCACCTTGGTGAGTGGTATGAAAGGGGTGGAAGAATCCTAATTTTTCCTTCCTTGGAAACATGGAACTCCTCTTCAATCTACAGTTCACTATTATTAATTGTAGCATCTAATGAAATCATCTCTACATTATTACAATCAACTGTAACACATTGCTCATCCAAGAGTTTCCTCCTTGTTACTTAAAGACCACATTTCTCTTGAATAGCCTCTTCCTCTAGTATGAAATTTGAGGTCGATTCTTGAAGAGGCTACTCTAGAGGATTGTTATGGGAAACAAGGTCTTCTTGAAAGTTCTTCTCTGCCATAGATTCATCAACTAAATCAGATTTTTCAAATGAAAGAAAGAAATTTGCAATTTTGATTTTTTTCATCAAGTATTCCTAAATCTGATTTGGTTTCCTCCACTACGCCTCTTGGTGGAACTTGGAGCTGATTGTTCTTCTCCTTCCTCTTTTAATTTTGCAATGGGTGTGTGATCAACATCCTCCAAAGAGATAATGCCAAAGTGGATACTACATTCGAGAAAAAGGATTGTTGATCATCACTCTCTTCCTCTTGCACCGCTATTGTAACATTGGCTTCAAAATAAGCCTTGCTTGTGGGTAAGTGCACAAATTTTGAGGGCCAAAAGCGGACAAGAATCAAAAAAATAAAAACACGTACATGTTTTGCTAAAACGCGCTCACGTTTTAATTTGTTTGGCTTGGGAATCACCGAACCTATAACACATACGTGTTATAACATGTACATGATTCAAACAAGTCAAAACATGTATGTGTTATAACCCGTATGCGTTTTGTGTAGTATGGACCATGCATATGTGTTTTGGTGGTTTATACTTACAAAAATAAAAGTTTAAGTATAAGATTTCTTGTAAATAATAAAAGAAATCTTATACTTTAAATTTATTTTAGTAAATATAAGAAATTAGGGTCACTCTGCACCTTATGGAAGTGGTCTCGTAGCTCCAACAGTTATAATATAGACAATAGTTTTTCAAAATCTAATGCAGTCAAGACTTACTCATTTTCGATTTCAAAAACAACCTAAAACCTTCGGGGCATATATATTATCATCGGTCTTTTTTTTGGGAAAGCATATAGTCATTTTTTAGGTTTTCTGACCTTCTAAAATGGATTTTGGCCCTACCACTACTTGAATTGGTACTAATTTTAAAATTTGGTCCATAATTCACTTTAGTGACCATGAATTAACTCTATGATGTTTGTCTACTTCTTACTAAAAGGAGATCATCACTTTATAGATAGAGGATTGTTTCCCAATGGGATTCTGTCCTATGGCCAAAATGAGGTGATTGTAATGTGCCTCCTCCTTAAGGTGTGATAATACTACTAGGTGTTGAATGAGTTATTACGAATAATACCAAGTGAATTGCATCAAGTGAACTCGAAGATTTCTCATTCTTAGAAACATGGTGCTCCATATAAAGATCATCCCCTCACCTTTCCTAGTTCTAAAATAATCTTTTCATGGAATCAAATTCATGATTCTCATACATGATTTTTTTCTCATATGTCTCTTATGGAGACAAACAATGCCTTAATACTTCACAAATAATGGTCCTTGATAACTCGGTGAAATGACTAGCTCATTTTAGCTTGTTACTCAAGGGTGTTTAATTAACTATAAAATGGCCAAAAATGTTTTTTAGGCCTTGAAAAAGTAGTCTCTCATAAAAACTAAATGAGTCGATCAATCACCTTAAACACTATTCCCTACACACCTTTGAAACACGCCTGTTGAATGATATTTTGAGGACTTTCCTTTGGTTGAGGGTTTATGATTTAGGGTTTAGGTTTTAGGGCTCGGGGTTTAGGCTTTAGGGCTAAGGGTTTAGGACTCAAGGTTTAGATTTTAGGGTTTAAGGTTTAGTGTTTAAGGCTCATAGTTCAGATTTTAGGGTTTAGGGTTTAGGGTTTAGAGCTCAGGGCTTAGGTTCGTGGTTTACGGTTTAGAGTTTTGGGTTTATCGTTTAAGGTTAAGGGTTGAGGTTTTAGGGTTTAGGGCTCAAGGTTCAAGGTTTAGGGTTGAGGTTTTAGGGTTTATGGCTCAAGGTTCGTGGATTTAGGGTTTAGGGATTAGGGTTTAGGGTTGAGAGTTGAATGTTAAAGGTTTAGAGTTTAGTTTTTAGGGTTTAGGGTTGAGGATTTAGGGTTTACAGTTTAGGGTTTAGGAGTTAGGGTTTAAGGTTTAACATTGAGGATTTAGGGTTTACGATTCAAGGTTTAGGAGTTAGGGTTTAAGGTTTAAAGGTAAGGGTTCGGGGTTTAGGAAAATGGTTCGGGGTTTAGAGTTTAGGGATCAAGGTTGAGGGTTTAGTGTTGAGAGTTAAGGGTTCATGGTTTAGGGCTCAGGGTTTAGTTTTTAGGGTTTAGGGTTGAGGGTTTATGATTAAGGGTTCAAGGTTTAGGGTTTTTTCTTAGGGCTTATGGCTTAAGACCTAGGGTTCAGGGCTTAGGTTTTAGGGTTTAGGGCTCAAGGTTTAGGGCTTAGGGGTCATAGTTTAGGTTTTAGGTTTTAGGGTTTAGGATTTATGATTTATAGCTTAGATTTTAGGGTTTAGGGAGTAGGGTTTATGGTATAGGGTTTAGGTTTTAGGGCTAAGGGTTTAAGGTTTAGGGTTGAGCATTTAGGGTTTACGGTTTAGGTTTTAAGAGTTAGGGTTTAAAGTTTAAAGGTCAAGGTTCAGGGTTTAGGGAAAAGGGTTCAGGATTTAACGTTTAAGGCTCGAGGTTTAGGGTTAAGGGTTTAGGTCACAGATTTTAGGGTTTAGGGTTTAGTGTTTAGGGTTTAGCGTTTAGGGTTTAGGGTTTAGGGTTTAGGGTTTAGTGCTTGAGGTTTAGAGTTTATGGTTTAGGGTTTATGATTTAGTTTTTAGGGTTTAGGGTTTAGGGTTTAGGGACCTTTAGGATTTAACATTTAGGCCTTAAGGTTTAGGGTTTATGGTTTAGGGATCGGGGCTTAGGGTTTAGGGGTTAGGGGTTTGGTTACATGGTTTAAGGTTTACGACTTAGGGTTCGGGGTTTAGAGTTACGGGTTTAAGGTTTAGGGGTTAGAGATCAGGGCTCTAGATTTAGGGTTTAGGGCTCAGGGTTTAAGGTTTAGGGTTTAGGCTCAAGGATTAGGGTGTAGGGTTCAAGGCTTAAGGTTTAGGGTTTAGGGTTCATGGTTCATGGTTCATGGTTTATGGCTTAAGGTTTGGGGTTCAGAGTTACTGGTTTAAGGTTTGGGGGTTAGAGCTCGGGGCTCTGGATTTAGTATTTAGGGTTTAGGGCTTATGGCTCAGGGTTTAGGGTTATGGGTTTAGGTTTTAGGTTTTAGGGTTTATTATTTAGTATTTAGGGTTTAGGATTTATTATTTTGGTTTTAGGGTTTAGGGTTTATAGTTTAGGGTTTAGGTCTCATTGTTGAGGGTTAAGGGTTTAGGTCACATAGTTCAGGGTTCATCAAATTTATAGGCAAAACATTCAAAGAGAGTCATCAAAATTTGATGTTTTTCAGTTGTTGATATTTTGAAGGAGAAAAATGTCATATTCCTTACTATCCAATCCTTCTAAAGACCACGTTAGTCCTCAATCCTTAGATGTACAGGGAGACAATGTTACTTGGCTTCCATTTATAATGATAGATATATTTGTAAATTCATGTTATGACCTCTAAATCTATATGAATTTCAAGTTGCTTGGAAATAACATCACACCCTTCACTAGGATTGATGACTACCCCTATCTTTTTGTTCAGGGGATTTTGAAAACATCCATGGGTTTATCATATAAGGAATTATCAATGAATAGAAGGTCACTAAGTCAAGTCCCGTTTAGAACTAAACAAGAAAGCTTTACTAGGCAATTAATAACCCCTTAGTGTTCTTAGCCATTCACCTATTTCTATGCTTATTTTGAACACTTTAGGAAGTTCTGTAAAATTTACTATCCATTTCAGTAGAACATTTGAACTTTATCTTTCTCCGAAGGAGAGGATACTACAGAAATTCAACTATGATCCTACACCTTTGCATTGATATATTCTCTATGTTTCTTTTGTTTCCTTTAATATTTTTTTGTTGTTCTCGTTATTTTTTCCAGATTCCAATGGGTCATCATGGCTTGCATAATAACATACATGGAAATATGAGAAACATGTGAAATTTGTTTGAGAGTCTGCACAAATTTACATTCAAGAGAGCAAGTATATGTGGGGAGAAACAAGTTTGGAAGAGATGTGTAATATATGAATTACAAGGCAAAGGTAGATGTCATATCCATTTAATTACTTGTCTCACCTCTCATAAACAAGGTAGTTCTATAAGCAGACTCAATGATGGTTCTAGGCACGAGACTAGGAAATATTGATGAAATATGGTTTGGGGTTTAGGTTTTAGGGTTTAGGGCTTATGGTTTAGGGTTTAAGATTTAGTTTTTATGGTTCGTGGTTTAGGGTTTAACATTTAGGGCTCATGGTTCATTATTTAGGGTTTAGGTTTTATGGTTTACAGATTGTGGCTTAGGGTTTAGGGCTTAAGGCTCAAGGTTTAGGGCTCATGGGTAAGGGCTGAATGTTTAAGGTTTAGGATTTAGGGTTTATATTTTAGGGTCTAAGGCTCATGGTTAAAGGTTTTAGGTTTAGGGTTTAGGGATTAAGGTTTACAATTTGGTGTTTAGGTTTATGGCCTATGGTTAAGGGTTTTGATTGTAGAAGTTAAACGCTAAAAGATTTAGGCTAAATACTTAAATCTTGAAAATTTACCTATGTCTTGACTAGATTATAATTTTAAAAACTATCTCCTAAACCGTGACTCATGGGGTCATGTGAGACTAATTCCATAAGGTGCAGAGTGACCCTAATTTATTATATTTACATAAATAAATTTAAATTATAAGAAATAATAAAATATAAATAATAATAAATGAAAAACTTATACTTAAACGCGTTATGTAACACTTACACGTTATGTAACGCGTACACGTTATAACGCGTATGCATTTTACATTATAACATGTACATGTTTTGCATTTTCTCTTTTCCCAAGCCATGCCTCAAGGCTTGGGATCCGGTTTGGATCCCCAAGCCTAAGGCATGGACCTGCACAAACACAACAAACATCGTGTTTTTACAAGAAAATGTAAAAATGCCACTTCCTCTATGATAAATCAAAATAAAAAAATCGATCCATTTTAAAAAAATTATACCACAACGTAGAGCAGAGTCTCTTCTTTCTAAAAATATAATTTTTCAAATTTTCTGACTAATATAAGGTTTCCATATTATTTATTTTCTAACTATGCCTTTTTATAGTTATTTTCTCAAGTGTAAATATGTCTATCTTTCATGGTGTATCTTTTTATGGGTGATGAAATTTAAAATATATATATACTAGCCCAAACTAAGCATAATTATATACATATTCAAAAATAAAAATCTAATTTTTGATATTTTTGAGGTAGTTAGGGGGCACGGTCGAGTCTCCGTTATTTTTCAAAACATAAAATTTATGTACTAGAAAAATTATACATAAAAATATATTCGATAAAAAAATCTAAAACAAAATGGAACCCAAACTAGATGCTCCTAGATATCTTTCTACCAAAGGGTTTTCAAAAATACTAAATGGTGCTCAAAAAACGCAAAGGTGGGGGCACAAAAGTCACTCTATTATATTTTTTAACAAAAACGAAGCATCTGTGGTATTTTAAATGTTTGACCCACTTAAAATTATTCATTTTCATTAAAATTTAGAAGTTTAGAAACTAGACTCAAAATGCTACAATTCTTATTTCTACAACATCTTCCAATTTTCAGTGTAACTATTTTGAAAAACTCCTACAAGTTGAAGTTTTGTTTTTTTCATAAAAATGCGTCCACTTAAGACCCCCTTTTGGCCCCCTAACTTGGTGCACTTACCCTTGCTTGTTCCCCAAATTTTAACTCATTTATAGGTTTCACCATCAAGGGGATTTTATTGATTCTAAATATCAGAGCTAAACTTCTAAGATTTTGTGTTATATTTACTTCATTAGGATACTTCTCTTGTTGCTTTGGCAGAATCGCTACAAAAATTAGACTCGACCACTAGTTTATCTTTAACCTTGGCCTCCTATCTTGGCTTCACCATTAAGGGAATCTTTTCAATCCCAAATTTGAGAGTTCATCTTTTCAGATTCTCTCTCATTTCTTGTTGATTGGACTCTTCCTTTTGTTTCCCTTAACTAGTTTTTTTAACTAGTTTTTAACTATTGTTTCGCTTTCGGAATGTTTCTTCCTGGGAATAGAGTTGCTTCTATCCTTTCATTCCTTTTAGAAACAGAGATAAGGGTTAGGGATAGGAGGAATACCATTGAATGTCGAGATGGTGTGTGTGTACCGTAGAGAAAGATCAGATGACTGCGAAGAACTCCTTTTTGTCTTGGAAGGACTACCTGCAAATAAGAACACAAGACCACAAGATTTTGATTAGACAATAAATGAGGAAACTGCCTTGGGCCCAGGAAATATAAAAATTCCTTTCAAGGTGGTCGCTTCCACGATAATATGAATTAACACCAAATACTTGTAAAATATCAATTAAGTTGCTTTGTTGAAACAGTAGGGGAAAGGCTGATTTTGGTTTTGAACCACAATAACCGATGCTGGTTACTGATAACCGATATCGGTAGGGTCTAGGATCTGTGGGTTAGTTGTGTTGTGGGGTGGTTGTTGTTGTAGGGTAGCTGTGTTGTTTGTAAGGCTAGTATATGGGTGATATTAGGTAATGAGGTGATGAGAAGTAAATGAAGGATAGTTAGATGCAATATGTTGCTGGGTAGTGGATCTAGGAATGGATTTGTGAGGACTGTGATTCAAAAGTCTAAGAAGTATTATTAAAAGGACATGCAAGATGTAACTTACTGGTTATTGACGAAGATGCAGGTCCAAGAATTCTGATGACAAAGGCGGAACTGAGGTAGGATGGCCTGACACACAGAAGATGAGATATCTCCCTCCCGATGATCAGCTGAGTATCACAGGGCTCTGGTATCCAGTTGCAGCCTTGGGCTTGATCTCCTTTGCTGCAAACTCTTCTTGTCTCTTCACTTGTCTCTGCTCAGCCAAGTAAAGATCCGATTCTCTTGATCGCTCCTGATGCTCTCTATCAATTCAAAAATCCTTCGACCCCTGTTTTTGGTTTGGGGAGCCCATTTACAGGGAACCGATGGCGGTTACGTAACCGACGGCGGTCGAGTAGGAACCGGTATCGGTAAGGAAAAAGCAGGCTATTTTTAGTAAAATAGCCCACTTTCCCTGCTTTTCTCCCAAGAGATTAGTTGCGGGCTTGGTCAAGTGACTAGAAGGTCGGTTTTGGGTGCGAGAAAGGGGTCATTAGTCATGGGTGTAGGTGTGGACCAAGTTATAGGTCTTAATTAGGTTAGTTTAGGGTTAGGACTAGGTCATGATGAGGTGGCAAAATGAGGTGGCAGGTAAGGTGATGTGGATTTATCAATTACAAGGTAATTAATAAATAATTGTGTAAGGTTTAGGTGATGAGGTTAGGTTGCGAAATGAGATGCGGGTCACAAGGGGTCGTAAGACACAAATTTGGTGTCTACATTAGCCCCTTATTGTCGTGTAGCTTGTTTTGTAAAGCTGCACGGACAATAATATGAAGTGGTTTCTCCTGTTAAGGGTATAGGTAATCCCCCTCAAATCTATCACAGATTGAGAGAACTTGAAATCAGGGATAGGGTTGATAAAGGGTAAATGGTGTAGAGATGATGGGGAGAAGGTGGGGTAAGTCCAAGGAAGCAGACGCACGTTGAAATGCAATAGTGCGACTAGGGTACATGATTTGACGAGCAAACCAGCAATGCATAGGCAAAGGTCGATAGTTTATCCAAACAAGGGTGATATAATCCTGGTATCCAAGGCATAGGAAGTAGCTCCAGGGTATATAACAGGTAAGGTACAGGAACTTTTAGGCATGTCGGCAGTACCAAATGGTTGGTTTGGTTGAGATAAACGTCCGCTGTCTAGGTCTCACGCAAAGTTGGTCGACAGATCAAGTCAGGGACCCTAATCATGCTAAAACACGAACAGGTGAGCTCGATGGAACAAAAAGCTACATGATGGGTGGATAAAAGTGTATGTTGTTGATGTTGGGTAAGGTATTGAAGTGATACGGCCGTGGGTCGGGCCAAGTTGTTGGGTTACGGCCTTGGGTCGGGCCGGATGGGTAGGGTGAGGCCTGGGGTCGGGCCGGATGGTTAGGGTGAGGCTTTGGGTCGGGCCGGATAGGTAGGTTGAGGCCTTGGGTCGGGCCGGATGGTTAGGGTGAGGCCTTGGGTCGGGCCGGATAGGTAGGTTGAGGCCTTGGGTCGGGCCAAATGGTTAGGGTGAGGCCTTGGGTCGGCCGGATAGGTAGGTTGAGGCCTTGGGTCGGACAAGTTGTTGGGTGGCGGCCTTGGGTTGGGCCAAATGGTTAGGGTGAGGCCTTGGGTCGGGCCGGATAGGTAGGTTGAGGCCTTGGGTCGGGCCAAGTTGTTGGGTGGCGGCCTTGGGTCGGGCCAAATGGTTAGGGTGAGGCCTTGGGTCGGGCCGGATAGGTGAACAAATGGTGTTCAGCAAAGGTGGATATAGGCGATGTTGGGAGAAAGGGTGATTAGTAAATAGGGGCAGAAAGTTGGGTGAATAAAGACAAAACCGATATCGGTTAGCTATGACCGGTACCGGTTAGGTAACCGATGCCGGTTCCTTAGGGCACGATTTGACCGGTGTCGGTTCTATGTTAAAAACCTATAAAAAGAAAAATACGGCCTGTCATTGTCACATTTCTAATTTGAAAACCAATTTGGGGTGTCTGAGTTGGAATAGTGATATTGGTGCATTTGTTGGCTGAGGTGGCACTAGTTGAGTGGAGAACTGAGTTGATTGGTGGGCCCGAGTGAGTAGCAGGGCAGCTTGATTGGTAGAGGACCCAAAGAAAGCGAGTTTGAGCCATGGCACAGCCAGGAGGAGCAGGAGGTGCTGGACCAGCTGGACCACCACCACCTATCCCACCACGATGACGTGTCGTCGTACCGGTAGGTTCGAAACCCTTCATTATGTGAATTTAATGGTATTATGTTGTATTTGGGATTCGGGTAGGAATCTTAGATTTGGAGAAAATAATGAATAAATGGAAGTTATATGAAAAGAGGAAAGGGTAGATAGGCTAAATAGGCCAAGGCGGTTGGGTGGGTAGGTTTTTAGGGTGTTTGGGTGGGTATGTAGGGAGAAATAGGAAAAAATGAATTGGGTAGCCGCGCGGGTTCGGCTCGGTAATTTTTACAGCGACCGATGTCGGTCACTAAGCGACCGGCATCGGTCCAGAAAATCTAGGGGCAGGGTTGATCAGTGGTGACCGGTGTCGGTCGGTAGTTGACCGGCGTCGGTGGAGAGGAGACCGGGGTCGGTTATGGGTGACCGGTACCGGTTCGTAGTGATTTGTAGTTATTTTGGTTGGTTTGGGTTATGTTTTGGTGTTGAATTGTTGGTTGTGGTTTAGGTGTTGTGAGTATGGTTTTGGGATGGGGTAGGGGTGTTTTGGTATGATTTAAGTTGTGTCGATTGTTGGATTTGGTTGTTTGGGTATCGTTTCGGTTTCGTGGTAGTATGATGTGGGTTGTTTGTTTGGGTGTGAAGAGGGAGGGGGATATTGTAGAAGATAGGTGGGTAGAGGGGTGTGTTAGAGAGTCGGGGTGTGGTCGGGGGGATAAAAGGGGGTATAGAGGGTAAAGTAGATGTTGTGATAAAGAGTAGGGCTAATGTAGTGGGTTGGTTTTGCAGGCACGTCAGCAGCTGACGATGCGGGACAGGATGCCCCCACTATTGAGCCGGATGCGACCACATGTGTCCGCAGCACACTGGGCTATCATGCGCGAGGTGGGACTCGGCGGAGTCCAGCGATACAGAGCAATCGACAGAGATCATAGTTTGATGGTTGCCCTCATCGAGAGATGGGATCCGGCGACCAATGTGTTCCATCTCCCGACTGGAGAGATGACCATCACATTGGAGGATGTGTATCGCATCCTTCGATTACCTATCGATAGAGAGGCAGTATTTCAGATGGCCCCGTGGATGCGAGACATGCCATGGACAGCATCCTATAGGTTTTTGGGGATGCAGCCGCGCTATTGACATATCACAACGTGAGTATCAGGTATGGGGATATGTACCGTGCGCACCGACATGAGACACACGGCTTGCCGTGTTGATGATGATCGGATCACCCGCCCCCTCCCGGACTCGAGAGGAGGCCGCTTTCCATGGGCGCTGATGGGGGTGCTACATGAGATGGTGGAGGAGCACACATGTTATGCTTGGGCACCAGTATACCTGGTGCAGTTATATAGAGAGCTGTGGGGCTATCGCCGGATGAGGCGATTTGGGATTTGTTTGACATTTTTGCTTCACTGTTGGGCATATGAGCACATCATATGCATTAGACCAGTAGGATTACCCCAGCAGCCAGGGCCACAGGTCATATATAGATACGGCTTTCAGAGGTGGTTGGGGGTCATGGGCCAGCCACGAGCAGTGCTTGCAGGGCGGGACGTCGCTTATTACAGGCATTTATTAGAGGGCCTGACAGCGGCAGATATTGTATGGAGACCGTATAGAGGTCATCACCCCCGTGGAGGAGCCCGAGGACAGTTGCAGTGGATCCAGTACACATTCTGGATAGCGGGACGGAGGCCGGGAGAGTATGAGAGGATACCCCTGGAGAGGGTACGCAGGCAGATGGGGCTACGACAGGATGAGCCCCCTCGCTTCCCTCAGTACCGGAGGGATGATGTAGAGGCCCCACTACCTGCACCACAGCCCGTGGATCCAGATTGGGTTGCTGAGAGGCCTGCCAATGACACTGTAGATGATGCTGGGTGCACAGGCACATTTTTGGTTTGGTGGGCCGGAGAGAGAGCTGCGAGGATAGCACAGCCCGCACAGCCAGACTTAGCGGCTGTTAGAGCAGAGAGGGATCAGCTCAGAGGGCAGGTACAGTTATTACAGGTGCAGCTTGCTGCGGCACAGGCACAGATAGGTGTTTTACAGGGGTAGCTAGCCCAGCTCGGAGTACGAGCACGGCACCACCACCGTAGCGCAGCACACCCACGGCCCAGGCATAAATGCATAGTGCACAGTACCACCACCAAAGAATGCCCAAATGCCACGGCCCGAGCAGTACGTATAGTACCACCACCAAGACCACATACCACAGTGTACGACCCACGGTACCACAGCATTGCACGTGCAGTACCACCACGACCCACAGAGCACCACCAAATGCACCAAAGCACCAAAGCACAGCACGGGGGCACTTTGGTAGTAGGTGTCAGGGGACCAGCCCCAGCACCTATGGTGGCTCGAGAGCGTTACATGGAGGCTAGAGCGGAGGCCCGATACTATCAGGATATTCTTGATGGTACCGGGGCTGATTATCAGCCCTATGCGGCACATAGAGCAGAGACCTCTCGGAGCCAGAGGTCTCAGGGAGGTGCAGCCACAACTGGTGGGTCCATCACAGGCAGGAGGCGAGAGGTAGGACAGGGACCAGCAGGCAGATAGGCAGAGGGAGGTGGAGAGAGTTGAGGGTCCCCGCACATTTTGTATATTGGACATGGGCACCGGGCTCTCATGAACAACCGGTTGTGTTGATAGAGGCTCATGTGCCTATTTATTCATTTATTCATTCATTTATTTATTGTATATACCGGCCTGCGAGCCGAGTACAGGTTGTACAGTTGATACCGGCCTACGAGCCGAGTATGTTTTTGACAGGAGAGACCGGCCCGCGAGCCGAGCCGAGATTATTTGACAGCTTATTGCGGCTGCTGCGCGCCGGCTTTGTTGTATTATGAGATCACAGAGGCCCCGATGCAGGGCACATTGTATATTTGAAACCTTGTATATATATATAGATATGATGTTTTGATCCACATGCTGTGTTTAAAAATGCGTTAAATGTTTTGTCGATGGTTTGTGATATTTGATGTATGATGAGTTGGATTTACATGGTGTTATATATTAATGATGTTGATGTCTTTTGTTGATGGGATGTATGTAGATATAAATGATGAGTTTAATTGACATGTTGTATTATGAAATGTTGTATGTTTTGTCGCTGATTTTATGAAAATGTATGTATGTAGCTGTTAAGTTGGATCCAAATGGTATATAGATTAATGGTTTTTGATATCGTTTGTTGATGATTTGTTTGTTTTGGTAATGTAGATAGATGATATGGATGAAATCGTAATGAGATGTGGATTTGATGAAAAGATTATAGCTATCGGTGTTGGTATGCAGGAAAAAGAGGCGGGCGCCTCCAAAAATTAGATAAAAAATAAAGAAAAGGACTATGTTTTGAAAAAGGTGGGTATGTGACCGACGTCGGTTAGCTAACCGATGTCGGTATAGTATAGACCGATATCGGTTAGGTAACCGATACCGGTTATTCCAAAATGAGATTTTTCTAAAAATAGAAAAGCGTAGGTGGCAACTGAAGTTCTTATTTTGAGAGGCATGCAAGATGTTAAATACGCGAATGCGACACTGTTTTAACGACTGAGACAAGTAATTGCATGAGAGATTTGAGTGATAAGGAGGAAAGAGACAGGTAACGTGATTGTGGGCTGAGATCAAGAAGACAGAAATCCAAGCTATATTTGAAGAGGGTGGTGAGCATGGCTGAATGAGGAGAAGCATCCAGCAGGCATGGACGAGAGGGAAGACAAGTTCCACCACAAGCTGCTGCAGCCCAAGAGGTAAACGATTTGGTTGTAATTTGGTGTTTGCATGTTTTGTGAATAGGAGGAGGGAGATTAAGTGGGTAGATATGAGAAAGAAAACGTGATAGCAAGGGTTATAGGTGAGGTGAGTGTTATGGGGTAGGTAATCAGGGGTTTCGGGTATGTCTGTGTATACAGAGAGGAATAAACGATCAATTTATTGTCGTAGGTGGTTGTTTAGGCAAGGTGTATGTAATTGACAGTGACCGATAGCGGTTAGGGATAACCGGTATCGGTTACTGAACCGGTACCGGTTATTTATAACCGATACCGGTTACTGGAGGAATTTCCAGAATGTGAGAAAAAAACCTTTAGGGATTCGATGGATTGAATGGTTATTTGTTGTTTTGACGTATGCAGGCAGAGGCAGAGTTGAGGATGAATGATAGTGTACCAGTGCTGTTGTCACGAATCCGAGCGGATGTAACACCAGCTGAATGGACATTGATAAATCGTTTGGGGTTAAGTGGAATCCGCTATTATTCACAAATCGCACATAACCATGCTATGTTGCAGTGTTGATTGAAAGATGGAATCCAGAGAAGAATACCTTCTATCTAGCCAACAGGGGAGATGACAGTAACATTGGAAGATGTGTTCCGTATTTTGAGACTCCCTATTACAGGAAAACCAGTATATCAGGCATTACCTAGCGCGGCGCGGGGAGTGATAACAGCAGTATTTGGTCCATACGCACGAGATTTGACACAATGAGGTTTGTCATTCACATATGGGATAATGTATGCAAAGACACCCCGAGGAGACAAGGTTAGCAGTGATATTAATGATAATGTGGGTAGGGTATTATGCATTACCGAGGGTGGATGGGGAATATTTCCAAAGGCATTGATGTGTGTTATTTGGGAGATGATAGAAAGGAACGTGACTTTTGCATGGGCACCGTATTTTGGCGAGTTATACAGGGGGTTATGGGCAGAGGTGAAATCACAGATGACACTGGATTGTTCATACTTATTACAATTGTTGGGCCTATGAGCACATTGTTTGTGTGCGACCAATAGGCTGACCCATCCAGTCAGGAGAGACCAGAGTACAGAGGTTGGGATTCAGATGATGGGTCTAGTCAGAACAAGAGGCAAGATCCCATGTCGTGACGGGTGACATTGAGTATTACAGGAAGGTATGGGAGAGGGTGACAATTGCGGATATCTGTTGGAGGCCTTACGGGAACTATATGGTAACAGAGAACATAGCTGAGGAGTTGAGGGGTGTAGAGCGATTGAGGTGGATCGCAGGGCACAGACCAGGTGAGTATGAGAGGATTCCTCTAGATCACGTGCGGCGACAATTTGGATTTGTGCAGGATATACCCCTGGCTTATAGACCATATATGAGGATCGACGCCGAGGCAGCATTCTCACCTCCCCGGCCAACACCTCCAGAAGGGCCAGAGGAGATAGCAGCCGATCGCAGGGTAATGGATGCAGGAACGACAGAGGCCTATAGGTTATGGTGGGTAGCAGAGCTACGAGGTGTACGTGATCACCCTGACATAGCTATGATTACAACGGAGAGAGATCGTCTGCAGAGTTTAGTTCATCAGCTCCAAACGCAGATGAATGAGACAAGAGGATTGTTAGTGGTTGCGGAGTCACGAGTAGAGAGACTAGAGGCTAGATTCCTCCATGCGAGAGGGCGTATTCATATGTTACAGGAGAGATTGGCAGATCAGTGGGCGGTACCAATAGCCGTGGTACCTTTGAGGATGGAGAGGCCCGGCGAGAGGTGTCGACGATCACGATCATCTCCTGGGTCGGGATGAGTCGTGAGGGTCTAAGTAAATGTTATCGAGGTATAAGAATAAATAAGGATGCCGACCTGCGTGTCGATGATAGAGAAGACGTATTTGTTTAACATCTAAATAAAACTGAATATGTATGTTGATTTGAGTTATGATAATAATAAGAATGTTTGCATTGTGATTTTTGGTGTTTTGAAAAAGGATAAAGAGGAATGTGATTAAATACACAAAAATATTTATATTTACCACACATGATAGGTTATGGTAGGGGATGGTCGAGCTAACCTTGGGAGACCCCATGTCTCCGAAGTGCTGCCTACATAGCCCATTGCACAAAGCAAGGAGGGGCCTCAGACCGATGTAGTTCTCCCTTAGGACCAGGGAGAGGTGAATTTAGGCAATTTGGTACGGTTTAGGCAATTGGTTGGTTGGTAAAAATATTGATATTAATATTGGTAAGGTAAGGTTGTTGGTGTTGGTAATGAATTGGTGATGTTGTAAAAGGTATAAGGGAAGCGAAAGTTAGCCTACCCAAGTAGAAGGGAACCATGTCCTGATTAAGATCAACACACAATCCTAGATGTGAGGCAAAGAGGAAAGAGTGCTCCGTAGGTGAAAAGAGCTAAACAAACCACACAACGTAGAATGAGCTTGAAGCCCTAGGTACCGTGCATAGACGAGAAGTCAATAGGTGAAAAGAGTTGTATGATCACAATATATCGGGTGTACGTCACGTCCCTTGAGTTGAAACAAATGGTGAGGTGAGGTGGATGATATAACGAGGTACAGAGAACTTGTTACAAAGCGAGTGTTCTGACGAAAGAGAACCTACCCTAAATAGACAAGTCCATGACTCAAAAGTTCTTTTGAATGAGGCTTTTATTTTACTGAATATAGACTGATCGATGCGGGAAGTCTACAAGGGATATTGATTGTACTATTCTTGAGGTCTTCACAAAGCTGATCAATGCGAGAAGCTTCTGATAAAGGCTGACTGTGTATAGCTGTCCTTCGAGGGAGCAGTCTATTTATAGTAGCAGATATGATTTTAGTGCATAGCTGTCCTTCGGGGGAGCAGTCTATATATAATAGCAGCAATAGTTTGGCATATAGCTGTCCTTCGAGGGAGCAGTCTATATATAAGGTAGATAGCTAGATGTCCTTTTGACGTGAAGCATCTAGTTTTTGTAGGAAGTTTGACTCAAGAAAATCCCATAAGAATACGGCTTATTTTAATACTTTGAAGTCATGGACTAGACTAAAAAGGGAAGGCATTGCTGAGGTGAAGTGAGAATCAAACTATGTGAGCTTGATTTTTATTATGAGGTGTAGGAAACAAAGTGTATGTGGTGGTAAGTGAGCTCAAGGGACGAGCGGCAGGTAGATAAGAAGTGATATAACACTAAATTCAACAGTAGAATGGTCGAAGATGCAAGGCATTAAGGGGTTCAGGCTCAGGTTTACCATTAAGCTGAAGCTAAACGATAAGTGCCTGATCCATAAGTGTGAGTGATTATATAAGGCCCAATCCAATTAGGAGCAAATTTTCCACGTTTGCTCTTTTCTAGTTTGGTTACATGTTGATTCTCTTTGAGGACAAGATCACCAACCTTAAAGGTACGCTCATGAAGTCGCTTATCATAAGCATGCTTGATACGTTTTTGATAGATTTGGGGGTGATCAAGAGCTGTAAGACGATGCTCGTCAAGAAGCTCCAATTGGGCTAACCGCTCTTGGTGGAAATCATCGTTGGTGAGAATATCCTGAAGAGATATTCTAAGGGAGGGTATTTGTACTTCGAGAGGCAGGATAGCCTCGGTACCATATACCAAAGAAAAAGGTGTGGCATTAGTGGAGGTACGAATGCTAGTACGATAAGCCCAAAGGGCAAAGGGGATGTGATCATGCCAATTTCTTCCGGATTCATTGACAACTTTCATGAGGATTTTGGTTAGGGTTTTATTAGAGGATTCAGCTTGTCCATTTGCTTGTGGATAGTAGGGTGATGAGAAGCTGAGTTTGATACCAAAGTTGTCGCAAAGGTCCTGCAACAACTTGTTTTTGAAAGATTTTCCATTATCTCATTATCGTGATGAGGAACACCAAAACGATGATAATGTGGTGGTTAATGAACTCTACAATTTTTCTTTTTAGTTGAAATGAGCGGAATAGCCTCCACCCATTTTGTGTACTATTCGGTTCCTGTGATAATCCATCGGTGACGTTGCGAAGAGGACGGATGAATCTCACCAATAAGGTCTAAACCCCATTGTGAGAAAGGCCAAAGATCTCGGGCGACCTGTAGCGGGTGGCTAGGAGTATGTTGAAGGTTGGCATGTTGTTGACACATTACACAACGCTTAACATATTCAGTAGCAATCGTTATTGAGAGTAGGCCAATAATAACCTAGGCGAAGGATTCGTTTGGCCATGGCAAGGCCACTAAAATGTCCGCCACAAATACCGTCATGGACTTGTTGGATGGTATGGGTGACCTCTGCACCGATGAGACATCGAAGGAGGATGCCATCAAAGCCACGTTTATAAAGGAGTCCCCCCATAACGACATAACGAGAAATGCGTTTAAGAAACGCGTGCGTTTGCCGGTACTAGTAAGGTCAGATGGGAGAATAGAGGTTGTAAGGTAGTCGTGAAATTGGTGATACCAGGTATCCTGCGAATTAGCAGACACATTATTTATCGTACAAACAACCGAGGCTGAATAAGATGGGGCAAAGAGTTGTTGGACCAAGACGAAAATGTCAGAGTCAGTTGATGAAGCTGGAATTTGCGAGGCTAAGCAAGCCATAGTATCCGCAAATTTGTTAGTGGAGCGGGGAATGGTTTGGATAGAATAGCGAGTAAATAAGGCTAGAAGTGAATCCACGTAGTGTTTGTACTTTTGAAGTTCCTCATTTTTGCATTGGTAGATGCCCATAACTTGATTGACTACCAATTGAGAGTCACCAAAAATATTGATAGATTTGATACCTAAGTGTAACGCAACTTGGAGACCTAGAACAAGGGCCTCGTATTCCGCTGTATTATTAGTGCAAGGGAAATCGAGTCGGAATGAGAGAGGCATAGGCTCAGCATCGAGAGGAATGAGAACAACGCCGGCTCCTCCGCCGCGCTGGCATTTGGATCCATCGAAGAAGAGGGTCATTGGATACGACTCCTCCCTGAGTGAAAGAGTGGCGATGAGTTCGTCGGGGAATGTAAAATTGGTAAATTGTCCCCAGTAAAGGGGCTTCCGCAAGTTGGTCTGCGATGGTTTGTCCTTTGATTGATTTCTGGTGGACAAACTCAAGGTCGAGGTCGGCAAGGAGCATGAGCCATCTGGCGATGCGTTGGTTTAGATGAGGTTTGGCATACATGTAATGGATGGGGTCCGTGTTGGTGATGATGAAAGTTTTGTGATTCAGAAGGTAGTGTCGGAGTTTGGTGGCCACGAATGATAGGGCTAGGCACAACTTTTCTACATGTGTATACCTAGTCTCATAGTCCACCAAAGTATGACTTATATAATAAACGGCTTGTTCTCGATTCTCAGAGTCACGATGTGCAAGCATGGCCCCTACAGCGTGGTCGGTGGCGGAAAGATAAAGGTAGAAAGGGTGGTCGTCCTGGGGTGGGATAAACACGGGTGGCTGCAAGAGATAAGATTTGAGAGCCTCAAAGGCTTGGTGGCACTCTTCACTCCATTGAAAGTCAATGTCTTTTTTAAGGAGGTGATGGAAAGGTTGACATCGATCCGAGAGTTGGGAGATGAAATGTCGGATAGATTGGAGCTTACCTTGTAAACTACGCAATTGTTTAAGATTGGTAGGTGGGGGCATTTCTAGAATAGCTTTGACTTTAGATGGGTCGACCTCAATGCCACGCAGAGAGACAATAAAGCCGAGAAGTTTTCCCGAAAGGACACCAAAGACACATTTCTTTGGTTGAAGACGGACAGAATATTGTAACAGTGGTCAAAAATAATGGTTAAAACATCGAGATGTTCACTGCGATGTTTAGATTTGCCAAGAAGATCATCGACGTAATCTTCAAGGATAGTGTGCATAATGTCATGAAAAATGTAGGTCATAGCCCGCTGATAGGTTGCACCAGCATTCTTAAGGCCAAATGGCATTACACGGTAACAGAAGGTTCCCCAAGGAGTTATGAAGGTAGTTTTATGTTGATCGGCGGGTGCAACCAAAATTTGGTTGTATCCTGAAAAGCCATCCATGAGAGAGAGCATCTCATGGCCTGCAGTGAGATCAACAAGTTGGTCAATACTAGGTAGGGGGAAGTCATCCTTAGGGCAAGCGAGGTTGAGATCCTAGAAATCATGCATATCCGAAGTCCCCCCATTGCTTTAGTGACAGGTACGATGTTAGAAATCCATTGAGGATAGTCAATAGGCAGAATGAAGGAAACAGAAAGAAGTCGTTGAAGCTCCTCTTTGACCAAGAGGGCAATGCGTGGATGCATTTTTCTCAATTTCTGTTTAATTGGTTTGGAATCGGGTTTCAGTGTAATGTTATGGACGGCAATGTCAGGATCAATTCCTGGCATGTCAGCGTAGGACCAAGCGAAAGCTTGGTTGCGAGCACGGAGAAAGGTAGTAAAGGCGACTTGTTCTGATGCGTTAAGGGATTGTCCGATCTTCACAATGTGAGGATCCTCCTCCGTGTGGATGTTGATTTCAATAGTAGATTCTGCTCAAAGATGGTTTGAGTTTCGATGGTAAGGCACGTTGAATATAAGAGTCATCCGCGCCAAGGTAAGTGAGGATGGAGTCATCATCCTGGCATTCAACAACGTTAATTGAAGGTGAGTCCTCTTCAATCATGTCTAGATACAGAAGGGGGATAGAAGAGGTGTCCTCATTATCGCGTTGATAAGTGAGAGGACCTAGGAAGATAGCATTTATGAAAAAAAAAAGTTAGGAGGGATAGATTCAGGATCTATCGACTCTGTGGGTGACAAAGGCAAAATGGGTGATGATGGTTCGGTAGGGGTGACGTCGTTGTCTTCTAGAAGACAACTGACACGAGGTTCCTTCGGTGTAAGTGTTCCCGAAATCTGAGACCACTACGATCATTGTGCTTGCGTGTAGTTACGGGGATGATTGTATGTCGGCCTTGTTCATAAAGACCAAAACCAAAGCCTTTCCAAGCACAGCGAGTCAAGAAGGTGAGGGTGAAACGACGATTTGTCAGGTATTGAAAATCGGATTGGAAAGGAACCACACCAAGAGGGGGCTCAGGGGCAACGGAAGATGCGTCGACACCCCCATATGTTAGGTTAGTGTGGCAGTGAGGTGGTCCGTAGGGGATTACTTCCCCCACACGACGGTCATAGGTAGGATGTGCATGTACCTGTCCATACTCCTGTGGGGTATGGAAAGAACTAACGTTATATAGGCGATACTCCCCCAGCGTAAGGCGTTGAAAAACATCTACTAAGGGGTCTGCGGTTGGGATATTAGCTGCAGGAAGGGAAGTGGTTTTTGCGACAGTGGTTTCATTTGAAGGTGTAGGTGCGGTTGAGGTGGATGGTTGAGGCACATTTGAAGAGGATGGTTGGGTTGAATGAATGGGTGTCTTGATTGGTACAAGCACATCATTAGGGCGGTATATCATATTGCAGGTTTTAAAGGGGGGAGGATCAGCTTTTACGGTGTAGGACTTCCCCTCGTATTCAAATTTTATGCATCTATGTAAGGTTGAGGGAACACATCCCATAGCCTAGATCCAAGGGCGACCTAGCAATATATTGTATTGAACTCTCCCTCAAGGACATAGAAGAGTTCGGGTAAAGTACGTGGTCCTACACGAATGTTAAGGATCACGGTGCCTAAGGTAGAGGTAATAACATCATTGAATGACCGCAACATGATGGGATTGGCACACATGTAGCTAGAAGGGATATTCATTTGTTGGAAGGATTTTGAAGAGATGATGTTTAGGCTAGCGCCCCCGTCAATCATAACACGACGTACCTGAATGTCCCTGACGTAAGTTTGAGATGAAAAGAGCGAGGGCGAGATCTTCTCGTACCAAATTCAACAATTTCGTCTTCGAGAAACCATGATGCAGAGAGGTTGTTGTACAGAGACAGAAGAAGTTGGGGCAGTGGATTGTTTGGTGAGAGAAGCAACGTGATTGGGTGTAAGAATGGAGGTAACAGTGGGGTTTCATTAGGTAAGACCTCGATCCCTTGAAGAATTTCAATGAGAGCTTGTCGATGAGATTCAGAAGTCTGAATTAGATCATAAAGTGTCATTTTTACGGGTGATTGGTGAAGCTGTTTGATCATGGCTCGATGGGCAACTCCATTAGAGACGGGGTAAGCGGGTCCATGAACAACCACTTTGGGTGGTGGTGCGATCGGGATGGTGGAAGGAGAAAGAGAGGACGCAGGTGTGCTTTCTTTTGCTTTCTCGTTGTTTTTCTGCGCTCGAGTAGCAACACTAATCATATTAATCTCGTAGACCTGAGATGAGGAAGATGGTTGGGATAAATCATGGTCTTCAAGAGGTGGGGTTGTAATAATGATAGATCTTGGTGAGGCGGGGACAGATGGTATAGGAGAGGGAATTGAAGCTAAAGGTCTCTCCCTTCGTAAGTTGTCTTTCTTAACCTTTCTATCTGAGAGAGGTGACTGACGAAGGATGGCTTTTAAAGCTTTGCATCCCTCCACATCATGTCCTGGTGTGCGGTGATAAGCGCAGATTTTAGACTCATCATAACCTATAGGTCGAGGTTTAGATGGGTCATAAGGTCTAAGTGGGGGTAGGGAAATGGTCGCATTCTCCACCAACATAGCAAGGATTTTGGCGTAAGATCCTTTGAGTGGGTCAAAATCGGAGGAGGATGAGGGCATTGGTTGTGCGGGTTTTGGTAATGTTTGGGCATGGTTGGTTCGTACGGGTGGTGGTTTAGCCAAGGGGTGTTGACACGTGGTTTTCACTAAACGTGGTTTCTTTGGCGCAGGAGCTACGTTCAGCTGGTTAGATGATGAGGCTACAGATGACGTGGTAGCGGGGAACAACCACGGAGAAAGGGGAGTGACAGAAAATAAATCCTTTGATGATGGAGTTTGTTTAGGGTTGATGGGTGGACAGGATACGTGGGGTGACAACGTTGATATATCCTTTGATCTCTGTATGGGTGTAGGAGGCGTAGGTCGTTTTGAAGAAAACGCAGGAGGTATGATATATTGATGCAAGGTGGAGGGATGAGGTCCCAATATGGAAGGTAGGTGTGACGATGATGGTTTTGATTGTGATAGAGGCACGGATGGAGTTTGTCTCCTAAGTGGCGGGGCGGCTTTATTTTTGGATAAATCTAGTCGCTTAGGCGGGTGTGTTAGGCTGGGTATTGGTGAGGTCCCAAGTGTAGGGGAAGATTTGGTTAGGTTAATAGAGGTGGATGAGATACTTGGTATAGATGCGGGGGATGGAGATGAGGACATAGGGATTTTGAGTTTCTGTAAACACTTAGGGTATATGGTAGAGGTATCTGGATCGGTCATCTGCATTTGAGTAGAATAGGGGGTACTCAAACGTTCCCATAGGACTCGTCTATCTTCTGGAGAATAACAGTCTTCAGGCGTGAATTGTAAATTTTGTACGGAAGAAAGACGGGTTGTGATTCCAGTCCACTGTGGGTGTGATACAGGGGGTAGATGAGGCACTGTATCAATAGATGTTAAGAGGTCGACTGGTCGTTGAAAAGATTTAGGCGATGAAGAACTAATAGGCAGGAGGGCATGTTTGAGAGGGTCTGTTATGGTTAAAGAATTCGGTGATGTCGGTGCGAGAGATTTCGTCTAAGGATGACAAAAGGAGTGGCGAGCCTTCCTCTTGTGCAGCAAGAGTGGTAGGAGGAGACGTTTGGGAAATAGATAAGTTAGATAACATCCGTTCGCAGTCTTGTAGGGATGTGGTATAAGAAGACTCATCGATGAGAAGAAAATTCTGGGCAGTTAACTCCTTTATGGGTAAAGGAATGATTTCACCTTGGTTTGATGGTGGTGAAGGAGGTTCGGGCCCCTGCGTTAGTGAAGAGGCTTGATTCAAAATTTTCTCGATAGAGGCTTTTGGCTGGGAGTCGAAGACTGCATGGATCTCATGAACACTTTCCTCGGCTAAGATATCCTGGTTTATGTTACTGTTAGAAGAGTGATTTGGGAATGGTTTGTTGAATATTTTTAGATTTCGGTTGGCAGGGGCATTAGGGTTATCGAGGGTTATATCACCTGCGTCAACCATTTCCTGCACTATGTTTTTCAACATCTTGCAGTTTTCATGACTATGTCCTTTTACGCGGTGAAAGTTACAGAAGTCATTTTCTTTGTACCAGGAAGGTATAGCACGGGTGGAATCAAACCCGGAGTGGGGTTTAACAGGAGGCAAGGTGATAGCTCGCTTTGAGCAATTTTTCCAAGATGACACCATAAGTTTCTCCCAAGGGAGTGTAATTGATGGGCTCGGCTTTGTACTTATAGGTGGTTTTTGGTGGGGTATTAGACGGTGTTTGAGATTTGACCATCACCGCGTGGACAGCTCCTTTTGATTTCAAAGAAGTGGATGCGTGAGGAGGGGTGGTGTTTGGCTTATTGGTAGAATCTGGAGTTCGGAAATTGGGGTTTTTGTTGCGCAACCGCAATTTCTCTTCTTCTAAGGCTCGAATTTCTAATTTCCGAGCCATGGTAAAGGCCTCATCAAATGTACGGAAAGTTTGAATTTGGAGGGTAGGAGAGATGTGCTTAGTGCAGGCCCACGTAAAAAGTTCGATAAGTTCAGCCTGAGGCAAGGCATATGTAAGTTGGTTGATAAGGCCACGCCATCGTCCAACGAAATCTGCGATAGATTCATCTTCGAATTGTCGGATGGCATAAAGGTCGGTGATAGATACTTTCTTGGCAATGTTAATGGAGAAATGATCCAAGAAAGATTGGGCTAGTTGGTTAAAAGAGAAGATTGAGTGCTGGGTTAAAGCACTGTACCACTCCAAGGCGGGTCCTGATAAGGACATGGGAAAGGTGTGGAGTAACAAGGCATCATCATGAGCAATCAAATAACAAGCATGTCTAAATGATCGCAAGTGTTGTTGAGGATCCTCTTTACTATTAAAACGAGTAAATTTTGGCAACTCCCATTGAGGAGGATATGAATGAAGGGGGACAGAAGGGTGAATAGGCTCCCGAAAAACTTGCTCGTATGTCAAGGCGCTACGACTTCCTGAAACAGAAGCCTCCAGATTATGCATTTTGTCCATCATTTGTTTGATGAAATCTGTGGTTGGATGAGATGAGGGTGCGGTTGTGGTAAACGGAGGCAAATTGGGCCAAGGGCCTCCGCTAGACAATGGTGGGGTTAAGTGTTGATAAGGTATGGAGGATGAATATGTTGAGGCGACCGAATAGGGATGTCCCATATAGGATGTTGAGGTCACTGGATACGTGTATGGGAATGAAAAGGTAGGCGGAGCTTGAGAAGGAAAGCTCGTGTGGATAGGTGGCAGAGAGCAAGTCATGAACGGAGTGGTCTGCAAGAGAGATGAGGTAGGGGCAGTCGGTGGTAGTGATATGTGGGGTCCAAGATTAACCAAAGGAAAGCTAATTTGTGTCGTATGAACCTCTGAAGCCATCGGATTGGGAGACGGGGCTAAAGATGCGGGAAGCAAGGTGGTGTCATCAGGTGGAGTGGGAGCTAAATGAGCAGCTATACTAATAGGCATACCAACAAGGAGCTGACCATCGGGCGTATGGTTAGGGGCATGAGACAAATAGTATTGTACAACACTAGGATTAGCATCCAGAAACTTGGCAAAGTCCTTATCTCCCACAGGAATTTTAGGAACCTCGCTGGTATCCGTAGGATTCCCCACAGAATGTGAAGGGGGTGATTCAGGAAAAGAAACAGAGCAAGCATGTGAAACCATGGTGGCAGCTTGCTTTCGAGTGATAACAACCATGGACAGGAGTTCACAGTAGGGTTTCAATCTGTCAGGAACAGAAACAAACTCAGACTGGTAAAATTGGTAGGTTGCTGGTTTGTCAGGAACTGGAAAAGACAGTAACCGATATCGGTCTGATAACCGATGTCGGTTATACTATAGCCGACGTCGGTCAGGTAACCGATGTCGGTGTAATAAGACTGGTATAAGAAAATATAAGAAGCTGCTGATTTGCTCAGTATATTTATCAAATTGTTCTAAGGTAATCACAGAAGACAGTGTATAACAGAGAAAACAGAACTGAAAAACAAACAAGATGCACACGCAAATCCAGAGACTAACCCTAGGGTCAATTTTAATTATTGTGGGCTTATGCCTTTAGACGCGGAATGATGTCAATCCTAAACAAAAGACTTAGGGGAAATGTCAAGTTGTTTTGGCTTATAAGGTTACCTCAATCGGGCGGAGGAATACCGCGGAAAAAGGGGGATGTTTTGAGCTGTTGTGTTAATTGTGAAGTGATTCGGTATGTGTTGTGCAGTGAAAGTAAGATTAATTTCTTGTCAATACCGTGGATATCACCCCCACGTGTACGACCTGTTACTTAATCTACGTTCACTAGAATTGAAAACAGCAAGCAGGAATGCAATGCACGTGTTTTAAACCCAAATCGAAAATTATGTTCGATGAAGCAAAAGAGATGACTTTCACTAATGCAAGATGTAAAAGCAAAGCAAGTTCTTTTACCGAAATTATACAAAGCCTTGTGAATATCTTTAGAAGAGTAAAACAGCAAGTATGCTCCCTATATGAAAGCAAGCAAGAAATAAAGAAACCCAAAATGGTCCCACCGGGCGTGCCAAAATGTTTCGCTCGGAATGTTTCGGCTTCTGGGAATAGAGTTGCTTCTATCCTTTCATTCCTTTTAGAAACAGATAAGGGTTAGGGCTAGGAGGAATACCTGTTGAATGTCGAGATGGTGTGCGCGTACCGTAGAGAAAGATCAGGCTGACTGCGAAGAACTCCTTTTTGTCTTGGAAGGACTACCTGCAAATAAGAACACAAGACCACAAGATTTTGATTAGACAATAAATGAGGAAACTGCCTTGGGCCCAGGAAATATAAAACTTCCTTTCGAAGGTGGTCAGTTTCCCTGCTAATATGAATTAACACCAAAGACTGTAAAATATCAATTAAGTTGCTTTGTTGAAACAGGTAGGGGAAAGGCTGATTTCTGGTTTTGAACCACAATAACCGATGCCGGTTACTGATAACCGATATCGGTAGGGTCTAGGATCTGTGGGTTAGTTGTGTTGTGGGGTGGTTGTTGTTGTAGGGTAGCTGTGTTGTTTGTAAGGCTAGTATATGGGTGATATTAGGTAATGAGGTGATGAGAAGTAAATGAAGGATAGTTAGATGCAATATGTTGCCGGGTAGTGGATCTAGGAATGGATTTGTGAGGACTGTGATTCAAAAGTCTAAGAAGTATTATTAAAAGGACATGCAAGATGTAACTTACTGGTTATTGACGAAGATGCAGGTCCAAGAACTCTGATGACAAAGGCGTAATCGAGGTAGGATGGCTCGACACACGAAGATGAGATATCTCCTCCCGATGATCACCGAGTATCACAGGGCTCGCATCCAAATCATTGCGATCTTGGGCTTGATCTCCTTTGCTGCAAACTCTTCTTGTCTCTTCACTTGTCTCTGCTCAGCCAAGTAAAGATCCAGATCTCTTGATCGCTCCTGATGCTCTCTATCAATTCAAAAATCCTTCGACCTCTGTTTTTGGTTTGGGGAGCCCATTTACAGGGAACCGATGGCGGTTACGTAACCGACGGCGGTCGAGTAGGAACCGGTATCGGTAAGGAAAAAGCAGGCTATTTTTAGTAAAATAGCCCACTTTCCCTGCTTTTCTCCCAAGAGATTAGTTGCGGGCTTGGTCAAGCGACTAGAAGGTCGGTTTTGGGTGCGAGAAAGGGGTCATTAGTCATGGGTGTAGGTGTGGACCAAGTTGTAGGTCTTAATTATGTTAGTTTAGGGTTAGGACTAGGTCATGATGAGGTGGCAAAATGAGGTGGCAGGTAAGGTGATGTGGATTTATCAATCACAAGGTAATTAATAAATAATTGTGTAAGGTTTAGGTGATGAGGTTAGGTTGCGAAATGAGATGCGGGTCACAAGGGGTCGTAAGACACAAATTTGGTGTCTACAACTATTTTCTTCGCAATATGTACTTGCGATGCAAGAGGAGCAATGGGTTGGGTTATAAAAGATTTATCAATTTCTTGTGATGGTGGAGGAGGTAAACATTCTTGTTTGTTTGGAGGGAATGACTACTTGGGAGGGAAAAGGGAAGAATAATTGAGATGAGATGGAAGGTTAGAAGATGGATAAGGAGTTCAATACTTGGGGCAACATACAATGGGCTTGAAATTTGACCTTTGCTAAAATGATAAAGCTTGGGATGGAGAAAAGGGAGAACAAGGAGCTGGTGATTGAATTACCCATTGACAAGGCCATCTTACATTTTTCTCATATTATTCAATATCCCTAGTCCACCGTGTAAGTTGGGAATATTTTCAACCATGAAGTCAAGATTCTCTTGTGATCTAGTGTCTTGGAAAAGGACCTTCCCATGGACAAGGTTCCCTACAACCAATTCTAAAATCTTTCATTTTTGTTATAGCTCTTGATCTGAACCATGTCACCTCCATTATTTTAATCTTCTCTAGCATATTATCATTCTCCACATAATCAAGTTTTCATCATACATATACCCTTACTCTTGATAAGCTCCAAAATAATTTTGGCATTGTTCATATGGATAGAATAATGATTCCGAATTTGATCATAATGTTGATATAGAGGAGTTGTAAAGCTCATAAGAGGCTAGTTGCACTTTGCTCCAAGTGTAAATTCCACTGTGGGAATGAAACCATGATTGCACAACTTCATAGAATGGGAGGAAATGAAAGAGATGAAAAGAAAGAGGAATGAAAAAATGGATGAAAAAAGGTCTCGCAATTTTTGAGATTGGGTTATTTGGACAAAATGGAGTTCTTTAGGTGTGTTTGCATGTGCTTCCAAAAGTTGAAATTTTAAGAGGAACACACCCACCGCTAGAATGAAGTTTGCTGCGAAGATTGAATTGCATACCTACAAATGATGTTCAATCCAACTCTATAATAGAACACCTACAAAATATGATACTCTAACTTATTTTGTCCCACCGTGCATGCCGTAATTGTTATCACGAAATTATAGCACCCATAAATGGCCTTAATGTGAGATGAGGCATTCGGTGTAATTTGTGTAACATTGGATCATCTCTCAAGTTATTGGACTTGTGGGATTGAGATGACCCTCTAGAGAAGGATGGTTCCTACTCCTAAACTACCTACCAAATCTACTCCTAATGCAAAAATGAACTAATCTTAATCTAACCTTCCAAGGGACCAAGGAGAGAGAATGCATGAAAGTAAAGCCTACACTAAAAGCGGATACACAAGAAAAGGAGGTTGTTAATCACAATCCCAACTTCCTAAAGTGGAGAGAGGTGAGTAATGGAGAGGATGGACAAGATGCATCACAAACCAAAGATGAGATTCACATAGAACAACACTTCAAATCCATTAAACACAACTCCCAAGACCTGCAATAGACATCAAGAGATATGCACAATATACCCTGCAATGGTGAGAGGCAAGAAGAGATGATAAAACATGCAAAGGATGGACAAAATGCATCACAAAAACAAAATTTATTTCTCCATGGATTTAGACAAGACATCATTAGTGGAAAAGAAGAAATAAAATGCCATTAAAAAGAAAAGAGAGCAGGTTTAAGCTCCACATTCAACCCTAGAGAAGAAAGAGAGAGGGGGAGGAGAAAATGATCAACTCCTTTACAAATGAGCCCCATTACAATTTATAGATTATTAGAAGAGAGAGAGAATGCAATCCTGGATTTTCCTTCCAACTAATTCAAAGATGTAATAAGTGTGCCCAAATGATGATAAATGACCTCTAGAAGGCACCTCATACCATCCCATGATTTGTAGAAGTGAAAATGTCTGCCATGCCTCTTAGTTGCACACCCAACCACCTATAAAATCATTGTTCACGAATTGGGTTGGTTTTCTCGAGAAATTCTCCATTAAATCTAAATTAGTTCTTAAATTTCCTAGTTGTTGTGCGAAAGGGTCGATCCATGATTCCAATGAGTATCTATTTATTTGATTTCATTGAGAACTTCTCCAAATATGAGCTTCCGAGTGCAGGTGGTTGCTTCAAGTTGCACAGTTTACTTGGCCTTCACGGAGTGAGAAATAAATTATTTGGTCGAAAAGATAATTTAATTATTTTCCCCTCCTCAAAAAGTTATGTGCATGATTAAAATGATTTGTATTAAAAATAGTGGGCCCTCTATTCTTGATTTATCTTGCTTTTTAATGGGGAAGGGGTATGTTTGACCTTTAATGTTTTATGAGCTATTCGGCTCGCCAGCTTGGGAGCCGACTATCTCCTTGATTTTTCCACCCAATCATCCTCTTTTACCAACTCGGCACTCGACCACCTCTACATTCAACCCATGCACCGACCTACCTCCCTTCACTTAACTTTGCGCCAAGTTGGCATTCGAGACACACACTAACCAACGAGCTCACCGACGTACTCTTCCATCTAGTGTATCAAGCGTCTTTATTTGCTATTACGGCTCTTGAGCTAGGGATGCGTCGACTTATTTGGTATCATTATTACGTGATTTCCAACTCGGCCAATCCATGAGTTACCACGCATATCGCGTTGATCACCCAATCCTTTCATCAACTCGGCGTTGAGTTTGGAGGTTGTGCTAATGCGTTTGAAAGATTGTGGGTTTCTTTGACATGATGAACCCATGGGCCATCCGGGCCACTCACCTCACCGCAGTGAAGCGATATTTGCGCGTACCTCTCCGACCCAACTCGTCCGTGGTCGTCCGGCCACTTTTCTCTCGCCTCGCTTGCAAGACTTCCCTTCGCGTCCGCAGATGGTTCCCTCGAACCACTTTAACCTCCGCAGTTACGCTTCTGAAATTTTCCCACATTAGTTGTTTTCGATCCTTTGGGCCCACGTGTCCCAAATCTCATCGGTCATTCAGGCCATGTAATTCCGCCTTCTCCGCAAAGTCTTAGATGGTTATTTTGGTCTCTCACCGCACAACCGGCCCATCTTCATTTGGGCTTTTAGGGCCTATTTTTTCCGCTTTCACCACTCCCCTTTCACTATGGAGAGTTCAGGGCTTCCACGACACACATCCCGAGTTGCTTTCGGTCCCTCGAGAGTTATATCTACCACGAAGTTCTATGGCTCGTCAAATCATCGATCTTAGTGCGCTCCAACCTCAGCCCTATCTACAACTCATTCCACTTTGAAGGATCGTCCAAATTCTTCCCCTTTTTCTAAATGCTCGACTTGTTCCTCATTAGCATTTCTTGTAGTTTCTATGAACCCTCATGACTTGTATCGTAATAGCTCTTTGGATTTATATGAGATAGCACGACGTGCAATAAGAAATCTTCATCTCTAGACCATTGTATTGGCTCGGTGGGCATGGTCCTAGATTACTTGTAACAACTCGGCCTCTACCAGGTCTTCAAGATAATGTTCAACCTTTGTCCTCCGACCGATGAAGATTCTGGATCAATGCAGCTAGCTCAATTATGAATGTATGACTTGTTATGGGTTCGATTTCATGACCTTGGTGCCTCCTACTATGAACTCTCAAATTTTTCAATGAAAATATTGGTCTTTAAACATAGCTGACTCGAGGTGATAATGTGTGGGCTTGAACTCTCACTTTAAAGAATTTTCTTGGTGCACTCAAACCATTAGCTCATATTTGCATTATTGGTGTAGACGATTCAGAATTGATTAGCTCACTTGAGGCCCTCTTGATGACTCGATTCTCAGTATTCCAAAAAGATAGACCTTGATAAAAGAGCTTGATTCTAACTAAAACAACTCGATGGGATTTCAAATAATTCATGAAGCTTGATGTTGAAGCGGTGATAACTCTGTAATGTTTTAAGGGGGCAACTCGGTTTAGCAAGAGAAATAGCTCACGAGCTCATTACAAGTTCAAGGGAATTGATTTGGATCTTAGCTTACCGAGTTAAGGGAATCAACTCTGTGAGCTCACTTCAGGGCTCAAGCTAATCTTCAAGTTCCTTGTCACTTCTATTCATTTGGTGTAACCCTTGGAATTTGAATGCTTTGAAGCCTCCATGAAGATATTGTGGGTGTCTTCGAACTATTGTACACTGACAATGAATTTAATTGTTCGTTGCTCCAATTTTGAATAAAATTCTAAGTCCCAAGTAGACCAAGAAGGGGAAAAATTCCTCTTGTGAGTTCAAGTCCTTCAAGAGCCCCCGGACACCGAAGACAACCTGTTCCCTATGAGAAACTCCAATGCAATATTGTTCTGAAATTTTCACCGGAGGGTGGAAATCGATAACACTCTCTTCAGAAGTAAAATACATTCAATATTCCATGTTTCTTACTTGAAGAAAGTTATTGGGTAGCACATTTCCACCTAGTCAGTGATTCATGAATTGGATGAGGAAGAAAGGATCATATTGGAACATGAAGGTATTCTTTAGACACGTACCAAAATATTGAGGACCAAAGTCATTACCGAGTATCTGATCAATTGGAAAAATATGAATATTGAGGATGTAAAATTGGAGGATGAATAATTTATCTAGCAACATCCTGGGCTTCCAAACATTGGGGACAATGTTGCTTTGAAGGGGAGGGGCATGCTACACCCTTAGTCTTATAGCTTATATTGGATATGTAGTGTCGACTTGTGGCTTACATAATCTATCTTCTTGTCCTATGTTATTCATTTATGCTTTCATATGTTTAGCAGGTCACCTTTGTTTTGGCCATAAATTAGGATTGGTATATATAAGTGAAATGTCCCTCTTTCCGAGAATAACATCTTGAAGACCCTTAGCCTTTTGTGTCTACTGATACGCTAAGGGACATCAACAAGGTAGACTTAAGTCATCTATAAATTATTATTAAGTGTCATTATAAAAAAATTAATACATGTCTAGCACTTATAATAATTTATAGGACTTAATAAAGTATTATAGTTTGGAAAATGTAATTTTTATTCACTCTAGGGACTTTGGTGACTTGCATTAGAGGTACTTGGGGGTCTTAGAAAGAATAAAATTAAAATATAAATTTTGTAATCCCTCTAAGGGAAAATGCGACTTGGTTTGGGAAGTCTTTTGGGTGCTTAGTGCTTAGAAGGGATAACATTTGCTGATTGGCTATGTTTTTGGTAGCCTTTGGGTCACTTCTCTTTCATATGGGAGGAAGTCGACTTGGGGAAGGATCATTCTATCATTTTTTAACTTTACTACTCTTGGCTTAGAGCTGAAGAAATATTACAACAGACTTCTGAGGATGAAAACCCTCTAGGAAGTCATAAGGGAGAATGAAAAACTCTCCTATTTTGTGGTGTTACTACCCATGTTTCAATCTATAAATTGTATTAAAATTTTTGGAAGTGGAGCGAACCAGTTTTGGGTATATTCTCATCTATACAAAACTGGAAAATCATATTTTTACTATCACCTGTTGCAGGGATATTTCCAGGAGTTATTGTAATATTTTCCAACATTTTATAAAGGGTTTTAAACCCATAGTTCACTACCAAGTATAGGTCACATCTAGAGTTGTTTCTCATTGCTTGGTGTTTTTCATTGGTATATATTTATAAAAATTACAACTTCCAAAAGAATTCAAAACATTTCAATTTGTGGTGTGTTTTATGGTATTTTCTTCCTCTATGCAAATCACATTTTCCAGTAGAAATCAGATCTGTAGTTGTGTTTCTACTTTTGGTGGTATTTTCAGTTGGTTTTCATTCTATATCATTAAAGATTTCAATCAGAATTTGGAGGGGACATTACAGTGGTATCAAAGTCGGTTTTCCTCCCATCTTGTGAGAGAAATCTTCAAAAATCAGACCTGAATGCAATCAGCCAGAGATCACATAGTATATCACAGAAGGAACACTCCAAGGAAGGGCACAATGGAAGAACATGATCAAAGGGCTCCTCCCAATGATGCTCTCAGCTATATGAATGAAACTATTACCAGGGTGCAAAGAGAGTTGCAACAAACAATGAGGGAAAACCAAAGAGAAATGCGTGATGCATTTACCAATCTCGATTCGTGATTTGGCTATGGCTCTACAAGGGAATGTTACAGCTCCTAATCATGCAACAACTAATGTGGGAGAGGGAAGCTCCATGGGGGCAACCAGAAATACTTCCAATACTACACATCCTACCTTCAAAGCCAAGTTTCTCCATAGAGAAGAACCGGTTGAGGAAGTGGCACAAAGTGATGTGGATGATGTAGAGGCCTATGGTGATGAGTATATGCAACTCAACCTTAGGGTAAGGGATATGTTACCTTTCAAATATTTTTTCCAATTAAAAATAATAAAAATGCAGGAAGAAACAAGAGGGTCCAACAAGAAGCACCAAGAAGGGATATCCAACATAAGTTAGGAAAGGTAACTCTACCTTCTTTTGATGGCACTGAAAAATGTTCTGCTAGAGCTTGGGTGCAAAAACTTGATACATATCTTTCCTTAAATCCTATGTATGAAGAGGAAGCCCTCAAATTTGCAACTTTACATTTAGAGGGAATAGCTCATGAGTGGTGGTACCATGGGTTGATTACCCAAGGTCATGGTTCCATTACTACTATGGAGGAATTCAGCTCATGTTTGATTGAGAGATTTGATAGGACAGATCCGGATATGTACTTCAGAGAGCTAGCTCAACTTAAGCAAGAAGGGTCACTTGAAAAATATATTTCTGAATTTGAAAGAATTTCAGTTATGGTTCTAGATATCAATGAAAAGAGGTTAGTATTGTTGTTTATGGAAGGGTTAGAGGAGCAACTTAAAGGACTTGTGAAAGCATTCAACCCTTCTACCTTACAAGGTGCTATTAGGAAAGCATTTGATTTCAAAAATCAGACCAAGAGTAAAAGTATGCAGTGTTTGGGCAGCCAAAATCATCTTCATCTAGTGGGCAAAAGGCACCAAATTATGGGCAGCAAGGTAAGCCATTTCAAGGTAAATCAGATGTGAAAGATTGGAACAAAAACAACAAGGAAATAGAGTCTAGAAATGAGCTTAGAAGAAAGAAGTTATGTTTTCATTGTAGAGATCCATGGACTCCTAATTCCAAAAGGGGCAGCCCACTATATTGAGATCATTTCAGATGATGAAGAAGAAGAAGAGGGAGTTGGTCATGAAGAAGAAGAAGAGAAAACAAGGGAAGAAAAAGAAGAACTCAAAGATGGAACATTGGCCACCCTATCCGGAGCACCAAGGTATCATGCCTTCCGTATTAAAGGTGTTCTTCATGGGCAAAGAATCATAACTTTGGTTGATAGTGGAGCTACTCACAATTTCATTGATGAGGGCTTAGTGACAAGAATGGGGTTGAAGGTAGAAGATTTTCAAGGATTCAATGTAACTGTTGTGGATGGATACACTCTTGCATGTTCAAAGAAAATTCCTCAACTTGAAATCACATTGGGAAGACACAAGGTATGTGATGATTTTTATGTCATTGGGATTGGTGAAACTGATGTTGTTTTGGGAGTTCAATGGCTGCAATCTTTGGGTGAGTTTACTCAAAACTATAAAACCATGGAGCTGAAATTTAAGTCCCAAGGCAAGGAAATTATATTGCAAGGCTTGAGAAGTGGAATTCCTCAAGTAGTGACCGCCAAAAGCATGGAGAGAGCTTTTACTAGAGGGCAGATTACATGGGCTGCACATTGTCTGGTAAGTGTTAATTCTGATTTTTCATCACAGCCATCATATCATGTGGATATTCAGTCTATTTTGGATAGACATAGCAAGGTTTTTTCAGATTTACCTCACGGCTTTCCCCCGGATAGAGGATTTCAACATATAATTGAGTTGGAACCCAGTTCAACTCCGATTATATCTTCTCCTTATCGTCACCCAAGAGCTTTCAAAGAAGATAAAAAAAGTGATAAAGGAATTGTTGGAGATGGGCCACATAAGGCCAAGTTCTAGCCCATTTGCCTCTTTAGTTGTGTTGGTTAAAAAGAAAGATGGGACATTGAGGATGTGTGTAGACTACAGGTTGTTAAATAAGAAAACCATCAAGAACAGGTACCCTATACCAAGGATAGATGAATTCACGGGGCTGTTTTCTTCTCAAAGATTGATCTAAGATCCGGCTACCACCAAATCAAGGTAAGAGATGAAGATGTACATAAGACAACTTTTAGGTGCCACTTTGGTCATTTTGAATTTTTGGTGATGCCATTTGGATTGACCAATGCTCCTGCTACTTTCCAATCATGCATGAATCACATTTTTAGGGAGCATTTGAGAAAGTTTGTCTTGGTATTTTTGATGACATTTTGGTGTATAACAAATCATGGGAAGAGCATTTGAAACATCTGGATATGGTTCTAAGCATTTTGGAGCAGCAATCTCTCTTTGCAAAATTATCCAAATGTGAGTTTGGCATGGAGGAAATATTGTATCTAGGGCATGTCATCAATGGAAGGGGGGTACATGTGGACCAACAAAAGATTCAAGCCATTTTGGATTGGCCTACTCCCACTACTTTGACTCAACTAAGAGGTTTCTTGGGTCTTTGTAGCTATTATCACAAATTTGTGAAGGGATTTTACAGCTTTCAACTCCACATGGTCACAATCAGCCCAACAAGCATTTGATCATCTCAAAAAGGTAATGAGTTCTTGTCCAGTACTCGTTGTTCTAGATTTTTCAAAGCCTTTTGTGGTGGAGTGTGATGCATCCGGTGATGGAATTGGGGTTGTTTTGATGCAAGACAAACATCCTATAGCATTTGAAAGTAGAAAACTTAAGGATGTGGAGAAGGGATACTCTATTTATGACAAAGAAATGTTGGCCATCATGCATGCTCTAGTGAAGTTTAGGCAATATCTTGTTTGTGGCAGATTTGTTGTCAAAACGGATCATAATAGTTTGAGGTATTTTCTTAACCAAACTGATTTGAATGATAGGCAACAAAAATGGGTAAGTAAAGTACAATCCTTTGACTTTGAGATTGAGTTTTTGAAGGGAAAAAAGAACATAGTGGTTGATGCTTTGTCAAGGAAACCTCATTGTTGTTCCATGAGTGAAATTGCAGCAGATTGGAAGGCTGATATAACAGCAGAATATGCCAAAAATCAGCTTGCTTGTGATATATTTGATGGGAAAATGATGATGATAATTACCAAGTGGTTGATGGTCTCATCCTCTATAAAAATAGTTCTTTTGGTGCCCGAATCTAAGGTAAAACACAGAATTTTATCAGCCATGCATGACTCACCTTTAGCTGGACACCAAGGGTACTTTAAAACATATAAACAGGTGAGAGAGAAGTTTGTATGGAAGGGATTGAAGAAGGAGGTATTACAACACATTAGGGAGTGCCTTATATGCCAACAAAGCAAGGCACAACATGAATTTCCAGCAGAATTTTGCAGCCCCTACCCATCCCAAATCAGAAATGGGAGAGCATTTCTATGGACTTCATTATTGGTCTTCCTTCGGTTCAAGGTAAGATTGTTATCTATGTTGTAGTAGATCGTTTGACCAAGTATGCTCATTTTTCTCCTCTTCCTACCAAGTTTGATGGGCCTTTGGTGGCTGGAATATTTTTTAAGGATGTTTTTAGACTTCATGGGCTACCTAAGAATATTGTGAGTGATAGGGACAACAGGTTCTTAAGCTCCTTTTGGCAAGAGCTCTTTCACCTTGCAGGTACGGAACTTACTCCAAGTACAAGTTACCATCCACAAACAGATGGGCAATCAGAAATTGTAAACAAATGGATAGAGGGGTATTTGAGATGCTTTGTTATAGGGCAGCAATCAACATGGATTAAGTGGCTTTATTTGGGAGAGTTTTGCTACAACACTTCCTATCACATGTCCATTGGTATGTCTCCATTTAAGGCACTATATGGTTATGATGCATTCTCATTTGTTGATGTTGTTCTTCCGAGATAGTAGAGTGCCAGGTGCTAAAGATTTGATACAACAAAGTCAAGATATCATGAAAGCACTCAAGGATAACCTTGCACATGCCCAAAATCAGCAGAAGCTATATGCAGATCAACGAAGAATAGAGAGGTCTTTTGAGGTTGGAGACATGGTTTTTCTAAGACTGCAACCTTATAGACAATCTTCCTCAAAGTTCTTTCCTTCCTTGTGCTTCAACTTCAATTTTCACACATTTGCTCAAGAGACTCAAAAGGATTCTTGGCTTCATCATATAGGATTTTTCTTCCCCTTCTACAAATGGGTAAGGTAAAGAAGTCCTCCTAACTCCTTATTTTTTATAAGTTATGGCTCTTATAATAATTTAGTTTGAGGGAAAATTTTCCTAAGGCGGGCCCATGCGAGCTTGGGGAGAGTTTTGTGCCAAAGAGGCTCATTCCTTCCTTTTGCTTCAACTTCAATTTTTACACATTGTAGAGGGAAAGAAATTCTAGAACTTAGCATCGATTTTTTCCGAAAGGCTAAAAGTCCTCAAACTCCTTGTATTTTTGGCTCCCAAGTTGGTGAATAGGAAAAGTAATTTTTTGGGGCCCATGGAGAAAAATTTGACACTTAGCCTTTTGGCTAAAAAAAAGGCAAAGGTAAAAATTTTTCACCGTGAGCCCGCAAAGGAGAATGGAGAAAAAATTGGTTAAGGCCCCACAACAATCAAATGCGCCACATGTCCAAGTCAGTCAGTCGGGAATCGGGGCCACATGGAAGGATTTTGGTTTTTTTTTCAAAACCATAAAAGTGCACAAAGGTGAAAAGTTGGACCACATCTCCGTGACCAATCAAAAGGTGCCACGTGTCCACATCAAGAAGGAGGTCGGGCAATGGGGGACCTTTTGGAAAATTTTTCCCTTTGGGGAAAAAGGGGTAGAATGTTATTTTGAAGGCCGTGGACCAATCAGGAAGTGCCATGTGTCATCGGAGTGGGTGGGGCCATGGAGGATTTTTGGAAAAATTTCCAATTTGAAAAAGGGGGAAAAAGGTCAAATTTTGGCCCACCGACCCGATTTTTGCCCTAATTTTGCCATTTTTTCCCTAAATCTTCAGAGGGCCATATCTTTCGATCCAGAGCTCGATTTTCATGATTTTGGTATCATTGGAAAGCTGTTGAAATCCTCTACATGATGGACACTTCAATTTTAAATTTTGATGGATTTTTATGGGAGAAAAATGGGAAAATGTCTCTGCATGGAAAAATTGTAGAAAATGACCCCAACCACCAAAATTAATGAAGTATGGGCCTCTTTCTTGCTCTCACATGGCAATGTACAATGAAGTATGGGATTTTTCATGGAAACCCATCATTTTTTAGGCTAATTAAATGGATCTTTTCGGTGGTTGGAGTTTTAAAATTGATTTTCCCATGTTTTCTCATTTCCTTCATTCTGTTCGAGCGATAAAAGCTAGTTTTGGCTCATTTTGAAAAAGGTTGTTCATCCTTCTTCTCTGCCTCTCCCTTCTTTTCTTCCCTAGGGTCAAAAATGGAGTTTGAACCTCCTCCCCTACTCTATAATGGAATTTTTTCCTCTTACCCATGAAATGATGCACTGTGTAAATTCTTGAGCAATAAAAAATGTTTTTGTGATGCATTTGTCCATCCTTGGCTCATTTTCTTTGTTGTTTTCCTTACCTCTCTTCATTACATGGTATTTGTGCATGTTTGGATGTTCATTGTAGGTTTTGAGCTATGTTCATGGAGTTTTGGAACATTTTCTATGTGAAATCCATCTTTGGTCTATGATGCACTTGTCCATCCTTTCCATTGCTCACCTCTTCTTGTTCCATGGCAGTTTTGATAGATAATCAACACTTTCCTTCTCTGGTGTATCACCGTTTTAGTGTAGGCTCTATTTTTTCCTTGTTTTCTTCCTCTCCTTGTCTCCTTGGAAGTTAGATTAGGTTAGATTAGCTTGCCTTGCACTTGGAATAGCTTGTGGCAGGTAGTTTAGGAAGAGGAACCAACCTTCTCTGGAGAGCTTTCCCCATTTGCAAAGGTCCCACACTTTGGGAAAGCTCAATGTTGTGCAATCACACCAAATGACTTTTCCTTAGAAAAGTAGATCCATAACTCATTTGGGGGTGCTTGTGAATTTTGCACTAATAGTTTTGGCATGCCTGGTGGGACCAAGAGGTCTTCACTTCATTTTTTTTGTAGTTGATGTGTTCCTGTGAAGATTTCAGCCTTTGAGGCAATTGCAAACACATCTGGTGACTCCATCTGGTCAACAACCCATCTCTGAAGTTGCAGACCTTCCTTTTCATTCATTTCATTCATTTTTTTCATTCATTCTTCTTTCCATCCATCTTTCATTCTTTTCCATTCCATGAAGTTGTGCAATCATGACTTCATTTCCATCATGGAATTCACATTTACAATAACAACAGTATATTCCACCTCCAATATGTTTTACAACTCCTTCAAATCAACATTTTGAACAAATTCAAAATCATCATGCTTACCCATATGAGCAATACCAAAATCAGTTTGGTTATGAAACATATCAAGAGCAAGGGTATATGCAATGAATGAGAATCAAATGCAAGATGTTGGTCTATTGGAGAAGATCCAAAAAATGGAGATTGGCATGGTGCAATCAAGAGCAACAACTCAAATGAAGGCTTTCAGAATTGGTTGCAGGGCACCTTGTCCATGGGTTGGCCCTTTTCCAAGACACTTCAGCCCTCAGAGAAGCTGACTTCATGGTGGAGATGCTGCCCCAACTTGCACAATGGATTGAAGAGATAGGGGCCTATGAATTTGGTGTTGAGAAACCTTGTCAATGGGTAAGTTCTACACCATCATCTGGTTTTTCTCTTTCCATTCCTCAAGCAACACCATCTCAATTTGGGCTTCAATTTCCAAGCTTCCCATTGAATGTTGCCCCAAGTGTTGATTTCATTTCTCCATTCCCTAGTCTTCCACCTCATCTCAATTCTTCTATCCTTTTCCCTTCCAAACAGTCATCCCCTCCAAAAAAACAAGAAGTTCCACCTCCCCCCACCACAAACAATGCAAAAGCTAGTTGAACCCCAACCTACCACTCCTCTTGCTTTCCCAAGTCCATGTTGGGAAGATAAAAATCAAAAATCCAATCAAGGAGAACAACAAGAAGAGAGAGCCCAAAAAAAAGAAATGATGAAAATCTAAGAGTTGGGGGCTACTAAATTTGGGTTTACAAAGATCCCCTTTGTTGGTTAAGCCTATAGAGGAGGTAAAGGTTGAAGAACAAGTGGTGGCCAAGGCTGATTTTATAGCAGCAGAGAAGCAAGAAGATTAGTCATCAAGTTTTCTCAGAGTGTAGTGTCCATGTTGGCACTCTACTGGAAGAAGATGTTGATCCAATAGAAGTTGCACAATCAGCCATGGAAGAGGAAAGAAAATCAGCTCAAAGTCCCATTGAAGAGGAGCAGATGGGAGAGATCAAATCAGAGTTGAAGCCACTCAATGAAGAAAGCATCATTGAAGATTCTTTTTTTTGGTCATTTCATTTCAAGGGCCTTTTTTGATTAATGAACCCATGATGGAGGAGGACCATATAGTTTCAAAGGAAGGAGGAGGTCTCAAAGGCTCCAAGTGAAAGTGAGATCAGGCCGCTATAGAAGAACCTTCAGTTCTTCCTCCCACTTCATCTCCTTCAATCTCTAATGTTGAAGAGGAGTTTGATCTTTCAAACTTCATGTTTGAGAATGAAGATAACCATGGTGATCAAGTTGCAGATCAAAAGAACACCATGGAAGAGGTTGAACATTTGCAACAGGACAACAATGAGGTAGTTTTTTTCTGATTTGGAGGACTGTTTTGATGGAGAGGAACCAGTTGAAATCACATTGTTTTCTCCTTCATCATCCATCCTTCCAAACACAAGAGCCTGCTGTCATGAAGGAGAACATTCATTTGTAGCAGCTTGCATTTTATAGCAGCTCTTTGGAATCAAGTTTGGGAGATTTAAATCTTCCATGTTCTTCATTGGAAGAAGAAGAGAAAGAGCAGAGAGAACTTCACCATTTCTTCCACACCATCCACCCAAGAAGGTCCACAAGAAGACTCCATTTTTGGAGTTGAATTTCAAGAAATGGGCACATCAAAGGATCAGACCTTTCCCAATCAAGGTATTTGGCTTCATTGGAGCCAAAGGAGAAGCCAAAACTAGTCATGCTTGCTTCTAAGCATGAGGATGATATGCAAAGTACCAAGGATCAAGCTATAATACCTCTTCAATCCAAATGCAGAGCAACTAAAAGAGGTATTCAATTTGTTTTCAGTTGACACCTTGATGATTTGGGTGGAAGACCAGCTTCTTCTTTGATTTTCCACTCATCCAACCAGCCATGATCAACTCCAAATCATTTGCATGGCTGCCAATTTTGAAGAAAGGAAGCTATTTTGCACAACCAATTATAGGGTTTGTTTAGCTTACCTTTGCTCTTGGTTAGAGTAGTGTAGGTAGGTTTGTTTTCAGTAGAAGAAGTGCTTTTGCACACTCTGCATGTTCCATTTGGAGCATGTATGATTTTCCAATTTTGTACATAGTTGTTTGGTGTTGTTTTGGTTGCTCTTGCACAGTGCATTCAGTGGCTTTTGGTGAAGATCAACTCCAAGTTTCAGTGGGTTTCCAAGTGGCTCAGAGGTCATATTTTCATAGTTCAGATCAGAGTTGGTTATCAAGCTTGACTCCATGCCCAATGGATGCTTCAAAAGGCCACTAATCATTCATCTAGCAGGTAGATGACCCCTCTGAGTCACCAAAATTGTTATCCAAAATGAGCCCCTACTTATTTTGGCTAACTTGCCTTCATTCTTTCCTTCCTTGTGCTTCAAATTCAATTTTCACACATTTCAAGCACTCAAAATATTCTAGAAATGGCTTCATCAGATAGGATTTTTCTTCCCCTTTCCAGAAAGGTAAAGAAGTCCTCCTAACTCCTTGTATTTTTGAGTTATGGCTCGCGGAGTTTGGAGGGGAAATTTTCCTAAGGCGGGCCCACGGAGCTTGGGAGAGTTTTGTGCCAAAGAGGCTCGGGCCAGGAGGGGGAAGAAAACTTTTTTGAAAATTGGTGAGTTTTGGCAGGGATGGAGAGAAATTTGACACTTAGCCTTTTGGCTAAAAAACTCAAAGGTAAAAAGTTCACCCGCGAGCCACAAAGGAGAATGGAGAAAAATTGGTTAAGGCCCCGCACCAATCATAATGCGCCACGTGTCCAAGTCAAGTCAAGGCGGAGTCGGGGTCAGAAGGATTTTTGTTTTTTTCCAAAACCATAAAAGTGCAAAGGTGAAAAATTTGAACCGCATCTCCATGACCAATCAAAGGTGCCACGTGTCCACATCAGCAGCGGAGGTCAGGCAGCGAAGGAAACTTTTGGAAAAAATTTTTTTCTTTGGGCAAAAGGGGCAGAATGTTATTTTGAAGGCCACAGACTAATCAAGAAGCGCCACATGTCATCGAGAGTGGCGGGGGCCATGGAGGATTTTTGGAAAATTTTCCAATTTGAAAAGGGGAAAAAGTCAAATTTTGGCCCACCGACCCGATTTTTGCCCTAATTTTGCCCTTTTTGCCCTAAATCTTCAGAGGGCCATATCTTTCGATCTAGAGCTCATTTTTCATGATTTTGGTATCAATGGAAAGCTGTTGAAATTTCTACACATGATGGACACTTCAATTTTAAATTTTGATGGATTTTTGGAGAAAAATGGGAAAACATGTCTCTGGCATGGAAAAATTACAGAAAACGACCCCAACCACCAAAATTAATGAAGTATGGGCCTCTTTCTTTCTCTAAAGAAAGCAAATGCATCGAAGTATGGGATTTTTCATGGAAACCCATCATTTTTAGGCTAATTAAATGGATCTTGTTGGTGGTTGGAGTTTTAAAATTGATTTTCCCATGTTTTCTCATTTCCTTCATTCTTGTTCGAGTGATAAAAGCCAGTTTTGGCTCATTTTGAAAAAGGTTGTTCATCCTTCTTCTCTGCCTCTCCCTTCTTTTCTTCCCTAGGGTCAAAATGGAGTTTGAACCTCCTCCCCTACTCTGTAATGGCATTTTTTCCTCTTACCCATGAAATGATGCACTGTGTAAATTCTGAGCAATAAAAACATGTTTTTGTGATGCATTTGTCCATCCTTGGCTCATTTTCTTTGTTGTTTTCCTTACCTCTCTTCATTACATGGTATTTGTGCATGTTTGGATGTTCATTGTAGGTTTTGGAGCTGTGTTCATGGAGTTTTGGAACATTTTCTGTGTGAAATCCATCTTTGGTCTGTGATGCACTTGTCCATCCTTTCCATTGCTCACCTCTTCTTGTTCCATGGCAGTTTTGATAGATAATCAACACTTTCCTTCTCTGGTGTATCACCATTTTAGTGTAGGCTCTATTTTTCCTTGTTTTCTTCCTCTCCTTGTCTCCTTGGAAGTTAGATTAGGTTAGATTAGCTTTCCGCAGCTTTCCTGCACTTTAGAATAGCTTGTGCAAAGGTAGTTTAGTAGAAGAGGAACCAACCTTTTCCCCATTTGCAAAGGTCCCACACTTTGGGAAAGCTCAATGTTGTGCAATCACACCAAATGACTTTGCCTTAGAAAAGCATATCCATAACTCATTTGGGGGTGCTATGATTTTGCACTAATAGGACTTGGGGGTCTTAGAAAGAATAAAAGTAAAATATAAATTTTGTAATCCCTCTAAGGGAAAAATGCCATTTGCAAAAGGTCCCACACTTTGGGAAAGCTCAATGTTGAGTTGATTTTCATTCTATATCATTAAATATTTCAATCAAACTTTGGAGAGGACAAGATCTGACAATAAGTGGTAGTGAGGAGTATTTAATCATTATATCGATCATTTTAGTCTTATTTTATGGTTTGGAGGTTGCTCCTTCGAAGTGGCTAAGTTATTCTACTTGGATATTGTGATCATATATCTACAATATTGTGTTCTTTGGTGTTCTATTGCTGTAGATATTCAGACTTATACAAGTAATTTCATTACAATAACCAAATACACATAGCCTTTATATAGTAGAACACATACATGGAAAGGTGAAGTGGAAGGTGAGAGAGATGAAGGTTTGAATGTTAGTGATATTAGATGTATTTAGATACATATTTATTTTAAAGGAAGAATCTTGAAGTTTATTGTATGTTGCCACATGGCACAATCCATTGCTACTAGGCTCTGGGAAAATAAATCCCTGTTAGAACACACGAAGTACTTCCAAAATAAAATAGTAAGGAATATTTCCACTATTCATCTTAACATAAATCCTTATATAGAGAGGTAAAAGGAGGTAATAGTTTCCAAGTGTTGTTGTCAAGGATGTTATGTTCTAAAATAGATGACATCTACCTTAGAGTATAATTTGGATAGGATTTTCAATTTCAATGTTTCATGATTTGAATAAGGTAGGCATAAATAGTCTTATATGTATGATGATGATAAAATTGATATGTGGCATAAATAAAGATGAAAATCAATTATTTAATGTCTTACATGCTAGCCAAATTCTCCATAGGTTCAAGATTTATATTGAAGGTGGTTTTAGAGATGTTTATTTTTTCTTCTCATTGTCATTTCAAGGATTTGTTTTAACCTTAGAATTTTTAGACAATATGATTTTATATATTTAGAGATACTCATTTGTCTTGGGGGTAAATCCTGAAGATCACAATATTGTGTACTATCCTAAATTTCAAGATACTGATTAGATACCTGGATTTGATATATATAAAGTGTCCATGCTACTAATTTTATCTTTTTATTTGTGGTTATAGTTGATAATGAAATCTATTTTCAAAGGAGCGCATGTGGATTTACTCTCCAAAGGTATGAAAGTTGTGGAGGGACTAGTATATCCATCAAAAACTACACTCCATTACATATACATTGGGTCTAGCTTATTCGTTAACGAATAAGTAGTGTATTCAATGGAAGAGTGAGAATACCATACACAATTGATGATTATGAAACCCTTGAAGACATTGAAAAAAGGGATACTTTATCCCATTGGGAAACAAGGAAATGATTAAGCATGTGATTTCAAAAGTGTCGCATGTAGGGGTTGATAACATACAAAACTTGGTGAACATTGACTTGTAAAATTTACTTAATGTGGATGACAAAGTTGAATTCTAACTATGAAATCCATGGAATCACAACTCCTAAAGATAGAAGAATTTTCTACAACCTACATGGTGCTAAAACATAATTTTTCTCCAATATAAGGTGACATAACTAAAGGGTTTATATCCTTGGTATATGCGAGAAGATGTGATTTGGGAGAAATGTTGTTATCCACACAGCTTGGTATTTTTGTGGACAAGAATATAACTATATGCAATGATTTTTATTCAAGGATACAACCCAACAAAAAAATTATCTTTCTAATGAAAAATATGGATTATCTCAAAACAAGAAATGCATTATATGTTAACAAGAATCATGAATTTCATGAATCGACCTCCATTAAAAACATTGACTACAATTTGAAGTTTAAAGGGGTTGTTGCAAATTTGATATATTTTTGTTCAAAAGAGCACAATTTTTTTGTATAAGTGACAATTACAAATGTCTATGAAGGAGACATGGTGTAATTTAAAAAATTAGATGGAAATACATTTAGGGTGCATATTGATAAAATAATAAGGCCTATTTATAAGGGTTTCTATATATCTAAAGGAACTCTCATTTGATGGCCTGTCGGTGAGTTGCCCATCTACACAGCTTTGTTATGGAAGGATGGCTAAAAGAAATTCCTAAATAGGTGATAGTGAAAATGTGGAGTACATTTGAAGATCCATTTTCTCATCTCAAGATATCCAATTTCATTTGATTCCTCCAATTGCAGTAGTTATAAAAATTTGATTAAAAGATCTTACAACTCTCAAAAATTCCAAAAGTAAATACTTCTCCATCTAGTAGACTAAAAGAAAGAGAAAACGGGGAAAAAACAAGAGATATATTATTTTATGAAGTTGAGAATAAAACCTTGCTACAAGGAAGGATATCTCTCTAATATATGTCTCAACGTATTCAATTATAGTTGGAATATTACTCTAGGGATGAATGAAAATGTCTTTTAAAAATTTATATTTAACACATTCACCGCAAATTGTAATAAATCTAATGGAGGCCAAACTTCTACGAAAACTATATATAAATTGAAATTATGTGGAAGGGATGTATGTCATAATGCATGGTACAAATGTCATGGGATCCCAAAGAGCACCTATTATGGTTATAGACAATCTTGGATGAATGGTGAGGGTGAGCAAGAAATGGAAATATAGGAAAAAGATGCAAATGCTAAGTAGTGTCCCAAAGTAATTAATTTGATATCCAAAATGGTTGAGAGAAATTCTGCTATACTACCACATATGTGTTGATTAATGGGACAAGATGGTACCAAAATAACAATGAGATTTCTTCCTGCGTGCTATAATTATGTGCACATCTCGAAAAGTTGTAACAAGGGATTATCATTGTTGTACCTTCCTCTAATGTCCCATTCAAATCTCAACAAAATATGGAAAGAACATTTCTTCCATGTTTCAATTACCAAGAACAATTTCTTAGCTAAATGTGACGAGTGCATATAGCTTAAGAACAAACATGCAACCACCTCATGTCCAAAAACACTTGCACAAGTAGATTAACATTAGAAATGGCACAATGACTACATTCAAAGTTGTCATGAAAATTACTATGCTTATATATAATGCAATCATAGGAATAAACTAATAGCTTTGTGAGCATTGTGGATAAAAAATCGAAAAGATGAAAATTGGTGTACTAAGGATGGGTAGAAAATAGAAGTCAATAAGAAATGTTATTAACCTTCATGTCATTTTCACTAGTATGTTGATACATGGACAAAAAAAGGGGTTTTAGACACCGTTGTCTACCTTTATTGAGTGCGAGAAAAATTCACAATAAAATCATTGGCTCTATGTATCGTGAAGCTAGAAGAACCATTTACTTAAATTAGTATGGTAATTTATTGTATAGTAGTGGGACATCAAAACACCCATTCCATGATGTACTACTGCAAAATGATTTGTATAAAAATGTAAGGAATACAAGAAAAAAATGTGCATACTCATACAACTAATATTATAAGCAAGTGTGTACTTTCATTCATAAAACAACCACTTTTTTTCTACTTACAACTAGATAATGCTTCAAGTGACAATTAAAATCACATGTTGTTTGCATTTGTATACATACTGACATCCGGAAAGGTTTTCAACATAGTGTATGTAAGATTCCTTCTAGTGTGTCACACAAATGAGAATATAGATGGGACATTCGAGCGATTATCAACATCATTGTGTAAATTAGAAACATTCTCATTTCCACAAATCATGGACACTTATAGACCTTCCAAGATGTATGAAGTGATCAGATAATGGGAGCCCCACCTCTTGACATAAATAACTAATATATTCAAAATGTTCTTTCAAAAAAGGATATATTTTATGAGCCTATTTTTGATAGACCTCGAGCCAAATTCAGTCCAATAGTGCATGTGAATGATGGGAAGATGATACTAGTAAGACCATTTAATGATAATGTACATATATGGATGGGAAGGGTAGAAAAATTTATAGATTAATATGTTCACACAAAGGCTCAAAAGATAAGGGTAATTGGTGGGAACCCATAGGAACTAAAAAAGTAAAGTATCAAGAATCCTTAAAGAAAAATCAATAGTGGAAAGAATCAAGGGAAACATCAGAGATTGAAATGGACAACATCATTTGGGCATGGACACCAAGAAAAATATGGAAAGGATATCAAATTAAAATATAAAATCGAGGACATAAAGCCATCTAGACATATCTTGCACAACTTCAAGAACCCTAATTAATGCATTGTAGTTAACATTGGCTAGACTAGATACCCTTGAGAGGGATCAATCCTTATGTAATTCTCATTATAATTATCTTAAAGGAATTGATTTCCTTTAGAAATACACTATCAAATCAATGTTTCAAATCAACATGTTTAACATTAAACTTTCTTTGTTGTTTTTTTATGATTTATAGAATGGAAAATCCTAGCAACCTCTAAGCTCTAAAATTTTATCATCTTCTATAAAATTAATTAACATTATCTTAATTATCTTGTATTCATAAACGTCTAGCATTGCCGAGTTCACACAATGGTTTCCATTTTACAAATAGATCAAATAAATGTAAAAACTATGTAACTTAGCGATCATCGCTAGGCTTATGTAACTTAGCGGTCACTAGCCTTACGAAATCCCAACAATATTTTCTAAATTTATGAATGAGAAATTAATTCAAGTCTTCATTAATATAACCAATTCTCAATATGTAAAAATAGATCTTTAAATCTTCATTGATTAGCTTTAGTTAACATAATTATTCATACACATCAAATTGGAACCCAATAATAACAAAATTGGAATCCTTAAATAGCAAAAATTAGAATCCAATAAGCGAATAAGTTGAAATTCAATAATTGCGAAATTGGAATCTACTAATAGTGGAATTGGAACTTTATTGAGTCCCTATAACAACAATATTAGAATTCAATATTATTACTTATAAAATATAGTAATAGTGATAATGGAATCCAGTAGTAACAAAAATGGAATCCATTATACACAAAATGAGATATTTCTAGCAAAACTTGTAAAAATGGAGTCTAGATTCACTGGAATATGTCCAGATTTACTGAAATAATCGTTAAATGGATATTTTATTCCATCTAATGAATTTATGAGTCTTTTGCATGAGTTAAGGTTTGTTCTACATGAACAAGTCTAACAGAAAAAACTTACTTGTGAGACAAATGTAGAAAAAAGTAAAACAAAGTCAACATGATCAAACCCCGAAAGAACCATATCTAGATTTACTATTGGGACACTAGCACCCAAGCCGCATTGTCCCCTTAAGGGAGCTACCATCTAGCATAACCGCATATCAATGTCCTCAAGACCAAGCACATATAGTCTAGATCCATCATGTTCCATCATTATTCTCGCCTAAATCCGACACACACAAAGGAGTTATCACCTAAGCCACTCTCATCCTCTTATTGTTTGTACTCACTTTCCATCGCATGTTGTATCTTGTATATTTATGATATTATTCGATTAATCTCAATCTAGGGAAATTTTTAGTGGAAAATATTCGTTGATTGATGAATATTTCGGTTTTTAAAATTTGAAATTGGAGAATTTTTAGGGTAGGAATTAGGACTGGATCGCCAAATTTTTCTGGGTATAAGCTAATTTTAGGGGTCAATTCACCATTCCCACAAAATAGAAAATCGTGATATTCACCTTAATGTTGTCATCCGGTAGCATTTTTTATGCTACTAGCTAACAACATAATATATGTTGTCATCCCATAGCATAAAACATGCTATTGACCGACAACATATTTTATGCTACTGTTAGTAGCAAATATAAAAGCTAATGGCCAGTAGCATTTTGTAGTGATGTTGTTAAAATAAAAGTATGGGATTCTATTTTACTCACGCCATATTTTGGGAGGATATATTTCTCATTGACACAATCATTTAAACTGCTAATATAAAAAAATTCAAAAAAACATTCCATATAAAATTAGCAAAACCTGTATTTTTTCACAAAATCAATTTTTTTATTTTTTTGTTTGTGCCATATTTTGTGAGGACATATTTCTAGTTTATTTTAATTCTATTGTCAAAATATGTTTTTTTAAATACATATTTTGGTCGACATCATATGCTATCACCTAACAACATAATAGATGTTGCCGATATTATGTTTTTGATCGGTAGGATAAAAAGATGCTACAATTCGACAACATATTTTAATTTTCTTCATATTCATCATTAGCGCGAAAGTCAATTTTCACATATTTTCCAACGAATTATTTTTTTGAGGGAGGTTTTAAAATTTTCCTTGTCTCAATCCTCTTATTAAGATTTTATTTCAAGTTAAATCGGTATGTTATGTTGCAGAAAGAAGTTATGACATATAAATTAGATATATGACATCTTGGGAAGGTATTGAAAGAGTGTGAAGAAACTCATTAGAGGTTGGACCTTTCCATTTATTGTGTCCATGTGAGTACTATTCTAAATAGGTGATGAGGGATCCTCACATAGGCGTATTAGTGGGAGGTAAGGGTGTGGCATCATGAACTAGGGGCCTAGTATCTCATATTATATCTAGACAAACATCATCGATATTAGCCTACAATTCATCCAAGCACCATAAATAGAATAATTATGTGTATTTATTTTCAATAGAAGTAAGAGAGAGGATAAAGAGATTCATTATAATCATTTGTGTATCATGTATGGGAGAAGGAACATTACCACAATCATATGAATCATTCTTTATTTCAATAGTATTATGAAAGATAAAGAAACTTAATTGTTTCAATTTACATTTCAAGAGGAGGAGAAAGAGTGCATTCAATTGTATCATTTTGCATTTCAATAAGAGAAAGAAATAGTACATTCAATTGTATCATTTTTCATTTCAATGGGAGAAAGAGAGGCAGCACAATCAATTATAGCATTCAATAGTACACTAACTCGGTAGCATAATGTGCCACGTTGTTTTGTTTCAACTCTTCGTTAAAACATGGATAAGTCTCCTCTTCTCTCGCAACCATACTTAAAGATTTTTCTTAAGTATGTGTGGCCGCATCCCTCACCTCCCAAAATTATACATGAGGAAAAGAGAACAAAAGAAACAATTAAATTTTTATTACATTATAATCAAAATCCAAATATTTTTTATTGGAAAAATCTATATATATATCAAGCACTAATCTAAAAGCATCATCCTTTTTCAACCAACACAAGATTCACTTGAATTATTATTCGTCCTTAATGTATAATTACATAGGAAAACTATGTTAAAAATTATTTAAAATGTTTAAAATAATATATATCAGCCACTCGTCTACACATCATAATTGTTAGTTTTCTCTTTTTACTTTAAAATTTACTATTGTTTATTTCTTAGTATAAAAGTGGGGCCCTTCGGAAAACCCTCTTTTATAACCTTTAATCAAAAATATATATTATTTAAAATTAGTGTCACGTACACCACCTGAAGTAAAGAGCAACATGGACAAGAATGTCAATTATAATGATTATTATGAGGACAATCAAATTGATAACCTTTTTTTCATAATACTGAATTGATGACTTTATAGTTGGCAAATATCCACCTCAATAATAAAAATGAAGAGGCCAAACCCTTTTGTTGGTAGTTTGTAGACAAGTTCACGTAAAAGGTGGCCAAAAGTATGTGGATTCGATACTTGTCGATTTTGCTTGTAAAATTAACGTCCATTCCGGACGGAACACATATACAATTAATGTTGAGATTGATATTATTTTCAGTGTTGCTTTCGTCCTCGCTCACAATTCATTATGACTTAACACGTAAACGGACGTCTTTTTCTTTCAAAACTATTTTTACACGCAATTTTTCTTTTCTTTTCCCCTTTGTAAATCTCAATCATGCTTGACAGCATTGATATAATTTGAGTCAAGGATGGAATGTAATGATTTTGATCAATGCTTTCTCTGGTTTGAAGGATTCGTAGACAACTGTTTATAAGGGACATAGTAATTAGTAGCTTAAATAATGGTGAGTTGGCATTGACTGGTTGTTTGGTACAAGTTCTTCAACATTTTGTAAATGCACTTTGAGAAACAGAAATCAGGTGTTTCAAATTTCATGTGGACCCAAACTCTCTCAACTACCAAAAGGCTATAATTAATCATAAGCAATAATAGAGTGTGATGAATGATGGAATTTTACAATTTTCTTTTGTTTCCTGTATTTGATTGATTGATTAACAAATACTATGTAACCCAAAAAAAATCCAGGAATGCGAATGGATGGAGAGGTCATTTATAAATTTTTTCAAGTTTTTAAAGATATAACAATATGATCAATGTTTTAAGCTAAGTGGAGAATAAAATTTCATAAGATCAATCCTAGAAATTTAAGAAGGAATCACTTCAAGAATGATACATGTTTAAGCTTCACAAACGGATCAGCTGACCTTCGGTGGATATCTTGACCAAATATACAATTAAATAGTTATTTGTTTATTTATTTATTGTTCATTATGTTTTTGGTTTTGATCTATTGTGTAATAAAAATAACAGAGGATCAAATGGTATGTAGTTTAATAATGTGTATGTTGGTGTAAAATGTGTTACCTAGTCATTCATTAAAGTATAAATTTTAAAAGATAATAAGTAATAAAAGAAGAGATCAAAATCGTGTTATGAATGATTTTAACTAAATTGAAGCTCCTTAATCCTTAGTAATTAAACCTTAAAAAATACAATTTAATTATTATAAATGTCATATAAAATAAATTTTAGACTTTATATTTATATTTTATTTTTTATGTAATAAATTTAGATAGATTATGGTGTTTAAATAGATTTTAGTTAATGAAAAACAATTGTCAACATTTTGCAATTACACAATAATTAATATATAGAGAAAAAACGTCTCGACAAATAATACACGAACTTCAGATACACACTTTTTAAGGAAATTTAACTTTACGATGTAATTTAAACTTTGTGTACATTTCTCAATAAAAAATTTTCCATTTGGGTCTTAACACAAAATGAGTTGATATGGTGTCCCCAGATTTCGTCTTGAAATCTGTGACTACCCTATCCGAAAAAATTTCATACTTTTAAAATAATGGTTCGTTTTGTGTTTTTATTGCCCAAAAGTTCTTCTATTGCGTCAAGATATTCCCAAAGAGCCATATTAGCCATTTTCGCCAAATACTCATATGCCCAAAATTGTTATATTCTGTCAGTCTGGGTTTGTCTGCGGGAAATTTGTATTTAATTATTTTGAGCCCCATTTGAGGCAATTTGCGCTCCAATTTAACCCTGTTGTGATCGAACATATCATTATTCCTATATACCAGAAGGGTTTTAACTAGGAATAAGTTCTGCACTTTATTTGTGACTTTTGGCAACTTTTTGTGTTTTTGTGTTTTCCCATTTCGTTTTCTGTGAAATTTCTCTAGATCAATTCCTTTGCCGGTTTGGCCTGATTCTTGGCCTGGAGTAACTGGGATCATATACGCATGTTATGCCAGAAGGAAGTCGCCATCGAGGTCCGGTTCACTAGGAAAAGACAAAGTCGTGCACCAAAAAGCCTCTTTTAGCCGGCCGCATTTTGGAAAAAGAAGGTTGAAACGGATCATGGGAAAATTAGAAGAAGAATGTAGGTGGGAATTTTGTACTTGCTAGCAGGTACATTTTCCCATGGAGGCAACACCACTTAAGTCACAATGGATAAATTAGAGGTAGCAGAGGATGAGAAATTTCTTACCCGCCTCAGTAGGTAAAAATTCTCATTGTGGAATAAAAGAAAAGACAACTTAAGTGAATCATGGGATTTTATTGCCTACTCGGCAGGTAAATAATCCCATTATGAAAGTCAAACGACTTAAGTGAATCATGGGATTTTTAGGTTGCCTTGCAGGGTAAATAATCCCATTGTCATGTGACTTTTAAAAATAGAAATTCCTTATTCCAAAAGTGCAACCCACATTGGGTGAATAATAATGCATTAAATAAATATTTGTTAATATTTATTCACCTAATTTTGGCGCCCAGGCTTGTGGAAAAGTCAACAAAGGGAAGTGGACAAAAGGAATTTAAAAATAGAATTCCAAAATTAAATAAATTTAATTTATTTAATGCAGCCCCATTTGGGAGAGAAATAATACTTTTTAAAGTATTAAATGATTAAATTAATTCCTATTTTCAGTGGCTAAGGTTAAAGCACACTGTGAAGCTTAAGTGGAGTGAAGGGTGGATGATTAAATTGATTAAATTTAATTTATTGGATGGTTGTCCTTAAACATGCAATTTTAGCACACCAGTTAAAGAGAAAAGCATGATTTTTAATTAATTAATTGCTAGGAATAGGAAGGGAAATTATTAATTATAGAATTATGAGGGTTATATAAGCATGGGCTGCCATAAGGATGAATTAATTAATTCACAGGTAAAGAAGTGCAGCCTGGAGGAAAAGTGCACCCCATTTGAAGAGGATTTTTGCTCAAAAGAAGGTGAAATCAAGGCTAAAAGCTTCCAATTTTGGTGCATGCATTGAAGGAGGTTGATTTGTGTTTGCATAATTGTTTGCATAAGTGATACAGGTGCTCAAGTGAAGTTGGAAAAATTCATGCTCACTTTGCATGCAAATAAAACATCATAATTTGGGGTAAAGAGGCTTGAATTATGCAAATTTTTATGATTAAAATTTATTGTTCATGTTTCAGCTTTCCATCTTTGTATGAAATAATTGTAGGAATTCATTACAGGTGCTTTACAAAAGAAAATGAGCTTTAATCAATGTCCAATACATTGAATATATCCTTCGAATCTGAAGAATTATCCAGATCTGCACCAATTTTGAAGAATTCCGGACAAATAAGAAGAAAAAGAATTGTTCAGACAAAGATAGACAAAGATTGCTCCAGCCATGGCAAAGCGGGATGAAAGAGAAAGCTCAGCAGAATCATGCGTAGCTTCTAGATTTGTGAAGTCAATAGGCCCAGATCCAGATCCAGATCTCATAATTGCAAAAGCTTCCGCACAAAAGGCTTCATCCTCTTGTTTCGAATGCAGCCCGTGAAGAAGTCAGTGCGTGGAAAATTCCTTCTAGGATCTTGTGCATGTGCTTCCAATCTTCCAGTTGAAACCTTCATTGAAGTTGCATTCACCCGGAGTGCTTTCCAGAATTTTTAATTGCTCATATGCAATTAAAAATAAAAAAGATGAGTTATTTACGGCAAACATTGCATTGATGCATGTACTGGAGAAGAACTGCAAAAGCTTCAAGGATAAGAACGAAGACATGTCAAAGGCAATACCCACAAGCAAATCACGGTCACTTGCTTCCCTCTTCTAGATCCATCTTCTAGATGTTTCCAGATCCAGCTTGTTTCTAGATCTAGCTTGTTTCCAGATCCAGCTTGCTTCCAGATCCAACTGCTCCCAAGTCTAGTTTGGTGAGAATCAAAGGCAAAAGAATCAGCTGCATGCAGACATGAAAAAGGACAAGACTGCAGCTTTCCTCTTCCTTCTTTCCTCCGACAAAAGTAATTGAGCGATCAATTAAATTATACAACTTAAGTGATTGGTTTAAAAACCATTACTTGAAGAAGTCAACTACTTGGAGATAGGTGGCAGACGTGTAAAATAGAAGGTTCTATTTTCAGTTGCAAATCATACATGTCATGCAAAGAGGAATTCCAGGAGGGAGATTGCCAGTTGTTTCTTTTCCGACTTCCACATGTGCCAGTTCAACTAAAAGCTTCCGACTTGTAATTGCCCCTCTACATTCTATAAGTAGAGGAAGAACCTTCGAGTTAATGAGATAATTTGTAAGCAGCATTCTTGTGTTCCAGACTTTGTGCTGAAACCCTTGAGAGCCACTACAAAGGAATATATAGGAGCAGATTTCCGAGAATTTTGTCTCATGGTGTATTTTGTTTGTAGCTTTCTATCTTAGATCTTTGAATAAACCATTTTTTTAGATCTAGATCTAGAGTTGCCTTTGCTTATAGTTCGTGTTGATATCTATTAGTTTCTTCTGTGTATTCAATCAACTCTGCTATCTATTGATTGGGGTGCACATCTTCCCTATTTCTTCTCTATGTTTATATAATTCCTTTCTTCCATAAATATTTCCTTTCTTTAAACAGTCGCTTATTTGCTACATAACTATTCAGTTATGGTTCATGAACTGAGTAGTTAAAGTAAAACCCCATATAGATATTAGCATACTTTAATTGACTAATCTGACACGGGAGCCTCATCGGTAAATGAGGGAGATTTATCTTATGACTGCCTAATTTTTGTGCTATGTAGAAAATCTAGCCAATAGTTTTTGGTGACTCCTTGGGAACAACTATCTTTGCAGATCAAAGCTTATCTCTTGAAGATCAGAGTGTTTTCCATACAAATCTCAACTTAGCTGAATGTCCATTCACCCGATCTATGAAGGTGCAAGAAAGGACTGAACATTTCTTCAGACTGCAGGAGCAATTCAATTTCAATCATCCTCCTCAAGTTAGAAGCCGTAGATCTAGTCTCTCACTAGGAAGGAGAGTGCACACTCATCTAGATCCGGATCGTCTTCAACATAATCCGGTGGCTGAATTATTCACCAAGTCTACACATGGAGAAGACGTGCCCCATTCATCATGGTGAATCAGAACTAGATAGTTCCTATGCCATGGGGTGCAGCCTTTAGATCTCTCGAATCGAATCCTCCTATGCACGATCTACCTAAAGGGACAAGAAAGAATTTTTCAAAATTCTTTGGAGATGGCAAACAGAATCCAGATGACCACTTGGCTTCATTTTTCATATCCTGTGGAGTGCTTGCATTTGAACATGAATATGTATCTATCAGACTCTTCATAAAGACTCTACATGACTTGGTTGGAGAATGGTTCTACCGGCTAGCTCCTGGCACCATAACCAACTAGGCTACTATGCGGGATGCGTTCTTGAAAAGATTCAAACCAACTAAAGATTCCAGTACATTGATTACTCAACTCACTCAGTTGAAGAAGGAGCCACATGAGCACATGCGGGATTTTATTACAAAATTCCAAAGATTACTATACAAAATTCTAGCTTCTACTTCTCTGAATGATGAGAATCAAAAGGTGTTCTTCATCAACGCTTTACTTCCTAAAGTAAGCTATCAAGCTCATAAGAATACGTCCTGTGACTTGTTAGCATCCCAGAAAATGGCAGTTGAAATTGAAGATGACCTCATCATGGCTGGAAAGATAAAGAGCAACACTTCTAGAGCTGAAAGTTCATCCTCTGCTACTACACCCAATTCACTATTACAAAAGTTAGCAAATGAGATGTAGCAGATAAATAAACAAATGGCTCAAATGGCTCAGGGTAATAAACAATACTGCCCCTACTCAAAATTTCAACAACAACCAGAACCACATTGCTGGTTCCCAAAGATTAGCAATTGAAGCTACTCCTAGAAACAATGTGGAGATGAATGAAGAAGACTAGGAAGTTGACGCTGATCTGCTTGAGGATGATGATTTTATAGGTCCTGCTGGCGACTCCAACATTAATTACTTGAACTACAAATTTGAACATGACGATGAGAAACTTCATGAAGATGATCATGGTCATGCATATGTAATACTTACAAAATCAAAAACTCACCAAGTGGAGCGATTAGTCGATGAAAAAGAAGGGGCAACCCTTTACCTTCTTCTTTAGCTCCTAGAGATAAGAATGCGAGTTCTTCATCTCAACCACAGAAAGTGGCTCAGGTATCTGAATGTATTTCTCCTTTTGACATTATTGATCATGCCAAGAAAACTAAAGTTCAAATGTCAGAAGCCGAATACCTGAGAGATTTTCCTGAGCAGTTAAATAGGCTAGTCAAATATGTACAATCACCAGGACAATCCAATACATCAAAAGGCCTTTTGCCTAAGCCCAAAGATACTCCTCCACAAAACAACACTGCAGTTGTTAAACCCTCACCATCTTCTGACAGGGTGGAACCTTTCTATGTCTCCTTATTGCTTAATGGTTTCAAGTTAAGCAATTGCATTCTAGATTCAGGTGCTTCTGACAATGTCATGTCAGCTAAAGTTACAGATGCTCTTGGGCTTACCTTGAAAAAGACCATAAAAAGGTGTTATTCCATGGAGAGACAAGTCCCTTTAATCGGACAAATCAAAGATGCACAAGTCTGTTCTAGTAGCTTTTCTTGATAAAAGATTAAAGATGACAATTCTAGTTGCAGATATTCCTATCTCCTATGGGATGTTGCTGAGTAGAAACTTCTGCAAAGAGCTGGGAGGAGAAGTAAAGATGGATTGGTCCTATGCGCATATTCCTATCAAAGGGCTTAACCATAAGCTAGAGCCGAAAAGAAGTCCAGTACATGGTCACAAAATCTGAGGATCCTAGATCTCAGATTCTTTTTCAGGAATCTGACCGTGGGGTCTATTTCTTGGAAACGGATAAAGACATTCTAGAGCCAGAACTTCGACCAAAGCCAGAGCCAGCAAAAGAAGAAGAAAAATTTGGACTTTGGAGTTTAAAGGCACCTGTTGTTCTTTTGGATCAGGAGTCTAGCGCTCTACTAATATCTCCAGATCATGAGATATTTCCATACTCCCACAAGCTGATGTTCAAGAACACCAATAATATGACAGAGTATGAAGCCTTGCTGTTAGGAATGGAGCAAGCTAAAAAGAAAGGCCTAAAAATCCTCAAAGCCCAAGGAGATGCTTGAACTTCTAGTAAAGCAGGTTCGAGGGCAAAGTCAAGTCAAAAGAGATAAGTTGGAGCATTATAGAGATAAAGTGCTTTCTACCACACTCAATTTTGTAGCCTTCTCTATCAACTTCATTCCAACCAATTAGAACTCCAAGGCATATTCTTTGGTAGTCACAGACTGCACTATTGAATCTAGATAGACCACCGTCCATATTCAGACAAGGAAACTATAAAGTGGAGATGGTCTACCACCCCAAAGTCCCTGATATTGTTGAACAATGGCTAGACTTTCAATGATGACAAACATACATTTGCATTTCTAGAACAAGGCAACTTTGACAAGTTGTATGTTGAAGGGAGTAAATCACCACCACGACAAACAATCACAGGAAAAGCTGATCTAGGTTATGATGACAATAGTAGAGTAATCCAACCAAAAGGTAAAAAAATCCCCAAAGGTTTGGTTTCCTTAGTGGAGACTTTAAACAAGCATGATCAGTACCTGAAGAAGAACAAAGAATATGGTGATAGTTCTTCCTTAGAAATGCAACAAATAAATCTAGGGAACGGAGCAAGTTGATGTAGACTTACCCGCCACAAAGAGAAGAAAGGATGAGCCACCAACAAATGAAGTTGATAAGGACTTTCTCGAGTATTTGACAAGAAGGTTAAAGAAAGGAAGTTTAAGATCGAAGATTGGGTACTCTTGTGGGACAAGAGATATGAACCAAAGGGCATGCACGAAAAATTTGATTCACTCTGGAAAGGGCCCTTCATGATCAAAAGAGTTGCAGGAATGGACACTTTCTTCCTTGCCTACCGGGATGGAATTGAGTTACCACTGCCTTTCAACGGGCAACATCTGAAGCTTTTCTGGACATGAGAAGTAGGGTAAAACCTGTATGTACATAAATAAAACTTTGTTTGTTTTTCCTTGTTTTGTTTTTGTTTTTGTGTTGTGTTTGTTTGCCTGACCCCGTGCCCAAAAGACAAGATACGAAACCAGAGATGTTGGGATCTCATATTTTCCCTTGTCATTCTGACAGAGAAAAAGATGTCCACAGACGGAGCCGACTGGTGTCCCTAGATTTCATCCTAAAATATGTGACTACCCTATCCAAAAAAATTTCGTACTTTTAAAATAATGGGTCGTTTTGTGTTTTTATTGCCTGAAAGTTCTTGTATTACGTCAACATATTCCCAAAGAGCCATATTAGCCATTTTCACCAAATACCCGATGTCCAAAATTGTTATATTCTCATCGTCGGGATTTGTCTCATGGAAATTTTATTTAATTATTTTGAGCCCCGTTTGAGGTAATTTGCACTCCAATTTAACCCTATTGTTATCAAACATATCATTATTCCTATATACCAGAAGGGTTTCAACTAGGAATAAGTTCTGGGCTTTATATGTGACTTTTGGCAACTTTTTGTGTTTTTGTGTTTTCCCATTTCGTTTTCTATGAAATTTCTCTAGATCAATTCCTTTGCGGTTTGGCCTGATTCTTGGCTCGAGTAATTAGGGATCATATACGCACGTTATGCCAAAAGGAAGTCACCATCGGAGGTCCGGTTCACTGGGAAAAGATGAAGTCGCGCACCAAAAAGTCTCTTTTAGGTTGGCCGCATTTTTGGAAAAAGAAGAATTGAAGTGGATCATGGAAAAATTAGAAGCAGAAGGTAGGTGGGAATTTTGTACCTGCCTAGCAGGGTACTTTTTCCCATGGAGGCAATGCCACTTAAGTGACAATGGAAAAATTAGAGGCAGCAGGCAGACGAGAATTTCTTACCTGCCTTACAAGGTAAAAATTCTCATTGTGGAATAAAAGAAAAGACAACTTAAGTGAATCATGGGATTTTCTGCCTACTGGTTAATCCTTATGAAAGGTAAATAATCCCATTGTGATGTGACTTTTAAAAATAGAAATTCCTTATTCCAAAAAGTGCGACCCACCTTGGGTGAATAATAATGCATTAAATAAATATTTGTTAATATTTATTCACCTAATTTTGGTGCCCAGGCTTGTGGAAAAGTAAGTAAAGGGAAGTGGACAAAAGGAATTTAAAAATAGAATTCCAAAATTAAATAAATTTAATTTATTTAATGCAGCCCCATTTGGGAGAGAAATAATACTTTTTAAAGTATTAAATGATTAAATTAATTCCTATTTTTAGTGGCTAAGGTTAAAGCACACTATGAAGCTTAAGTGGAGTGAAGGGTGGATGATTAAATTGATTAAATTTAATTTATTGGATGGTTGTCCTTAAACATGCAATTTTAGCACACCAGTTAAAGAGAAAAACATGATTTTTAATTAATTAATTGCCAGGAATAGGAAGGGCAATTATTAATTATAGAATTATGAGGGTTATATAAGCATGGGCTACCATAAGGATGAATTAATTAATTCACAGGTAAAGAAGTGATGTGCCCCATTTGAAGAGGATTTTTGCTCAAAAGAAGGTGAAATCAAGGCTAAAAGCTTCCAATTTTGGCGCATGCATTGAAGGAGGTTGATTTGTGTTTGCATAATTGTTTGCATAAGTGATACAGTGCTCAAGTGAAGTTGGAAAAATTCATGCTCACTTTTCATATAAATAAAACATCTTTTTTTTGGGGCAACAGTTTGAATTATGCAGATTTTTATGATTAAAATTCACTGTTCATGTTCCGGTTGCCATCTTTGTATGAAATAATTGCAGGAATTCGTTACAAGTGCTTTACAAAAGAAAATGAGCTTTAATCAATGTCCAATACATTGAATATATCCTCTGAATCTGAAGAATTATCCAGATCTGCACCAGTTTTGAAGAATTCCAGACAAATAAGAAGAAAAAGAATTGTTCAGACAAAGATAGACAAAGATTGCTCTAGCCATGGCAAAGCGGGATGAAAGAGAAAGCTCAACGGAATCATGCGTAGCTTCTAGATTTGCTGAAGTCAATAGGCCCAGATCCAGATCCAGATCTCATAATTGCAAAAGCTTCTAGCACAAAGGCTTCATCCTCTTGTTTTGAATGCATCCCGTGAAGAAGTCAATGGAAAATTCCTTCCAGGATCTTGTGCATGTGCTTCCAATCTTCTAGTTGAAACCTTCATTGAAGTTGCATTCACCCTAGAGTGCTTTCCAGAATTTTTAATTGCTCATATGCAATTAAAAATAAAAATATGAGTTATTTACTGACAAACATTGCATTGATGCATGTACTGGAGAAGAACTGCAAAAGCTTCAAGGATAAGAAGGAACACGTGTCAAAGGCAATACTCGCAAGAAAATCATGGTCACTTGCTTCAAGCAAGTTTCCACTTCTAGATGTTTCCAGATCCAGCTTTTTTCTAGATCCAACCGCTTTCAAAATCCAAATTTGCTTCCGCATCTACCACCGCTCCCCAGTGTCTAGTTTGGTGAGAATCAAAGGCAAAAGAATCAGCTACATGCGACATGAAAAAGGAGAAGATCGCAGCTTTCCTCTTCCTTCTTTTCTCCTCCGACAAAGTAATTGAGCGATTAATTAAATTATACAAGTGATTGGTTTAAAAACTATTACTTGAAGAAGTCAACTACTTAGAGATAGGTGGTAGACGTGCAAAATAGAAGGTTCTATTTTCAGTTGCAAATCATACATGTCATGCAAAGAGGAATTCCAGGAGGGAGATTTCCAGTTGTTTCTTTTCCGACTTCCACATGTGCAAGTTCAACTAAAATCTTCCGACTTGTAATTGCCCCTCTACATTCTATAAGTAGAGGAAGAACCTTCAGGTTAATGAGAGAATTTGTAAGCAACATTCTTGTGTTCCAGACTTTGTGCTAAAACCCTTGAGAGCCACTTGAAGCAAAGGAATATACAGGAGTAGATTTCTGGAGAACTTTGTGTCACGGTGTATTTTGTTTCTAGCTTTCTATCTTAGATCTTTGAATAAACTTTGTGTTATTTTAGATCTAGATCTAGAGTTGCCTTTGCTTATAATTCTATGTTGATATCTATTGGTTTCTTCTATGTGCATGCAATCAACTCTCCTATCTATTTATTGGGATGTACATCTTCCCCATTTTTCTCTCGTGTTTATATAATTCCTTTCTTCCATAAATATTTCCTTTCTTTAAACAATCGCTTACTTGTTTGCAGAATCGCTCGATATGGTTCTTGAACTAGTAGTTAAAGTAAAACCCCATATAGATATTAGCATACTTTAATTGACAAATATGACATGAGAACCTCACCGATAAATGAGGGAGATTTATGTCATGACTACATAGGTTTTGTGCTATGTAGAAAATCTAGCCAACATGATACAAATTGTGTTTTCCATTTTTAATGATTATGTCGTTTCTATTTTGATTGCATGGTGATTTTTTAAAGGAATTTGATAGAGAGATATTATAGTAGCAATTTTACCAAAAGGGTGATAAGCCAAATAGTAGATAACAGATATGACCGGAGTCCATCAGTATGGGAAACATATTTGTGTATCCTAGTTTTTATGGGTAATGGTAATCTATGTTCCACATTCAATCAAAGTGTTTGTTAAAGTGTGTATATATTTTTGACTTAGTATAAATTTATTTACCACGTGGTCCTTAATTATGGTTTTCTATAAAATAACGCAACCGGTAAATAAGATGGAGTTATATTTCTTCAAATACTTGCAAAACATGCTTCCATCCTTTCGCATCATACCTTTATATATGTTTACAAAGAATATTATATAAAAATATGAGTCCAAATTTCAAATAGTGCTGCAAATAAAAAAGCATGTGTAGATCACCTAACAAGCTAAAAGAGAGTTTTTTATTCAATAGCATTGCCCACATAAATTGTCATATTTGAAGGGGAAAATGCACAAACATAAACAAAACATGATGAGGTTTACATTGAATGTGTAGACACCTAAAATATGCTTACACTTAGCATTTCCTCTAATTCAACTGATTAATGACACTTCGTTAATTCCACATTCTTTGCTCCATCCTCAGATGCCCATTTACGACACCTTCTTGGTCGTATTCCTCCTAAAATTGACTTATTGGGCTAATATCTCTCTTATTAGCTAAACATTCCTCCTTTTGACCATTCATAATCTCCCTAGTTCTCTCTAGACCACTTCTATTGGCTTCCTAGGCTATCTATCATCCACAATTGGTTATCCAAACTCCTCCCAACTCCCAATGAGTCTTTAATCACTTTCTAATCAAGTTTAACTAGCCTAATCCTAGATTAACTAAGTCTAAAGCATGTCTATCAACTCCTAATCATAAAGTGTTTTTTGAGCTTTAGTCCCACATGCACAAGAATTCCAAACTCTCCCAATTAGAAAACTATAAATGCAAGGCCAAGCCTACCTATTCAACTTACCACTTTACATACAACTTTACATAAGCTAAAGCCAAAACAAGCCTAAGAAAGCTTAAGAGCTCATTTGTATTAGCCAAGCTAATAAGGCATTTGATCTTGGGTCATCCACCATTAAAATAGCTTCATCTTGCACTCATGTTAGGTTAGTAATGAAATAGCTAAAATTGGCCATGTAGCCATTTAGTGAGATTCATTCACCCTCACGGAGTAAACAACACACAATTTGATTGCTTAGAATCTAACTAGGTTCACTTTCATTAAGCTTTCATAGAGTAGAGAGTAGTATACATGTTAGTTTTCGATGTTTTTGTCGGGTTATAATGCTTTCATGTTAGTTTCTCTTGTTTAGCTCTATTCCTATGGTGCATGGATGAGTTTGCAAAGCTTTGAGGTTCTTTAGCCTCATTCCATAGCTTGTGCAACTTTTCAATGCACACATTTGGCACACCCAATGAGACACTTTGTCCATCCTCCATTAATGGAGTCACTTTGAAGATTTTTATTTAGTTTCTAAATATTTCTTAGTTTTAATCTTTCTAGGATAGTTTCAAAGCTTTCTATATTAGTTTCAAATCTTTCTAGATTAGTTTCAAAGCTTTCTAGATTAGTTTTTAAAGTTTTTAGATTAGTTCAAGTTTTTAGTTTTACTAATATTTTTGTTCTAAATGGCAAAAAATCATGTTTCTTAACTAGTTTAGCTAGGTTTGTCTTGTTTTTTTTCTCTTTACAGGATCAAAGGAAGTGAAGTGCTTCCAAAAATTGAATCAAATCGATAAAATTTTGATATTTTTGAAAAATCGGGTGTTTTTTAGCCACCTACATGAAAGGGGGTGCACACGGCATTCTGTTCGCGTAGGCGCAACTCTCACTATGTTTTTTTTACACAGGGGTACACAGGCACCAAAAAAGGGGCGCAGGCACAAAAAAAGGGGTGCAGGCACCAAAAAGGGGTGTAGGCACCAAAAAGGGGCGTAGGTACACAAACAATGGCGCATGCATCATTAGCAATCTTCCGGAGGCCATAACTTTTGCTCCCGAACTCGAAATGACTCCGTTTTTGTTGTGTTGGAAAGGTATTGAAGTGAAATACACAATAAAATCATAAAATTATGATTTTGACTTACCAAAAATTTATGGTTTACATTATTAGGTAAATATTCATTTTCTAATGTATCTTAAAGTTCAAAAAAGTGTTTTCTTGGCCATTCTAACACTTTGAAATATTTTTGTAGCACTAATCAGTTATTTGCAGGGTTATTTTGGTTTTATTTTTGACTAACTTAGTTAAGTGTTTCATTTCTTAGCTTGAGCAAGGTTTGTAAAGTGTGTATGCTCTCTCCTCGCGCCTTCAAAAGCGATCTTGGAGATCAAAAACACTTGCACAACTTTGTATCATATGTTAAAAACACTTGTTCTAAAAGATAAAGTAATTTTTATGTGATTTAGTAAGAATTTTCACATTGCGTATGCTCTTCCTTTGTGCCTTTTGGTGATCTTAGGAATCAAAAGCAAGGTGTAAATTCCCTTTATTGATATCAATTTGCAATGAAAATTACTAAACTCATTGTCTACAAGACCTAACACTTGTCAAAGAAAGGCATCAAAGACAAAACACAAACCCAATAATAAACATGTTTCTTGTAGGTTGTCAAATTATGTGCTACTTAAAACCACATTAAGTTAAGCAAGATAAAAAACACACCATATTCAAAACACTGTATTGCAGGTTTCAAAAAAGGGTACGTCCCTCTCCGCTCAACTGGAACATAACTCCTTTGGCATAACACCTTAAGCTACAACAATGGGGGTGGTTCCAGGAACCCCAAAGTAGTCCACGCAAGAGGGAATCATTAGGGGCAAAATCACAGCACCCCTGGACGCACATCAGGCTTCTAGGTTGATGTTCAGGCATCCAGTGTGATTGCACAACATGGAAACCTCTCTCCAAGCGTGGGACTTGTGAAACCGAGAGAGGAATCTCCAGATTAGAGGCTGGTTCCTCAAACTCCTCTGATTTAGATCTATATTTTGCAAAACTACAGAGGTTTAGATCCTAATCCTATTCTAACTTGCAAGAGACAAGGGTAGAAGTGCAAAAATTGAAACTAACTAAAGATGGTGATGCACCAAAAGGAGAATGTTGGACATCTATCAAAACTGCCATGGGACAAAGAGAGGTGAGCAATGGGAAGGATGGATAGATGCATCACAGGCCCAAGGATAGATTTCACACAGAAAATGTCCCAAAACTCCATGAACACAGCTCCAGACCTGCAATGAACATTCAAACATGCACAAATACCTGCAATGAAGAGAGGCAAGAAGAGAACAAGCAAAAACGAGGAAGGATGGACAGATGCATCACAAAACATGTTTTGTTGCTCCAGAAGTTTGCATAGAACATCATTCCATTAGTAAAAGGCAAAAACGCCATTACAGAGCAAGGGAGGAGGTTCGAACTCCATTTTCAACCCTAGAGAAGAAAAGAAGGGAGAGCAGAGCAGAAAGAATGAACAACCTCTTTTCAAAATGAGCCAAATCTGGCTTTTACATTGCATGGGTCAAGCCTAGGGGACAAAAATGTAGGAAAATGCGCAAGCCCATTCCTCATGACTACAGGTGCATTAAATTGGCATGGGGGACCTTACAAACCCATACCCTGTTACCTTGACCGGATTACAGGAGAATGCGACCCATTCTGCATTAAATCTGGTCGCTGGAATGTCATTTCTGGCCATGAACACGCATCAGAGCTGTTTCTCAATTTTCTCTCTTCGATCGCACCAAAACTCGAGATTGATCCTTAATCGCTTTTGAGAATTTCACCAGCTTTTCGTTGATATAAAGAACATGCAAATCCGAGCTCTGGATCGAACGTTATGGTGATCTGAAGAATTAGGGCACGAAACAGGTGAAAACGGATTTTGAAATATTTTCCGCTCTCTGCCACCTGGATGACACGTGGCAGGCTCTGATTGGACGAGCAATTCTCTCTCCTCTCGTCTTTCGTGGGATTTCCTTTGAAATTTCCTTGTGGGGCCCTTTTACCGACACGTGGCACTATCCCATTGGTTCGGGATGACCCTTTAAAACTTGCCCTTTGACTTTTGACTTTTCTCCTTGAGACACGTGGCATGATCTCGGTTGGTTCTCGGCCTTGCAGCTTTTCGCGCCCTTTCGCATCTTTTCATCCCGGATGTCCCAAATGCTTAGTGCTCCTTGTGTCTGATTTCGCATGAACTGCTGGTTCGGTTCGCCCATTTGTCCCAAATGTCCCACTTTGCTTTGACCGCCTCGACCATTTTCGCCTTGGTTCGGCGGTTCGCGTACTGCGTGGCCCGCTTGTCCCATTGTGTTTCGGCTTCGCTTTGTGCTTATTTCACCCGGTTCGGCCGGTTCGCACCTTTGTCCCGGATGTCCCAATTACTCCTAGGACCAGGACTTAGCCGATTTTCACCATTTTTTTCGGATCAACCTTCGCTTGCCTTCTGCAACCTTTTCCCGCATTTTCTCGAGCTTGCTCCTAACTACCTCGGACAGAGAGTTAGAAAAATATCCGAGAGAACCTCGAAACATGATGTTTGCTCTCCCAATTAATCAATGTGCCCGGGACTTGAATATTCGATGCATGTTATCAAAATTACCTGTGGGGTGAAATTTTGACAACAGAACATTGTGGACAAAATGGGAAGTGCTTCACACTACCTATCCGACTAGTAATTCATTTGTGAGATAGAGTTACAAGTTGTTCCTATGCGACCCTTTTAAGTACACAATTGGATGCATCCGATGCCCACCGTGCTTGAAGGGGGAAAAGTTGAGATACTCCCAAACTAGTCGGTGTGACTTTTTTGTAAATCATCCTACTCGTGGATAATCTTTGAAGCACCTAGACAAGAGAACCACCTAGGAAAATATACTTTGGCCAGAGCCCACTTTGACCATTCTAAAAGTCAAGTGTGATTTTTGAGCCATCATTTTTATCATGAAACGTGTGACGCGTTACTCTAGCCTCGTTCTTCACTTGCCTTAAGCCGAGGCAAAAATCAACCAAAGTGAAGACAACATTTTTCATCCCCATTTTGATCTACTTCCTTCACATTCTTTTGACACTTTGTTGATCAAAAGAAGGGTGACTACCTTTGTGTTACCAATCAGTTTCTTCTGCCACTTTTTTGTCCATTTATGCCCATCCATGTTTACGGTCCGGGTAAGTTAAACGTCTAAAATGTGCGGAGGCGTATTTATATCATTGGTAGCCTTTGTGATCTTGATATCCACGTCAGGATTTTCATCATAATTAGGATTGATTCATCATTTTATCTCCCTTCGACATGTTACCTTGTTTGCATTGTCTTGACATAATTAAGATACTTATGTCATGTTTCTCGTAAACATGATCTAAGTTTTTGCATTGTGGCGTTACGCTGCCCACGTTTTAACACATCCTTAGTATACTTTGACATAGTTTGATTTCAAACATTTTCCTAAATCTTGAAGGGTGTCACTTACTTTTTTTGCATCATTTTAATACCACTTTCACACTAATATCTCGCTTCTCCATGAAGATTGATTGACGTGTCCATTTGGTGTGGTTACGTGGCTTACATTTGTAAACCTCACCCCGTAACATTTAGGCCTTGTTGGTTGTTAAACTTGTCATGGTATCCTTTGATGGGAGTCACATCTACCCTTTGTTAATATTTATGCCTTGTTCATTTCAAACTTGACATAAATATTGACATTGTGTTGATCATCTTTGCATCAAATTATTGTTTTTCATGCACATTTTACATAGGGAGTGGTTCCTTGTTGATTGGCTTTGTGTTTCACACTTGCGTGATTGTTCCTTGTGATTATTCATCTAGATAAATCATTTTCTAGGGCAATCCCTTTTGATCTCATTGAGATTACGTCATCACAATGTTTATTTTCCTTAGACCCCCTTTGGAAAATCACACATGCATCTCCATACTTACGAAATGTCTAGTTGGTTGTTGTTATGCTTCCTAGATGGACATAGCACCTTCTTCACTTTGACGAAGGTTTTAATCACACTATCCAGGCCTAGATATTTGAGATTAAAATGATGCCAACAATGATTGACTATTGTGCGGTTCCCCATACTTACAAAAATATGGAACCTAGGTTTAGTAATTCAAATCAAAAGATTCCCATTACAACTAAACCTCGTTTGGTTCTTCATGCTAGAGAGCCCATACGGGTAACTCGTTCCCCACCTTCATCTCATAGTCGGTGGTATGATTTGGACACTTCTGATCCAAATTATTATTCGAGTTCCCCCCACTCTTCTTCTAATTCTAATCCAAACATTTCCTCTTCTTCTGAGGATTTTAATCCAAATATTTCCTCTTCTTCTGAGGATTCCAATCCAAATATTTCCTCTGAATCTTCTGAGGATTCAGATCCAAACTACTATTCGGATTCATCTAATGTAACTCCTATGTCATGGTCATTCCTATCTTCACATATCATCTTCATCATTCATCTAATGTGACTCTTACGTCACGTACCTCCCTTTCTTCATAAGACCCCTTTTATCAGTCACCTCAATGACATCTTCTTCCTTTAAAAATACGTGCTACTCTAAATCCCTCCAAGAAAACATCTAATACAATTATGGAATCGTGGTCCTCTCTTTATTTGCAGGACCCTTGTTATTATTCATCTGATGTGATTCTTGAATCATGGTCCTCCACTTCTTCGCAAGACCTTCTTCATCAATCACCCCAATAAATATTCCTTCTTTGAAGATTCGTGTGACTCAAAGTCCTTCGAGTCAAACATCTGAATCGACCCATGCGTCACAATCTATAGACTTTGGACTTAATCCTACTAGTTTATAGATGATATACCATCATATAGGTAGGTCCACACTGCCTTCTTCTACTCCTGAGACATCTAGCTACACATCTTCTTTGTCTCTCACGCTATCTTCTTCTTCTTAATCATCATCAAACATATTCTAAGTATTCCACACCAAGTGAACCTCTTTCTTCCAATCAACCCCGGTGGTTGATCAACAACTCATACTTGATTGACCTCTTTGAGAATGAAGAAACAATCAGGGCATTTATAGGGGCACATGAAGATATTCCTTTAGAAGATTACGAGAAATAATTCTCTTTAGACTTCGATGCGCTCGCATATTCTGAGAAAAATGTTGATTCCTTTTATCAAGAAACAGAGGAAGAGCCTCAAATCATGCAACTTGATCCTCCTCTTATTCTTCCATCTTCACATTCTTCATTAAGTGAGGAAACTCCTAGGTCTTACATTGATCCATGGCCTATCTTCTCATCACCTAATCACTCTTTGTCTATCATAATTCCTCAATCACAATATCTTATGGGGTCAACGCCAAGTAGCCCTTCATCTTCATCTAGGTGTGGGTCACCTTCTATTAGCCCTTCCTCTGCTATTTGTGGGACATTTTCGAGTAGCCCACTATCTTCTATTCTTGGGGCACGTCCAACTAGCCCCTTGTCTTCTAGGTATGGATCACCCTTGGGTAGTCCATCATCTTTTATTCTTGGGCCACATCCTAGTAGCCCATTATCTTACATCTATGGGTCACATCCTAGTAGCCCTTCTTCTTCTATTCTTGGGCCACATCCTAGTAGCCCTTCATCTTCTATCTATGGGTCATGTCCTAGTAGCCCTTCTTCTTCTATTCTTGGGTCACATCCTGGAAGCCCTTCATCATCTTCTATCAGCAGCTTGCCTCTCGGTAGCCCCTCCTCTTTAATTCTTGGACCATATCCATTTTATCCATCACATATTTCTTCTATTAATGGTTGTGGCAAGCCCATAGTCATTTATCACATCAGTTATAAACATCCACGTTCACTTTCTTCTCCTTCTCGGGATCAAACAAGTCACGTGTTAGCTTATAAGAAACCCAAACAGTTTCTTAATCGAGCTCAGATCAAAACTGTAAAGAGCTCTATAGCTCCCAACAAATCAAACAATCTAAAATTCTAAATCAAGCGCGATTCAAGAACGCACATCAATGTAACCATCAAGTATGGCACAAAGTGCATAAACCTCTAGATATGGAACTCAAGCTCTCGCATATGAAATCCATGTTTAAGAACAAATCACATTCATTTATTGAGTGTGAACTCACCTCAATCATCGAGATCGGGATAATATCACTCTCGATAAACAAACACGCCTAGTCTTCGTTATTAAGGAAGTCGCAAACATTGTTGTTTGATCTTACCACACATAGTGACTTTGTTAGTCCCAACCTCTTAAAACTGTCAAAAATCTAAAAATAAAAAACAATTCAAAAATACAAAAACATTGAGAAAACACAACAAAAATCAAAGGTACAAAGATCAAACATTGTAATCAGGTATTGTGTACACATGGATGTTTCTTTCTTCCCTTCCTTGCTATTTTTTTGCAAGTCTCCCTACCATTTTCATTCCTTTGGTGATGTTTTGGTTAGCTTATTCACACACATTTTACTACATTTATCTCTATGGTATCCGTTTGACCCTGGTCTTTTATCACCTTGATAAATTAAATAACAACTGACCTCATGGGGATTCTATCACATTCAACATCTAATAAACTTGTCATGAAGAACTTTTGGACATATTTGTCGACACTAGCCAATGTCATCATCACAATCACTTCCACGTCCCTTCCATCAAGCCATCGTGTGGTTCTTAAACCCTTGTCAAACAAGAAATCTGAAATAAGTTTTCGAAAGTAAAAGAATAAAATCAATCAAAAATCAAAAGCTAAAAGCTACAAAGCAAAAGCAAATTGATATATGATTCTCTCTCTGGGGGGTATTTCCAATAATCTCTATTGGGGCTATGGATGCCTCGATCGGTAGTAGAGCAATGTTGTGATTAGAATCAAATACATTTCTGCATCGAGCTATGGATGTTTGGGCAAATGCAATGAGCATCATGTACAAATATCCTTTCACCCTCCATTCAAAAAATCACCTATCACAATAAATCATTCCTACATATTAGCTAGGGTATCATCACTTGTTGTCTATTAAATCTTCCCTTCAAGAGGTAATAAATTCCACGTGTAGACACTGGATCTCTATGAGTAGGCAGGATTAGTATGTTACCAAGTGTCTCATTTTGGACCTTGTTCAAACTCTTACTCTAATCCATATCTCGTCTCACAATTTGTGCCTTTGGCTATTCAATTCTTCCTCACAAGGCTTCTAAGCTACATTCATATCATTCACATAGTTCTTCTACTTCGTTCAGAACATCAGTGTGTATAAGATTACTTTTTTGCCATGTTTTCGGACACCTTTGTCCCCTTTCACAACAACAATCATCCAATTCCTTTCCTTTCTATCATGTGCTTTTAGGCCAACTTACGCTAGGGGCATCCTTGCTTCTTCCCAACACTTCATTGGTTTACGTTCACCATCATGTTGAACCTATCCATAATGGCCTTGGGTCCCACTTCTACCTGTGAAGAGTTTGCCTTTGAATACTCCCACCTAATTGTTGGGGCATTTTTGCATCTTCACCTTTCTCATACACACGTGGTCTTATGCCCTTGTACATCCCATCTATCACTAGGGGCATCCACGCTTCCTCATCTTCCTATACATAGTTTTAGAAAATTTTCAAAAAATCATAAAAAACATTCAAATATGTTAGAAAAATCATAAAAACATTCAAATATGTTAGAAAAATCACAAAAACATTCAAATATGTTAGAAAAATCACAAAAACATTCAAATATGTTTAAGAAAACTTCTAAAAATTGAAAATCATCCTACAAAACGTCACTCTTTGGTTCTCACCTATCCATGTGTGTGACTCACGATCATCTTGATCTACCTCCATCAACAAAAGTTAGGCTGCTTACTTTGTCTATACTCTGGGGCACAACAAGTTGCCTGGTACTGTTTCATAGTGCACATTGCTTTTTCATCGGACCGAAGTGTCCTCCGTTTTCCCTTTGCATGTATCCTTGCTTGGGGCACCATCATTAACCCTTGTCATTAATTCACATAGGTTAGAACTGAAGCTTGATAACCAAAAACATTGCATCTTGTTTCTCTGTTAGTTTAGCTTGTTTACTTTCTTGTATTGCATTGCATTATGTATATTGCATGGAGTTAGGCATCTTTTACTTTCTCGTATTGCATTGCATTTTGTATGTTGCATGGAGTTGGTGTTTTTAGCAATGGACATTTGTTCATATATGGCTTTTCATGTCATACTACACTTTTGTTCATTCTTTTTAATAAGGACCAACAATGAAGATCTATAGCAATATGATGAAAAATAAAGTTGTTTAAAAGGACATTGGATGGATGTTAGCTCATTCCCCCTTCCTCATACCCCTTTTCTTCTACATCCCCTTTCTTGTCTACTTCTTCACACTATTCTTTCTTCTGTTCTCTTTCTGTCATATTTTCAATCATCAATCGAGTTCTTCTATCACCCCATCGACAATCGAGGGGGCATCCTCCATTCTTCTCATTTTTCTTCTATCCCTTCAAAAATTTCTACTTGTTTATGTTTGTCTACTTTCTTTGAAGTGACATCACTTACGCCACCCCAAAGAGGGGCAAATGTAGACACCTAAAATATGCTTACACTTAGCATTTCCTCTAATTCAACTGATTGACGACACTTCGTTAATTCCACATTCTTTGCTCCATCCTCGATGCCCATTTACGACACCTTCTTGGTCGTATTCCTCCTAAAATCGACTTATTGGGCTAATATCTCTCTTATTAGCTAAACATTCCTCCTTTTGACCATTTAGAATCTCCCTAGTTCTCTCTAGACCACTTCTATTGGCTTCCTAGGCTATCTATCAGCCACAATTGGTTATCCAGACTCCTCTCAACTCTCAATGAGTCTCTAATCACTTGCTAATCAAGTTTAACTAGCCTAATCCTAGATTAACTAAGTCTAAAGCATGTTTATCAACTCCTAATCATAAAGTGCTTTTTGAGCTTTAGTCCCACATGCACAAGAATTCCAAACTCTCCCAATTGGAAAACTATAAATGCAAGGCCAAGCCTACCTATTCAACTTACCACTTTACATACAACTTTACATAAGCTAAAGCCAAAACAAGCCTAAGAAAGCTTAAGAGCTCATTTGCATTAGCCAAGCTAATAAGGCATTTGATCTTGGGTCATCCACCATTAAAATAGCTTCATCTTGCACCCATGTTAGGTTAGTAATGAAATAGCTAAACTTGGCCATGTAGCCATTTAGTGAGATTCATTCACCCTCATGGAGTAAACAACACACAATTTGATTGCTTAGAATCTTACTAGGTTCACTTTCATTAAGCTTTCATAGAGTAGAGAGTAGTATACATGTTAGTTTTTGATGTTTTTGTCAAAGTTATAATGCTTTCATGTTAGTTTCTCTTGTTTAACTCTAATCTTATGGTGCATGGATGAGTTAGCAAAGCTTTGAGGTTCTTTAGCCTCATTTCATAGCTTGTGCAACTTTCCAATGCACACGAAATGCAATGTCATGTTAAAAATTATAGTACATGATAGAAAAAAATTATATTGGTGTTGTAATTTTAAGTAAATTAATTATAGAATAAAATGTAACATGGGTATAATGCTTGGACTTAAATTGATCCCATCATTTTTTTTAGGGTGATGAATTCTTCCCCAAAAGTGTAATGAATCTTACACTGAGATGCCACGGAAATTGTGTTTGCACGAAAAATATAGTAAATATGCACAATTTTGTATCCCTTAAGTCAAATCTTCACTCCTGAAATAGATAAAAAAAAAAGCGTATCATTTATTTTCAAATGATGATCAAATGGGTTTCATAGGCATAGGTCTCACCTCGGTTTGACTTGATACAAGGGTTTAAGTATCACCATAGACACCCAATAGAAATCAAGAAATACTGCAATCACTTTGCTAAAACAATCTTTTCATTAATTTCTATGTAGGAAATACACTACGAGAGAAGGGATGTGAGGAATGCCCATGTTTATAATCAACATGTTTTTTTCCATGTCATCTCTAATCATCATCACATTTGATTGTATGATGAAAAGATTTTGTAGTAATGTCATATCTTAATATACATATGTAATATGTGTCATTGCACTCCACATGAACATATGCCCTTATTGTCCCATCTTGTGCTACAACCACATCTACATAAGGTCGCAAAAAATGCCTCATCCTTTTCTCACCCAAAAACACTAAGGAAATTAAAAAAATTATACAATAATAACCTATTATTTACGGAAATCAGTGAGGTTTTTAGAGTTGCAAGCAAAAAAGTGAATTATAAGCTAATAAATTCAACACATCAACACTTGTAGCAATATCAATGATCCAATACCAATGATGTTATTATTTATAAGGTTAGTGTTGCTTTCATTGATGACGCTTACACCAAACAAACATCAACATTTTACAATACAAATGATGGCAAGTGGTAGCCTCTCCCTCTAATGACTATAATGTTTTACTCTCTTTGCATCCACCAATTACATAGAAGAAATGGCTTACGTTATAGACTAGGGGTTATTTACCTTATAGATATTCACCAACAACAAGAGCATGGACAAGTATTGTCCAAGTTTGTTGGTCGAACCCACTTTTGTTACACATTTACTCCCCAATTGAAAATGGGTATGGCTTTAGAGAAGATAGAGTAATGAAATACGGCTATGAAAAAAATTGTGATCAGTAATGGAATCTCTTCATCGACCTCTTCCATTGATTTGCGCAACAAAAAGTGTTGTGATAGCATTATTTTGAGTCTATGCAATTCGACAACTTTTATATTTATTTGTGTAAACCTAGAGAAATATTGTTCTAGAGGTGGACTTTAATTCAATTACCAACAAAAATAATGAAATAGATATTTGAGAATGGTGTTGCACACATCAAGCCAAACACAATGAGGAATCCATTACTTTTCTTAACATTTTATTTATTTATTGATGATAGTTATACTATGTTGAACTCAAAATCACATTCAAATTTTACTATATATTTAAGATATCACAATATTTATATTGGTTTCTCTAAGAAAAAATATCTTATAACATTCAAATAAAAGTCAAATTTGAAATTGTCAATTAACTTGTTATCCAAAAAAATTATAATCACAAGTCCTCTTATTTTTATTGTAGAATGTTTACATACTTCCGAACCCATCCTACCCCACCCCACGACTGCTATTGTAAAACACCTATCAACCTAAAGATAGGGATGCCATGCATGATTACATAGAAAAAGATGAAATGTTCATCCATACCATGCACTTGAAGTGCGTGATTATGGCAATGAAAAGAAGCATTGCTTATGTTTCTAGCGGGAGAGGGTACCAGCCAATTTGTCCACGGTCTCAAAGGTTATCTCCTCTTCCCTGATATGCTACCCATCAACACATTTTTCTGTCTTGTCTCTCTCTCTCTCTCACTATGCACGGCATGAACAGCTCTGAAAGATTCATTCAACGCGTTAGTGTTGGCGGACTTCGCTTCCATGACTCAAAATTTTTGCATCTTAAGAATTAAGTCAAAGATTTTCCTCCTCCAGTGACTTCTTTATCTTTCTTAGAAGAGATTATCCATTACATGTGTTTTTGGCTGAGCGATCTTACTCATCATTATTGCAGTCGCTCAAACTTGTTTTCAGCTTGTTTCCCACACATCTTATTCATATTCTCTGCAGATTTTGATGGGTCGATGTGGAATTCACGCAGAGAATGTGCAGAGAAACTTGCGGAAAACTCCTTGCAGTTGTATTCGGCTTCACATTGTGTAGGATTTTTGGCAAGTCGACAAGGAATTCTATTCGGAGAACATGAACACAATGTATAGAAGAGCTTTTGAAGTATTTCCTTGCGGTTGTTGTCGACTTGAAAAATAACAAAACTCGAGAAAAAAATCTTGAGGTTATTACGACGAGAGCTCGAGTGGAGAAGCAGAAATCATTGCGGTTAGTGGCCCATCAAGGAAAAGGAGAGAAAACTTGAAGTTTTCTTTGTGATCGGACCAAAATATTTTACTAATTTATTATTCAATCTGAAATTATCAATGCTTTCAATAAATTTGAATAGCCCAGATTTATCTAATGGTCTTATATATGCTGGAGGCCGTTGATTTGAGTTTATATGTGGGACCGCTCCATAGAATAACGTCTTTTTAGCATTATTAATGTTTATGAGTGAACGTGGGGAGGGTTTACTTTCATGGTTAGATATATTTATATGGGATAAAAATAAGTTAAAAATTGTAGCTCATATTTTTAAAACTAGCACTCGTATGTGCACAATGCAATGTGAATGCTGAACGGTATATGTTATTTGATTTAGAGGGATAGTTATTATTTTTTTGTAGTTGATGTTGATAAGGGGTGTGATTGATTTTGTGAGTCTAGGAATTTAGATGAAACATTACATTTAAAGGTTCTATCTCTACATTTCAAATTTGTTATAAATTCGTACATATACATTTGCAAATTTTATATCATGAATGGTAGCATTTTGCGACTATTTTATTTGAACTAAACATGAATACATGAAGACTTCCGTACATTTGCAGATTTTATATCATGAGTGGTAGTCTTTTGAACATGTCATTGTCTATAGTTGTGCTTGAACAGGTCCCAAGTGCAATTGATGTCATGTGGGTTTGGTGACAGTGATGATCAACTGTTGAAACATACAGTCACAGGATTCTTACTAATTTCGAGTTTTTTAACCAATATAACACAAAGTTGTGTATTAAGGAAATTGATGCAACTTAATAGGAATTCCTAAAATATTCATCTCTGAACAAAACACAATGTATTGGAGGCAAGATAGTGAAGGAAGCAATCAACTAAGCTAGATAAGTTCTTCAGTTAAATGCAATACTTCCTGAAGGCATTTTTTCAAACATGTAATTGATAATTGTTCTTTGGTGAATCAGAAGATTCTAGCCTTTTATACATGATGCTCACTCTTTTTTTTGGAAGATATGATGCTTACTTTGAATTGACTTGATCTTTCTTTTTCTTTCTGTCGAGTTTTGTGATTGAAATATATATTTTTTCAATTATAGATTTTGTTGAATTTCCTTGGGCTTAGATGCCATTACCAAGGGGTATCTCTTCCTATGTCCTTAGAAGGGTCTCGTTTGATTGGTATAACAATATCCCACAATACTCACTTTTCTCCTTTGCACAACTCGCACAACTATTCTTAGAACATTTTTCCATCAATATCACCCATAATAATTCCATTAAAAACCTTTACGCTATCAAATAGTTCAAAGACGAATCTGTTGTAGACTTCATCACCCGTTGGCACAGGATCATCAATCAATTATCCTTCTCACTTCCACAAACCGAACCGATCGGTTTTTTTCTCGATCGTGCACTAAACATATATCATCTACACTTCAAATTCAACATTTCCAGGACATTTGACGGAGCCTTTACACATAGCTCACAAATTAGAACGTTGTGCCCTCGAGGATGGTAAATTCAAACTCCAATAAAAGAAACCAAAGCTTGAGTCCTCATTCAAACCTTCTTCTAATAGTGACAAATCTAAATGCTCAACAAATGCGGTCGTCATAAAAATACCTCTAAGCGACATTCGGATCCCTAATGCACCCACCCTCGATGTAATTATACACCTATATAACAATCCTATTGTGAGATCTTTGTGAAGCTCCCATCCATGCGTATGATCATGCTACCTCCTATCCACCCATCGAGACATCTATTTCAAAAACTTTGTGGTATCGATAAAATGACTACTGTAAATACCATCGAGTTCGAGGACACGATATTGAAAGGTGTCCTTCATTTATAAATGTTCTCCAAGATATTATCAAAAAAGGTGATTTATAACTTGATAATCTTAATGCACCTCCAAATCATAATTTGGACCTCGTTAAACAACCCTTTCCTAATCATGACCCATCCACTAGTCAACCCTAGTCCAATGTTTTCAAATTTCATCACACCATCAACACTATCAAAGATCTCCCACCTATACGTCCAACACCTATTGCCTTCTATGCGGAAGCACCAACTAAATCATACAACTCCTCCAATATTTATATCCACAAATCCACATACCCTTCGACATCTACCAAATCTACTTCAAGTCTACACGTGGCCTCTTCATAGACCTTAGAAAAGAAACCCATCGTCGAAATCACTAAAATATATTTCAATGACCACATCACATGCGAACATTAATAATTCTACCATGACACATACAAATTAACTAGCTATAAAAATATTTTTTTTAATCACAAAGTGGTAAAAAAACTTCATTATACCATTTGAATCCCTTGCCTTCTATCTTAGGGCCCCATCCTTCATCCAAATTCATAGTCGGTGTTATATAATAAAATTTTATTCCCAAACCGACACCTAAATTTATGACGTAAAAAATGAGCTTATCCACTCTATTTTTTAGTCCATCAATCAAAACACAAGTCACTTCAACATCAACTTCAAGAGGGTACTACACTAGAACCCTTCAAAGGCTCATCCAAGTATCCATCACAACAATACCTCCTCTTAAACCATCTAGCTCACAGGGTTGGAATCCCTCTTGGTACAAATTTGAGGCATTTTGTAAGTATCATTGTACTTTAGGACACTCTACCGAGGAATGTAAAGCCATCTAAGCTACTATTTACATCCTTACTAGTAAAGTGATTCTCCTAACAAATATATGATACTCAAATAAAATCAAACAAAATCATCCAACCCCTAAATCCAAACTTTTTAAACCATCATCCAAAAATCCATCTGCATCCGATAAGGGTGATACTTCTTCCAGTAATACCCCACTTCATCAAATTGACATAGTTTGTATAAGTACCCGAGCCTGCGTGCATGACCTTAATACTTCATATCAAAACATGACCAAGGTATCTATCCCTCTAGCACCCAAATAACCTAGTCCTCCACCCTCTTCTAATGAAAAGATATCCACCCGTTCTATGTTGCACACCCAATCCACCTCCTCTCGTAAAAAATACCATCACTAAACAACTTCATCAAGTGCAACCCATGAAAATGTCCCTTTATGAGCTTTTCCAAACCTCACCGTAACATAAAAAAGTGATGATTGAATCACTTCATCCATCCATATCGACTTATCGACGATACCCAACCATTTTCAAACCTGGTTGGCACCCTCAAAATGTCCACCTCTATCACTTTTGATGATTCAGAGATGATGTCCTTGTAACCTAAAGATCATGATCTCCCACTCTTTGTAACCACCCAAATCGAAAATACTCTTGTAAAGAGAGTTATGATTGACAACGATGCTAGTATTAATATCATATCAACCCACGTTTTCAACCGTTTGGCTACCTAATACTATCTTTGCTCACCACCTATAGTATTGTGTGCCTTTAACAATACCATTGCCCGACACTAGGCATGGTTATCTTACCTATTAAAGTAGGTGTTAAGTGTCTTCACAAACTCTTCTACCTTGTAGAAGGAGAATTTTAATACAATATGCTTTGTTAGGAAGGCCTTGGATATGTGCCATGTGCTATATCTCATCGAACTTACATCATTGTCTTAAATACGAACATGAAGGTAAAACCTTCACTATTCCAACTGATCCAAACCCTTTCAAAGCATGCCATATGAATTACCGACCAAACAACATTCTCATTCCAAAAATGAACTCGAATTCATTTGATCAAGCTTCTATTAGTTCCTCCATCTCTCGCATCCAAGTTACTGGACAATAATTCCTTCAAAGATGTCATGCGACGTCTTTTGTTGGGGTGTATCGCCTTCTAGCCCTTCACTCACTTCCTACACCAAAGACATATGGAAGGCCTGATAAACAACCAATGTACAAACCCAATATTGGAGATATAATCTCCTTCGACCCTCCTCATCTTAAAAATAATCATGTCTACAGAGGGATCGATCATCCTTCCCTACATGAAAATCAACATCATGCTAAACCATTCATATCATATTTTTTATTTCTATACAACCGATACTTCACATCGATGTATCTTCATCGTTGTTCCTAGAAATGTTTCATCCTGGAACATTACGAACATAGAATACATGACTTGGCCTTTGACCATTCCCACAAGCCTCACGAGAAGTACATGTTAGGATTTTAAAACCCTTCTTCATATACGTTTGTGATCACCACATATAGATCTATAACAGATCTAGAGTCACCCTCTTCATTTGACCACACTATTGACACAAACAATGTCATTTCCATACCATCTGAATTTTTTTAGTCAACACGATCACCTTAGGAATTCTAACCTATCATAATAATGATGACATTAAGACAATTCCACTCACATTTCCTAAAATGGTAGTGGAATACTCCCCTACCATGGATATTATTCATACTCACGATGATCAATACATCTTATCTTACATTGGGGAAAAAAATCACTACCTTCAAAAGAATATACCACCGACACATCTACACTTCTTAATGAATCCACTATCAACATTAACATAGGGACTTCACATGACCCTCACATTGTTAAGGTTGGCCAATCCTTAGATTCAGAAGAATTGAAGGACTTTACCACTTTCCTCTCTAAAACCAGGTCAAGCCTTCACATGGTCATATAATAATATGTCGTATCGACCCTAAAATCATTGTTGACAACATTGTCAAAATCCCTAATGATAATCTTGTCAAATAAAAACTATGTAGGATACACCCTCACATGGCCTTCCTCATCAAAGAAGAACTACAACATATTCTTTCTACTAACTTTATATTACCCATTGATTACTATATGAATGAAAATAAACACTTGACTTTTAGGCACACTCAACCTCCTGAGTTCATGTCAGGACAACCGATGTGGAATGGATAAATGGCTATGTGAAAGCCATATAAGGCAAATTGGCAAAATGTGAATAATGAAAGATCAAGGAAATCTACTATCATATACGGGCTCTAATGGAATTTGCTTGTTTAAGGCAAAAAAATATTGTCTTACCTACGTGGGTAAGATGGAACGGTCTAAGATGATGGTAGCAAGTAAATTTCGGTCAATATCTGGCTCACAGAAAGTACTCAAAACAGTTGTGGAAGGCATGGGAAATGTCTTATGTTTTCCTTGTAGAAGTTTCCAGACAAGGTCATGGAAGAATGAGAGTGAAACGTGTGAAGAGGATGAGTGGAGGGATTATGGGAACTAGTTTCACCCAGTGTTGGTTTAGCTTAACTCGTAAGAATTGTCTATTTCGGTGTTCAACGTTGTCAACTAGGAAATGATGGGAGGTGGAAGTGGTGTGGACCAAAAACCAAAACTCTAAAGCTAGTGTCTATGTCTGTGTGTAAGTAAGATGAATTCAGTTATGGGACTCGGGGATCATACACGTAATCTCTTAGTTGTTGAGGGCCTGGAATGGTCATGTGGGATGTTTAAACTATCAAACTAGAGAAACAATAAACTTGTAAAGTATCTGTCAAAGGCAAGGTTGATGTTTAAACCTAGGCCAACTAAGAACACGTGGGTAATTGTATTACTTTACATCTAATTAGTCTATGTGCCTAATTTAACAAATGGAAACAACAAGATTTAAATCAACTCAATTCAATTACTTTCCTCAAATTAATTAAATCTATGTGTTACCAAAAACTAATTAACAAAGTAACAACTAATTTAATAAACAAAACAAATATATTCTAATAGTTTTGTTCTTTTCAATTGAATACTTTGAAATGTAGTGAATAAAAATAATAATTAAACCAATCTAATATTTTTGATTTTTTATTCTTTCTCGGAAAAAATAAAAGAGGTATACGAGTTAAAATACGAAGAAATTGAAATTGCCTCTACAATAATATTAATAGAACTAAACAAGTGAATAACCTGGTATGGCTATTTCCCTGTGTAATGTGGATCTAACCTATTCTAATAAAAAAAAAAATTTCCAATTTGTATTTGTGGATTACTAATTCCTCTGCTCTTACCTTAGAGTCACAAGAAGAAATCAAAGCTTCTATGAAGCTCTTCTTCCCCTAAAACTTCCTTGGTAGAAACAACATGATCTAATAGAAGCTTACAATCAAAGGAAATTATAATGGATACTAAACTAATGTAGGAGCTTCTTCTAGACAAACTTCCTGCAAACCCATGGGGATAGGCGGGAAGCATCTTTCAAGATAATATTTGTGTAAATAAATGGAGATTAATTTATTTGATTTGGAATTAAATTCTCTAACAGATTGTGAATATAAATCTAAAGAAATTAAAGAAAGCTTCAATAAAATAAGTACATCACCAACTCCTGGGAAGTGTAGAATCGTGACAAATTCAGTTATGGTTTTGATCTTTTGTCCCCTCATCTTCTTTTCTAATTTAGTGCTCGATGAATCCATGGAGTTGTGTTGGGTTGTATGAAAGAAGTAATGTAGAAGTGCTAGAGAAGGAATGGTTTACAAGTAATCTGTTATCAATGAAGGCAAGATAATAACAATGCAAGGGAAATAAGCTTGATTGTGTATTTCTCGGAAGGATTATGGTAGCATGATAATGCAATTCAAAATAATAATCTCCAACCAATGCTCCAGATATAAGCTTGGATCTTATAGGGAAAAGGCAGAGAAATGGTCTAAGCCATTTGACAACCAAGAAATGCCACCTCCCTCAATAAAGGGGAGTTAACTCACAATTAATAGTAGGAAGGGAAGGAGAAGTTGGTACACATAAAATGATCCCAAGAACAACCAAATTTGTTAAGAAACGTGTGCTAAAATCAAGTTTCTATAAGTTAACATGCATTCAAAACATGCCAAAAGAGTCTAGGGTAAAACCACTCAGGACCACCGGTCTACGTAGAGGAGCGGTTACGCAACTCACCGGGGTGGGTACACAACCACCGCTAAGGACAGGACCAAAATTTACGTAACCATCGGGGTGATTATGTGACTTAAATTCAAAATCTAAGGAAAAATCTTGCAGAATGATAAAGGAAAGTGGAAAAGCATGGAAATGGACAAGGAAAACATTCTAGGCTACAAATATATACTACAAATGAGAAATTGGACTCGAACACCATTAGAAAATATATTAATCATCATTGGGGATTTTAAACTATTCAAAAATGTAGCACATGAAAAATTGGGTGCGTACATATTGCCCCCTCGGAGAAGCGTTTTAGCCATGAAGAGACGTAAAACATAGAGTCTGAGTATGGCGCTCCCAAATGGGAGAGTTATAAATTATACTTGACATGTCTGTGTGTTGAAGTGACGCCAATCCAAGCTTCTCACCACCTATAAGAGAAAACAGGAATCAAGTCTAGATATAATGTAGAATTGAAGAAATACACTAAAATAAAATGACAAGAAGACTTACCATGTCTACGGGGATAGAGATATACTGCACTATGACACCACCCTGCAAAACACACACACTCAAAACAAAATTAAAACATGTTATATATAACCAAAATCACTATTTTGAGAAATCATTTTCACTCACCCACATAGAGATTTTTGAGCTCTAAATTACCTATAACAGTTTTGCGTGTGAGTACAACCAAATCGAAGAGTATTCAGACATGATGGGGCCTCACTAGCGAGAGGAGTAGAGGCTTAGATATAGGTAAGTTATTTGTGTTTATTTATTTATAACCTAAAGTGAGAAAAATGTGAAAAATCCAACCTAGGGGGATATTTTTTCTAATTTTTTAGTCAAAATGTTCATATGGGGGCGCCTACGTGTATTTGGCTTTTATTTTGTCAAAGATGGTCATTATTTTTTCTTTTTTGGACCTTTTGGGTCATACGGTATGGTGGGTTGTTTTCAAACAAAACCACCACTCTGCATAGGTAGCGGTTATATAACCACCGCTCTTCCCAAAGGGGTCATTGTGTAATCGCCACAACGATTATACAACCGCCACTCTACACGAGTGGTGGTTGTGTAATTTTCGAGGTAGAGGTTAGAATTGACTAAGTGGGAAGAATATTTTTGGTTTTTGTGTTGTTTTATAATATTTTTAATGAGCTTATTATGCATGAGATGTTTCTAACTTGATATTTTTGGTTTTTTGGTGAATGTAGAGTCCATATATCATATGGAGTAGAACCAGATTGTGTGGTCGACTTCCTCGGATTTTAGACAATCTTACTCAGGTAGAGAGATATTTATTACATAGGGTCGACATATGAATATTATCCCAATCTTAGGTAGTAGCACCAGTGAGTCACTTGCTATATGACTTATTGAGCTATTGGAATGTAGACCGAACACTTTCCAGCTACCTTGGCTTCAGGAGAGTGGACCATTACACTGGAGGATGTATATAGGATTCCGAGTGTTCTGTTAGATGAATGAGGCTGACTTTGGAGAGTGTTGGATCTATGGCGGTATCCCGGTGGTGGGCTACCTACATGGGAGATGCCTTGGCACAAAGTGTGTTGGTACCAAGTAGGGTATGAGATTATTGTCAGTTTCCTTTTCCCCTATCTTTGCCTTGTGCAAGGCCTTTATTGGCATCTTGGCTTTACGCTTGCTTGGAGACAAGGGTGGGGACAAGTTACTCTCTTGCTAGCCCCCATCATTCGAGTATAGAGTAGCACAACCGCATATACGCATGTGGTGTTGATATCTTGGGAGCCACATATCATGATCTTTACAGAGTTGTTTGACTATAGGGCAAGGCCCTGAGTCATCCTACATTAGTGATGTGTTGGGTGTATGAGTGCATGGTCCCCTATCATAGGGGTGTTGGGATTACATACCTTGGGGCTATGAGAGCCTTGAGATGGAAAGTTATCACCCCACTCAAAGGGAGACATCAACTAGTGGCCACCCTCACCACATACGATCTCGCTTACACAACCGTATTAGGATTTGGCCACCTATGGGGTGAAGATTTTGTTATTGTGGTTACATATAGTACCACTACATAGTTGACATACCAGATTAGGAGGGTTGAGTCCCACCTTATTGACAGAGTGCCGCGAAGTTTGGAATTACCTATGTTGATGACCTTCTAGCAATTTTGACTGTTTACCGTGGTATTCAAGAGGCTAGAGCTAGCCCTAAGGGAAATATCAGGTAGATGATTGTTATTCCTAGGTTCTGATTAATGTAGCACGATTTGTTATAGATTTAGGATTCCCCCACATAGCGGGAGGATGAGGAGGAGGCCGAGGCGGGGACAAAGAGCGAGGATGAGGGAAACAAGGAGGAAGAGACAAGGAGGGAGGAGATGAGGAGGGATGATATGAGACCGATACAGAGTGGAGAGCTACTAGAGAGGCTTCTATAATAGGAAGTGCTTGAGGATGAGGACGAGGATGAGACTCTTTATTGTGAGGAACCTCTTCTACCTAAGGGAGGAGATGATGAGTATTTTTTCATGGGAAAGAAGGTGGATTTTGAGGAGGTTGGAGGAGAGGAGGGAAGAGGGAAGAGGTGCTTGTAGAAACTTTATGTCTGCCAACAACTCTAGTAGACCCATCCGACATCCGGGATATTCAAGTAAGTGAAACACTCTTCTCTCGACTCTACTATCTAGACTATAAATTCTAGTGGATTATGCACAATATTATTTTTGAGTTTTCAAAAGTTTTCTAACTTGTCATTACTTTCTCTTGTGTTTTGTAACCAATATTGACAGATGACGAGATTTTATTCTTCGGATCCTAGTTGACACACTACTCCTTCCCATGGGGAAGAAACAAGAGGATCTACTTGCAGATTTGGGGCAACCACGGATGTTCTAATTCCACACCGATGTATTTTAACCAATCGATGAGTTACAAAGATTCTGACCTCAATGAGGATTGAGCTTACTACATACTATTTAGCTAAGAGGAGACTACGGCTAGGCCACTCTCGCAACGAGACTACTACCGGGAAGATCACGAACCCTATCTCACAAAATCACTCTTGTATTTATACTCATGGAGGATCCCACTTACACCATAGGATTCACACTAGGATTCATCATCATTCTCCTTCATCTGAATCCCATAGGGAGGGATAGGCTATATGCCTTATTTCTTTGTTATATTTTTGGACACATATATCATTTTTTTGGATTTTGTGCTCTTTTCGAGCATTTTGACCACACTTGTTAGTGTGATGAAATTTTACACAAACTTGATTGTTATAGATATATATACATATGATTCTTTTTCACTTGGATATCTTGTGTTAGATTTTACTCTCTCATAACTTGCTCCAGCTTGTGTACTCTTAGATGTGTAGGATCTCTGATGATTTTTTATATGTTTTTATGAATTCATGTATGGATGATGATGATGATGCAAATGCATAATGAATAATATTTTTTTCTTTTTGATGATGCAAATTCATAACCGATTAACTCTCTAATGATTTCCAAGGACTTGAAGCACTTTTTACTTGATTGAATTATTCATAACTTATTGATTTATTTGAGAAGACCCCATATGTCTTGCCCCATGCTACCATTAAGAAGCATGGGTTCATCACCAAGGAAAAGGAATAGACAAGTAGGGAACTTCCCTCCTTTCCTAGTCTCATACTACATGTAGGAAGCATGGGCTCATCATCAAAGACTGGTAGGAAAAGGAAGCATGGCTTTATTTGCAAAATGAAATTGTTTTGTATTTATTAGTTGTTTTATCTTTTTTATTTTACTTTTAAATTTGACTTGTTCTTTAGGGAGAGAAAAATTTCCCGTGTCTCAACCCCATGCAGTTAGTAGGATGTGAGGGCTCACCACCAAAGGTTGAATCAAGAAAATAAGTAATCTAAGTGAAATGCTTTAGATTACTTTTGTTAAAAGACAAAATTTTGAGGAGATATGTGATAACAAGAAGCTTCTAGTACGAATATGGGAAAAAAACCTAAGCTAGAAACAAACATGAATAGAACTAAGTGTGTAGGTCATTGTAGGATCAATCCCAAAATTCATCTAGTAGGATGATAAAGATTAAATAACCTAGAGATATAATGAATGGTTGAGGAGGTACAATTAAAATGTTTTTCCAATTCTCAAAAATTGGAAATTCACTTGAAAAATAAGTTTCTTGTTTCAAAGTGTTATAATATGATTATGTAAATGATATGCGGTGTGTGGATACAATAGTGTACATGTGGAAATGTAAATGAATTATACGTAGAAATGTTTAAGGTGAAGTGAAATGATCGTTCCATAAAATTCCTCACCTTTTAAAGTACACAGATGATATGCGCCATTCTTATAGTCCTCCATGACTTGATATAGACCTAACCACTTAAGCCTGAAATTTCTTCCTCCACTAGTCTTCTTGTCAATCTAGCTATCGAATCTCAAAACTAGGTCTCCTACTTGTATTTCTTGTTCATAAACCTTTTTATTATACTAACGACACATTTTGTTAGCATAAACACTATGGCACTTTGCTTCAGTTATAAGTTGATCTTCATCAAGGGTTTTTATCTACACCAACCGCGCTTCGTGGTACCCATCTTCACCTAAAAGGCCTCGAAAATATATGTAAAGGCTAGGTAACTCGATTTATAGTAGTAGAACTGCTTCACATACAAAGAATAAAGAAAATAGGGTTACCCTTGTAGGCATCCATACTAACGTTCTATAGGCCCACAAGGCTAGAAATAGATTTAAATGTTAGTCACGCTTATTCTCCTTAATGGTTTTGAGGAGTATGGACTTCAATGTTTTATTTATCACCTCAGCTTGTCCATTTTCCTAAGGGTAATATAAATATGATGTCCGATGTTATATTTTGAAATGCGAACATAATTCATGCACCTCTTCATTCTTAAAGGACGTGCCATTATCCGAGATAATGACTTGCGGGACTCCATACCTACATATGATATGATTCAAAATTAACTTAGCGATCACAAACCCGTGCACAATATATTTTCCAAATGGATATCAAATGGCTTTGGATCACCCCGAGCTACAAAAACCTTACTAAGGTGCAGGAATCTGACCTCTTGGAACAACGTAGAAGGGATTTCCTTCATTCTGTTTATATAGGGTCAACCGAGGATCATATTATAGTTGGTTTCCTAATCTATAATGTAAATCTTAGTCAACACAGTATTTGGTCCAAGGGTAACTAGAATCACTATAGTCCCAATGGACATTGTCTTGAGGCTATCATATCCTCTCAATGTATTTCAAGTTGAAGAAAATTTGGTTTCTCCATAGCCTAGATTATGAAGAAATGAGAAAGGAACTATGTTGATGACATCCTTGTCTCCTATCATCACACACTTAACATAGTTGTTTTAGATATAAACTTGGAGGTACAGTGTAGGATAACCTCTTCGTGTAGACACCAAATTTAGGTCACACTCCCCTTTACCCCACATGTATATTAATTTAATTACCCATAATTAAATTAATGCCCATGCTCACAATATTCATTACTTAATTACCTTAATTAAACTAATTTCCACCTCACCTGACACCTCACTCCACCACCTCATCTAGACACCTCGTCATAAATATATTCTTAGCATATTTCCCTTTTACTAAGACTCAATATCCAAATCACCATAACTAACTAAGACTTAGTACTACCTACCTTAATTATCTAAGACTTAGTTCAACCCTAAAATCACATGCCTATTCTTCCTCTAACCACATTCCCACTTATCTAAGCACAATATTCTATTTTGATCCGCAAGAATAAACAGTGGCCAAAAAGATTGCCAAGATCTATCATTTTTAGTAAACCTAGGATTTCCCACCTTAACCAATGTCGGTCACCCTAAACCATCGTTGGTTACCATATATCTACTTTGGTAACCTTGTTTGAGAGGTTGGAAGAATCATTTAAGTCTTGGAGAAGAGAGATCTGGGTGTAAGCACACACCAGATCATGCCTGCACACCCAAACACCCTGAACTAGTAACCAACCACTGATATGAAAGGAAAGCATTCACGGTAATATTATAGGAAGCAGAGCCGTAATATTGACCACCGGTTCCATGGATCAACCATCACCTTCATCCAACCACTAGGTCATTAAAACACCAAGTAAGTACATTTGGATCTGCACCTTCCCATATTTATTTAGATTAGCTTCTTCATCTCTGTTTGGGAGTTCTAATCTCCTTTGCATCCCATCACCTCTCACCTCCCTATCAATCCCTTTACCTAACCACCTACAACCTCCCAGCCTCCCATACCTGACTCCAGATACCTCTGACTACCCCCAACATTGTCATCTACCTCCCCATTATCTGTCCATTCCTAGGAAATCCCAGAGAATCACCAAAACCCACCTTCACTAAGTTTCTACCAAAGATGATCCTACGCATTTACGTTTAACCCAAACCGTCATCATTTTCCTCTCAACCGGCATTGGTCATACCTTATCGAAGTCGGTCTCTGTGTCTTGTAAACTTGCCTATAACAAGAACCTCATACCATTCATACTGATAAACCCAATTCACCTAAATCTTAACACCGACCTATCCCAACCACTTTATTTACCTGTTTGACTTTCGATCTGATCCTAACCTAGCATGTTAGATTAGATTTATTTATTGTACTTGAATGAGATACCTAAATCATATCAACTACAGTAGGAAATTATTGGTTCATATTATTTCTTGCATTAATTTGTTTTAAATAGTGGATTGAAAACCATCTAGAAAGTATCACACTTCCTAGATCTAGCATACGCTAGGTAGTCCACTGACATATATTGTTTAATATTTTTGTAGTGGTCTTGTTTGTATTCGCAGTAGTTCCTCCTAGAAAAATAAAGTTCTCACAATAATCATTGGATCAAGAATCGAATACGTGCACTCTACCTTCCACCTTCATTGATAGGTATTCCTCCTCACCCTTACCTTATTTGTTTTTCTCTTACATACGCATACTATTTGGCGAAACATTTTGGCATGCTGGTGGGACCCATTTGGGTTCTTTGCATTGTTCATTCTTAGGGAATCATTTTGTGTTTATTTATTTTTGAAAGATATTTCACATTAAATATTCTCCCTTGGAAACATTCTTCTTCTCCTACTTGTCTTAGTGACACTCATAGTTTGGATTAAAAAGAACACTTATTTTTATTTTGTATTGCATTAGTGAAAGACATACTCTTTCCTATTCATTATTGCTCTCATCAAATATAATTTATGGATTTGGGTTTAAAATCTTGTTGCATTTCATCCTTGTATGCTGCATTATTAGCTCACATTTAAAAATGAGGGCAACCTATATGCTTTGGAAGTCATGCCCAACTGATGGTTGACACAATTGAACCGTAGAAAGCACATTTCTCTCTTCTCTCTCTTTGCCAAACCACACAAATTTGAATTTACACATCTTCTTAAACAACATCCCACCGGAAGAAGCTGTCAATGATCACATGATCAGAGGATTGATAGTGGGTGCCCAGGATGGTTATCTTTTTCCAGCCATCACCTCGGAAAGGACTGCCCCCACCATAACATAACCCGAAACCTCACCTTTAGATTTCCTTCTTTGTAGGATGCCTTCCCAACCAAAAACTTTGTTCTAAATTCAAAATTCAGTCTTAAAATCATAAGCTAAAACCATCATAAATTCACTTCTAGGATTAAGTTCTCTCTTATCTTTGTTCTTGACTTACGTTTTGAGGTGTGAGTTATGATTCTCCATTTTTCTTCTTCCTTTCTGAGTCCCCATCATAGCTCAAGTATTCTAGCTATTTGTGAGTGTGTCAGGACCTTATCTGGTCATTCTCATATTTATGTGGTGATTCGTTATCTAGTTTTAATTCAAAAACATCCATTTTTCTTCATTTCACAAAGTAATTAGCGTCGGTCCCAAAGAATCATTGTCAATTTCATCTTACCATCATCGGCCGACTTAACCGGTGTCCGATTCTCATCTTTTAGTTATTTTACTCAAGCAACCTTCATCACTTATTATTTTTTTTGGTCCTTAGGACTGCCATCACCAATCTCGCACTATGATAATTCTTCACCGGGAACTCCTCGTGCTATGATTATTCACTAATGCACACCTTTAGTTTGGTGGATGTAATCTGAAAAAACAACAAACATAACACAAAAATACCATCGACTATGATAAGACGGAATGATGACAAATCTGAAATATCAAAGTAAATTATAATATTAACATGAAATTGTTACAATCTCACCCATGAGGTACTTCAAGTGTTATTAACTTCACTTACCTTCCACCAATACTATGGGAGAAACTTCACAATTACACCTCTTAATGGCTTCTTCAACACACCTTTAAATAGATGGCTTCCTTTACACACTTCATACAATATTTCTCACTACTTCCTTCTATGCTAAATGAGGGGGGTGGCCTCTTTATTTATAGACTTCTAGGCTTATCCATCTTATCTCTAAGATAGGATAAGAAATCCACTCTAACGAATCATATTCCATACCTTAACTCTTATCTGTACATGTAAGCTTATCTTTTAAGATAAGATAAACCTTATCATTTCACATGGGTTCCACATTTTTAGACTTTTTACAAATAAAATATACAAAATATTTATGACCTCACTCCTTGTCCTTATTACCAATATAATATTTCTAATTCCTAATCATGTAGACCCTACTTCTCTTCTTACCCCAACTTTGACATTTTAACATTACTGGACCACTTACGACAACTATTTACTTTTTACCACAACATTCCTATTGTACTTTTGACTATTTCCGTACTATACATTATTGGCGGCGTCGTACTGGCAACGCCGTTATCTTCTATCGACGCTACTACTAATTATACTTAACAACATCCTATTCCTAATACATACATTAATGAAATAGAAATTACGGAGGAAAATTTTAGTGTCGACATCTTCCTTTCTAGCTTCTACTCCGTCCTCGAGTAGACTCTTTCGTGCTTGGAAAATCTTCAACTTGTCGTGGTTGACCCATTTCATAATGGGAGTGCCATCCAATTCCTCCAATCAAGACATACCATTTTCATGCATAAATGCTATTTTGTAGGGCCCCATCCATTTTGGAATAAATTTTCTCTTTCTTTTTTGTATCTGGAATCATATATTAGAACCAAGTCATTCACATGAAATGGAGACCACCGGATCTTTTGATCAAAGTATTCCTTCTGCTTCATTTTCTTCTTATAGCTTGTATCCTTAGCTATTTCCCTCATTTCCTCTAACAAATGAAGATGTACCAACCTTTCTTTTACTGAATCACTTTCATCCATTCTTTCATTTTTCATTACTCTGAGCGTGGGAATATCAAACTCAATAGGAAGAACTCGATCAATGCATTAGGCCAACTAAAATGGGGAGCATCCTGTTGCTGACTTTGATGTTGCCCTATATGCCCACAATGTTGCATGAATCCTCTTATCCCATTTATGTACCTGCAAGGCTGCATCTTTTGCTAGAATTTGACACAACACAAAATTTGTTCATTCCACCTGTCCATTTGTGCTTGGTTTGTATGTTGTTGCCTTCCTGTGCTTAATATAAAACTTATTGACTAGGGATTCTACCACCTCATTAATGAAGTGGCTTCCTTGATCTGTTACAATTTATACTGGACAACCAAATCGGTGACAATGCGTTCATATATGAACCTTGCCACTTCATCCATGGAAGCTATTTTCAATGGCCTAGCTTTAACCCACTTGGTTAAATAATCTGTGGTAACTACAATATACTTATTTTTGCGTGAGGTAGTTGGAAGTGGACCTACAATGTCTATTCCCCACTTTTCAAAGGGACCAAGTGGAAGAATAGGGCATAATGGAGCTGATGAAGTCTTACGGTTACCATGTGTTTGACAAATATCACATGTCTTACAATAATTATAACAATCTTTAAAAAGAGTGGGCCAAAGTGATAACTCCGCATCCAAGATCCTTCTTCTTGTAAGTTTTCCAGAGAAGTGCCCTCCACATGTACCATTGTAGAATTCTTCTAGCAGTTCCTTCCCTTGATCACGTCCAACTACCCTCTTGTACTGTCCATCAGGTCCTATTCGAAATAATACTCCATGTAGAATAGAATATGGACGACTGGCTTGATTAATCTTTCTCTTAGTCTTTGCATTGGCACCATCAGGAAACTTGAATTCATTCAGATAATTCCAAATATCTATGTATTCACTAGGGATTGTGTCAAGGGATAACAATGCTACATCGGGGAAATCATCATCATCACAAGATGATCCTAAACCATCATAGGCTCGAGAGAGTGCATCTGCATTGACATACTTCTTTCCTGGCCTATCTATAATATCAAATTCAAATTCTTGTAGCAAAATTATCCAACTTGCTATCCTCCCTGATGGGTTAGGCTTATTTACAATATATTTTAGAGCTTGATGATTTGTTACAACTAGAAATTTTTTTCTAAAGCAAGTAATTCCTAAGCTTCTTTATAACGAAAATGATAGCGAGCCTCTTTTTCGATTCATAAAGATAGTTTACCTCAGCACTGCTCATTTGTCTACTCCCAAAGTAAATTGGATGTTCATTCCCATTTTCATCCTTTTGGCCCAAAGTACTTCCTAGTGCTACATCTGAATGGCTTGCTCCAATCTGATTCTTTAAAATAGGTGAAGACACTAGGGATTCCTTCAGTTGTCCAAAAGCTTCATGCGCCTTATTTCCCGTTCATAAGTAACATCCTTCTTCAAGAACTCAAGTTAGTGGTCATGCAATCTTTGAGAAATTCTTGATGAACCTTCTATAGTAACCCACATGGCCTAAAAATGATCTCAACTTACTTCTATTCATAGGAAATGGTAACTCTTTGATTTTTGAAACTTTATCGATCGCACTCAATACCATCTCTGGATACAACATGCCCTAACAAAACACCTTTAGAACATCCAAAGACACACTTTGTAGGGTTTAGTGAGGCTTGTGCTTCATCTAACCTTTGAAATGCTGCCTCCATCTCGGTGTAGGTGGTCCATCTTGCTCCCATAGATGTAAAATCATCTAGAAATACTCGATGAAGTTCCCAATGTAGGGTTCGAACACCCTATTCATCAAATGTTTGAATGTTGCTGGAGCATTACACAACCCAAAAGGCATAACTCTATAAACAAACGCTCCCAAGGAGTGGTGAACGTGGTCTTCAAATGATCTTTCTCTCGCTATACGGACTTGGTTGTATACGCTATATCCATCAAAAAACTATAACACTCTTGGCCACTACTTTGTCCAAGATTTGATCTCGAAAATGGAAGAGGGTAATGATCCTTCTTTGTTGTCTTATTGAGCTTCCTATAATCAACACAAATGCATAGCTTCCCATTCTTTTTTATTGAGATCACAATGGGAGAAACCCATTCTCGAATTCTCCACAAGAATATGAATCCTATATCAAACAACGTATCTATTTCTTCTTTTACAGTCTTGGAAAAATTAGGATTCATTCTATATGGCATTTGCTTTATCGGCTTAGCATCATCTACCAGCTCAATAGAATGTTACCAACTTACTTGACGGAGTTCCTTGTAATCAAAAGTGAATATGTGTATGTACCTTCAAAGAGCTAGAGGTAAGATTCCTTCTCACTCTCCATCACAACATCACCAATCTTTATTTGTTGGAGATGATCATCAATTTCTTCTTTAGATAATTTTATGGGGTCATGAGTCGGTGTGACTGGAAGGATATCCATGACCGAAACATCAACCTCACTTTCTTCATCTTCGGTGTCCACTTCACCGGTACTAGAGTAATCGAGGATGTCCAATCATCGGGCCATCACTTGATTCCATAGGTTCTACCTTATGATGCCAAGGATCACGTTTATCTTCACCCTCTCTCTACCCCATCCAAGTGTCATGAAGCCTTCATTCCAAAGGTTTCTTGCATGAACTCTCCTTAGCCATGGTCTTCCCAAAGAATATTGGGTACACAAAAGACCATTTTTCATCACCCGAAAGTCTACCACACATACAACACCCATAATGAGATATTGCCACATTTGAAACTACACCTTCTCGGTTTAGTTTTTCCTTTATTTAATGAACTTAACATAAGTGTTGAAGGGTGATCAATTTTTAAACCCAACATATTCATTATAGACTTGGTCATTACATTAATCGTAAGCACCTCCATCAACTAAGACATCATGAATTGAAATACCATTACATAATACCTTAGCTTGTGGAGCATAGGGATCCGCCTTTGCTCTCCAAAACAGGGACCTCAACCTCCTTCCTTCGCGAGCATTGAGTCCACTTCGCAACTCCCGCCTCTTCTCAAAAGACATAGCCAAGAGTTGACCATATGTAATATTTGAGCCTTTTGGATAGATCTTCCAAGATGGAGTATGGTCGTTGCCCCCGTGAAATCAAAAATCCCGCACACCCAACTTTCTTCTCCTATGTTTCTTACTAGTTTCTCCTTTCATCTTCTTAGGGTCATTTCCATCTTGATTATCTTTTTCTTTCTTTCTTTTTGTTACAAACACATCTACTTCATTATTTCTACTCTTATCTACTACATCAAAAGAATTCACAGTGCTTTTCCTTTATCATTATCTCCTTTACCGATGTAGAAGCTCTATCTCGACAATTATACTTATAATGACCCTTTTATAACAACCATAACATACAACTTCAGAAATATTTATTTTGGACCTCTATCTCCTCCCCGAGAACTAAATTCTTTTCCTTGAAGAGATTAATAGTTAACTCGACCCATATTTTTCAGCAGATCTTCATACTCAGTGAGATGTACTAGGAGAAATATTTGTGCTCACCGAGTGGTTGTGGATTCTGACCAAAGGTGTTGGTGTAGGCTCTACTTTAGCAACAATTTCTTTGGGCTCCTCTTCCATGCTTTCTTCTTGCCTTCTTGAAATCTCCTTTGCTTGTTCAATGGTAGCAGGCGGTCATACTTCACTCGTTGTCTCGATCTCTAGCTTCATCCCAAAGATGAAGTGCTTACATAGGAGATTATCCACGCCATTCATCAACCCATCCGCTAATCCTTCCTTCCGGATCTGGGCATCGAGCTTCCTCCTTAGCTCTAGAACACGAGCATGATAATCCCTTATCTTCTCCTTCTCTCCTTGGGATATCTTTGTGATCTCAATCATGAGGTCTCGCATATTTCGTTGTTCACCAAATTCTTCAAGAAAACTTTCAATTAATAAATCCCATGAATTTTTCACATTTTCACCTAGTGTTTCAAACCACCTAAGTGTTTGAATCATCCAAAAAGGTATGAAAAATTCAGTCCATTGTTCTCTTCTTATAAGGCCATTACAAATACAAGATCGCTTTAAACTCTTGAATGAAAGAGGAAGCATCTTCATTAGATTGGGCTGAAAAAACAGGAATCTTCCCCATTTTCAAAAGTAACCACCGTAAAATACCAACCCATAATTAGAATCAACAAGACTTATGTGCACAAATAATTGGAATCACTAATAGTAAGTGACTTTACACCTTTCTACGGTAAAATAGAAATGACCATGGTAACTATGGTAAAACTTGATTTATCTGCGGTAAAAACTGACTTTATCATGTGGTAAACACTATTCACAAAAAAAGTGAAGTTATCATGTAAAATACTATTCACGGTAAAAAGTGAATTTACCGTGATAAATACTATTCACAAAGAAAAATGACTTTACCATGGTAACTACTATTCATGGTAAAAATGACTTTACCATGGTAACTACTATGCACATGTAAAAATAAGGTTACCCTCCAATTGATATTTGACTAAGTGGGAATATCTCTCCGTAAAATCCACCAACGAGGAATGGTCCCGCAACGAAACCAAAATGTCATCACCAATCCGGCACTATGATAATTCTTCACCGGAACTCCTCGTGCTATGATTATTCACTAATGCACAACCTTTAGTTTGGTGGATGTAATCTAGAAACAAAACAACAAACATAACACAAGAATACCATCGATTATGATAAAATGGAATGATGACAAATATGAAATATCAAAGTAAATTATAATATTAACATGAAATTGTTACAATCTCACCCATGAGGTACTTCAAGTGTTATTGACTTCACTTGCCTTCCACCAATACTATGGGAGAAACTTTACAATTACACCTCTTAATGGCTTCTTCAACACACCTTTAAACTGATGGCTTCCTTTACACACTTCATACAATATTTCTCACTACTTCCTTCTATGCTAAATGAGGGGGGTGGCCTCTTTATTTATAGACTTCTAGGCTTATCCATCTTATCTCTAAGATAGGATAAGAAATCCACTCTAACGAATCATATTCCATACCTTAACTCTTATCTGTACATGTAAGCTTATCTTTTAAGATAAGATAAACCTTATCATTTCACATGGGTTCCACATTTTTAGACTTTTTACAAATAAAATATACAAAATATTTATGACCTCACTCCTTGTCCTTATTACCAATATAATATTTCTAATTCCTAATCATGTAGACCCTACTTCTCTTCTTACCCCAACTTTGACATTTTAACATTACCGGACCACTTACGACAACTATTTACTTTTTACCACAACATTCCTATTGTACTTTTGACTATTGCCGTACTATACATTATTGGTGGCGTCGTACGGCAAAGGCCGTTATCTTCTATCGGATGCTACTACTAATTATACTTAACAACATCCTATTCCTAATACATACATTAATGAAATAGAAATTACGAGGAAAATTTTAGTGTTGACAGGACACCATCATATCCCCCAACTTTCTGATATCTTTGTCAGGTACAATTTCCCAGATTCATACCCATCGATTTCATTTCATTTGCTAAACCGGTACTTTCCAGAGTGATCGGTATCGGCAATCATAACTGTTGTGAGTTCCCCTTGAACCATCATCATTCATACTAACCTTCATTAGTTTCTGTGTTTGAATTTTAATCAAAACAATGACCATATTTACCCCATGGACTTTATCTTTCTATGTTTTTGATGTTTTATGTGTCATTACAAAATACAACATTACCAAGTTAACACTAATTCACATGGTGTTGACTCGCAGCCAAACTAACACCCTTATATTTCATGCCAATTGTCAGCCACTCCCACCTAGTCCATCACCGCTAACCATCTTATCACCTATGGATCCGACTTAGCTTATCCCCATTGCTACTAGCGACAAGGAGTTCACAAGACTCCTTGATCAGAATCCCATGGCCCTATAATACTATCTTGCCCACTCATCTACCTCGAGACTCCTCAAGATAGTTAATATACGACATGCCCATATCTATCCCTCCTACCCTCGTACCCACTTTCGCGTCATCTACCACTAGTTCGATGCTGCCCTCATCTGCATCACCCCCTGTGGTCTCTCAGTTAGGTTTCACCTCTGCCATAAATGCTTCCCCAATGACGCGATTACACCAAAGACATCAACCATTCCTTTACCAACCACCTTGAACATAGCCCCATCTTCCCCTTTTCCTCATATGTACTAGTGGCATCACAACCACCTCTAGTGTTGGCAACCCACACCCCTTTCCAAAATCTGGTTCTTTCTATCCCTCAGTCTCTACCACCCATTACCACGAGAGTCATTACAACCACCCCACCTATTTACATGCATCACCAGTAGCCCCCAATATTATCTCATGTCTTATTCAAGGTACATTCCACCTGTATCTATACCCCCTTCACAGCTTTTGATATTCCGCGCCCTCATGTATGCTTTGGGTGTCATCTACATCATACACCCATTATCAACCTCCCTTTACTATGAGAGGCACCCATTCCACACAACCCACCAATGAACTCATTAGGATGATGATGGAAAAGATGCTTGACATTAGAAGCATTGGTTTCTTTGCTTCCGTAACTCCCATACCTATGAGGAAATCTATAATGAGCCTATGCATCCATCCATTCCTATTCGTCTGTATCATGTGCATTGGGAAATGCTTAAATTCAACCGTTTTAACAGTAAAGAGGACCCACAACAACACTTTCGGTCATTCAAGCATGGGTGCTACCTAATTGCCCATGATGATGTTTTGCTCTTACAAACATTTCCCATGTCCCTAACAGACCCGCCTTAGATTGGTACAACAGTTTACCTAGACATTCCATCTACTCCTTCAACCAAGTGGCTTAGGCATTCCTAGACCACTTCTCGATCAATGTAGTCAAGAAGGTCACCATGACCAACCTGTATTCGACATGATAGTATGAAGACAAATCTATTGCAAATTTCATTGCCCATTTGGTGGAGTCTTATCAACCAATTGACATTCCAGCTTACCTCAAACTGAACTTATTGAGTTGTTCACTAGAGCTTGTGCTAGACACATCTCACCAAATTTGTAGGTAAAAACCTTCCAAACCTTCGATGAAGCATTCACCATGGCATGAAATCTAGAAATTCATGCCATTGAAGAAAATAAAATCCAATTATGAAACAAGAACACCCCATTCAAACCAAATGATTCTTCTTCATCTTCAAAACCCCAAAATAATTATTCAAAAGCCAAAGGATATTTCAATGCGGTCATTCTTAAAGTGGGTCCATCCCATCCCTCTAATCAAGGTTAACCTTGTTTCTAATCTTTCCCATATTGAGACCTTTTACTTCCAAGGGAGTAGTGGAAGTACACTTCAATTGGAGAGCCCTATTCTTCAGTCTTGGAAAATCTTCTTAAAGTTGGATCCATTACACTTCCTCCCATAAAACCTCATACAAGTTTTGATCTTACCCATCCTATGCTTGCATGGTATAAGGAACATGACTACTGTAATTACCATTGCATCAAAGGCCATAGTGACGGTAATTGCATCACTTTTAAGAACATTGTCCAAGAGATGATAGATAATGGAGACCTCGTCGTGGACAACCCAAATGCGCTGGAAAATCAAAATTTACACATCTTTAAAAATTTGTTCCCTAACCATAAACCATTATCTAATAAAAATAGTGAACCTTCATCTAGCGAAAAAAATGTCCATGAAGTCCACATAGTTTTTGATATCATATCGATCGTTCCTCAAATCCCACCTATTTTGTCTATTGAGGAAATTATGGCATGATCTCCTCTACCCACAGAGGAGCATACCTCTTCCACTCTTTCACCCATAAAGGAGTCCCCTTTATCTCTTCCTTCACCCATGGAGGAACCCACACTTTCTATTGATGCCATTTCACCGTTTGTCTACATCACAACCTTTTAAGTAGTCAATGCTTTTAAATCTCTCATCCATAGGAGAATCATCATCGTCTTCTCCTCCACCAAGGAAGAAGTATACCTCACCCCACCTATTATCTCTCCTACCCATGGGAGACTCATCAGACATGCCACTACCTATTGGGGGTAGTTCTCCCTCAGCATCCTAGGACCCCATTGACATGATCTCAACTCTTTTACCTACAGAGTCCGAGGCTAGCCAATTCCCTATCTCGCAGACATATTTTACAAGGATTTCCATCAAACCAAATCCATCTTCTTCTTTAGTAGTCCTATTTTTACAATTGGCTGATCACTTGGATTATGTTGATAATTTCATGCTCTAGGGATGTCTCTGGTTCCCCTTTTCGACCCAAATGAAAATGCTGCCTGAGGATACTTCCATGATCTACCTAAATATATTTTCAGCAATCGGATCGAAATTGACCATGCCTATTGAAATGAATTCTTCTTCATTGTCTCTACCTACATCCAAACCTCTACCCATAACTAAAACCATTCTAAGACCTCAAAACTGACCCACACCTATCTCCTCACCTGTATCTAGACCCATCACTACCTTGGGTGTCATGCCAAAATCAAGCCTTACTCACCCACTTGGTAAATTGGACTTAGCCATGTCTTCCCAAACCTGCACCAAGATTATCCTTCCACCTAAAAAGAAGACCTAACCTTCTAGGCCACATACACCAATCTCACCCACCACACCTTTGTCACCTTCCCCTTTCCAGCCATCCTAGGGCCCCATCCATCAACCCTGATCAAATAGTCTCCTACCCAAGGCTAGTCAAATGTTAAACAACCTACTAATGCATCATGAGCCTTCATTACATCTCATTCATCCAAAACCAAACACCCTCACCCTCACCTCAGTGCACTTCTTACCACCTATACCTTCACTAGTTATTATCCCCTTAACTTTACCTATACGACTTCAACCCATACCATCCACCCAACCTCACCGACCACTATCACCGCAACGCAGCTTTTCATCATGGGTAACCCATCCTTTTCCACCGTCTACTTTCCCTTCTAGATCCCATACTCCAAAGTGTCACCTTTACCGAAGAAGGTATAACCCAAAGATAAGAACCCACTACCCTCCAATAAGGTAGCCAAACCAACAAAACCTTCCATTGCTATTTCTTCTACCACGTCTTTACCCAAACAGATGCCATCAAAACCTAAGAAAATACTACTTACCAAACCAAAGTGGGACAACCCATTCCTCCTCCTATAAAACCTCTTCCCTCACGATCATCTGCACCCTTACCTAAACCCATGCTCATGTCCCATTGTGATCCATTAGTAGGTTCCTACGCCAACATTTTAACCAATCTCTTAGAGACTTCTCTCATCACATTACCACCGCTCCTACCTTACGATCCTTTCAAACCCAAACCAAAACATTTTGATGAAACCAATATTTGTGCCTATCATCGTGTGTCGGGACATGAAGTATAAGGTTCTAAAAACTACTCTTCTCCAATTGTGTCCTCCTAAAGAAAATTTTGACGATGACGATCTTCTAGATGAGGACCCTATTCTAGCCTTCTCCCATCTCCCCGCATCCTCTTCCATTACCCATTCAATGACTAGTATCTCCACCCCCACAACCATTTTATCCACCTCCAAAATTTGAGATCAACATGGTCCACATAAGAGAGCTAGCCAAACCTCCACCTAAATGTCAGTGCACCCTACTCATTTCACAAGGATCTTATCCACCGCTAGGGTTTTGTCCCTCATGTTGTTATACCTTTCATGGCACACCCTCTCCATCTACCTCCCCTCATATTAATAAGGTTCACGTTGCCACCCATGCTCGTAAAAGACAAAGGAAAAGAAAAATAAACTAGCCAATCAACCAACCCCATGCCCAAGATACCATCTCGCACCCGTGCCTAAAATCACCATTCGAGTACCTACATACCTTATCTCCGATGGGATCACCCATTACACAATTATAAAATAATTACATCAGTCCCCTCTAAAGATGTCTTTGTATGATCTTGTCCAAAATTCTGAATTTCATGGACAATCCCTTATTGAGGTTTTGTAATCCATTGAATTTTTACCCAATGACCCCAAACTAGTGACCTCTCGTTATCACCCCTCACCACATGGCATTCCTTACAAAATAATAAGCTTCTTCTAACCCATTGCCCACTCCTCAAGTTCCCATCCTCGGCTTCTCTGATGAGGATATTTTACCTCTCCACTCATATGACCCCGATCTTACCCTCTTCATTTTCATCTATATCGATAACATATGTGTACGATGCATCATGATCGATGGTGGTGCTAAAATTAACATTATCTCCTCCTAAAATTATAATCAAATGCACATATCTTCCAATTATATGCGTAATAACCTTGTTATGATGCGCTCCTTCAATGACACCATCACCTCCACCCTGGGTGCCATTATCCTTCACATTCACATAGGCCCTCACACTATCCTGGAAATTTTCTATGTCTTAGAGGGAGAATTCGAGTATTACCTATTTTTCAAGACCTTGGATTTGTGTCATGGGTTGTATCTATTCAACTTTACATCGTTGTGTAAAATTTAAAAATGAAGGACATAACTATACCATCCCCGCCAACCCATCGTTATTCAAAAATTGTAACATGTTGTACCGACCCAACGATATACTTGTACTGGTCAAGGCATCTGCCACTATCACCACTTCTCCTTAACCCATGAGCCCATCCACCAATGCTGGTGCCACCTCTCCCACATCTAACTCTTCTATTCCTACCGCCTCCATAGCCTCTACAACTAAACCTTCTCCTTACAAAGCAACCACTATCCCTCCTGCCTAATCATCTAGTGAGTCATCTATCTCCACTACCTACATATTTACTATCGATCCCTTAAAAGGTGTTTTTAAATGCCTCACTCTGGGGGAGTACCACCTATACAATATCAACACATTCCTCACTCCACAAGATTATGGAAACATGTGTCAACATCCATGTTATGACTACCACATAGGTGAGGTTTTTCCTTATGGTCCTCCCCGACCTTCGCACTACTCTAACATATGGGGACTAGATACTGCCACTTATTCAACCAAACATCCATTCCAAACATGATCATTTTCATGTGACCTCCAATATCTTACTAACCGCTGCTTTAACCACTCTTTCCTTCATCACCGTGCATGTAAAGGCAATGTCTTTGGTTTTTATGAACAAGGCTGCCATACCGTCATTTCATGTACCACTCGTAAACACAACGTTTGCATTATTATTGGCATTTCCACACCACCTTCCAAGAATACATGCATCAACCTTATTGAGGATGATAAACCTTCTCCACCCCATTCACCAATGTCACCAAACTTCACCTACGAGTCCATAGATCTTGAATCTATTCCTCCTAACATTTTTTTCGTAAACACGACTTCCATAGGACCTATGACTTATTAACACAATATTGAGGCTCCTCTTCTCTTCCCTTCATGTATCCTAACATGATCGATGATGATACACCTTCTCTTAATGTCGTTCAATGTCATGATGACGAGGTTATCCTCACCTACCTTGGTGTGGAAGATTCTTATATTCACCAAATCGTTACCTTTTGAGATACAAACCATGTTGAACGAATCAACTATCGAAATACACATTAACACTTAGGATGACCAACACATCCTAAAGATAGGCCAATATTTAGAAGCTATTGAATAGGAAGATTTTACTTCTTTCCTTTGGGATTATAACAACACTATTTCTTGGTCCTATGCTTGATATGCCCGATATTGACCTAAACATTGCTGTCCACAATATCATAACCATTCATGATGCCAAACCCATAAAACAAAAGTTACGAAAATGCATCCTCACATTGCTCTTCTGGTCAAAGAAGAACTTCAATGCCTTCTCTTTGTTTCCCTCATCATTCCCATTAACTATCCCCAATGGATTTCTAATATCATTCTGTCACACAAATTTCTCGTGACCTCAACCTCGCTTACCCCAAAGATGATTTTCCTCTACCAGGAATTGACCAACTAGTTAATCTCACCATCAGCCATGAGATGTTATCACTCATGGATGGTTTCTTGGGTTATAATCAAATATTACTCGCTCCATAAGATCAACATAAAACTACCTTCATCACTCCTTAGGGGACCTTCTCGCTATTAATTCATACCTTTTGGCCTTAAAATGTTGGTGCCAAATATCAGCGAGCCATGACTTATATCTTCCATGACATCATGCATTACATATTAGAAGATTACATGGATGACCTTCTTGCCAAATCCAAACATTAGGCCAAACACCTTACAATCCTTAAGGTCATCTTTGATTGCCTCATCAAGTATTGTGTTCACCTTCAACCTAAGAAGTGTGTCTTCGCTTTTCTTTCGGGAAAATATTTGGTTTCATCGTTTCTTTACGTGGCATAGAAGTCAATTATTCTAAAGTGAAGGATATTCCAAAATGCCTCCACCTACTAATCTCCATCAACTTTAAAGTTTGCAAGGTAAGTTTCAATCTATCCATTGGTTCATTTCACAACTTTCCGACCGTTGTCAACCATTTCATCATCTCCTCAAAAAGGACGTCTCATTCAAATGGGATGATGAATTCCAAAATCCTTTGATGTCTCATTCATCATGACAAACAACATAGGGAACATGTGGTCTATTACATAATCCATACACTTCTTGACTACGAGACTAGGTAGACACATGCTGAAAAACTTTGCTTAGCCTCGCTTTTTTTTCGCCACTAAATTGCATCATTACCTACTCAATCAAAAAACCTTTGTCATCACTAACATTGACCCTCTACATTATATGTATTCAAAACCCTACCAAATTCAACGTGGTGCACATTGGATCATGCTTCTTGCATACTTTGACCTTGAATTCATCCATCAAAATTATATCAAAGGCCAAGCCATCGCCGACCAACTAGTAGACACACACTCTTTACGGAAATCAGCCCTCTAACTTCGATTTTCCCAACAAATGCATTGATACCCTCTCTTTGGAAAATACCACTTACCAAACGAACTTATTCTTTGATGATTCCAAATTTTAGTGTGGAGGCAAAGCAGGTGTTATCCTCATTCCTCGTAATGGTCTACCTATGCCTTTATATTTCAAAGTAGATTTTGATTACACTAACAACATCGCCGAATATGAATCACTCATATTAGGCCTTCAAATCGCCATCTCCCTAGATGTTAAATCAATTAATATCTTTGGTGATTCCTAACTGGTTGTAAACTAAGTCAATGGTATATACCAGTGTCGTAATGAAATAATGTAAAAGTACAAATGTCATGTCCACATGATTTTGACTACCTTTTACCGTTTCGAACTTCAAACTACCCCACATTATACCAATAAATTTGTGGATACCATGGCGTACCTAGCTTCTCAGATACCAACTTCACCTGTTGACTCCAAAATCTTTGTCACAATACAAAGGTTGAAATCACCCTCTTTTTTACCTTATGAGGTCCACTCCATTAGAACCGTTACACCTGACCAATGTGACCTTTGGTATAAGTAGTTTGCAGAATACTTTTCACTTTCCATTATACCTCCCGATCTCACTCGTAATGGACAACATGCATTTATTAAAAGTGTCTCTCGCTATGTCATCATGGGTGGTCTCCTTTATAAGCACGACTTTGATGGTATTCTCTTACAATTCCTTACAAGTTATGAAATTCCTTACACCATCAAGGAAGTTCACGATGGAATTTTTGGAGCCCACTTTAGTGGTTTAGTTTTTGCTAAACACATTATTCACCTTGGCTATTATTGGAAAACCTTGAACCATGACTATTGTGACTATGTCAAACATTGTGTGAAATGTCAACAACATGATAATCTTCATCACACACCTAGTTATGCCTTACAGTCACATGAGAGCTTGGGCCTTTCTCTCAATGGGGTTTGGATCTTATCAGAGATATCAATCCTCATTCTTCACAATGCCATCAATGGATTATAACTGCTACTGAATATTACACTAAATGGGTAGAATCCATTCCCCTCATTTCTACAAAAGCTAAGAAAATATATGATTTCATCAACAATCACAACCTTTGTCACTTTAGTGTCCCTCACCACCTCATCATTGGTATTGGAAATAAATTCAAAAACAAAACCCTACAAAATTGTTTTGATGCTTTTAGCATTCAACTTAGTTTTTTGTCCCCTTATTACCCTCAAAAAAATGGCCAAGAAGAATCAACCAATAAAACCTTGAACAAAATTATTATGAAAGTAGTTGACGATACTAGGCAGAATTGGCATACAACATTCCTTTTTCCTTGTGGGATTATAGCCCTAGTATTCACACTTCAAATACTACCACACATTTCTCTCTAGTCTATGGTACCAAGGATGTCTTGCCTCTCGAAGTCTAGATTCCATCTGTCCACATCTCACTACAAGACATGCTCAACGATGATGACTTTTTCCAAGATCGTTTAGCGCAACTTGAGTTGTTAGATGAATTTCATATCAATGCTCTTGATAATCTCCAAATCTACCAAAAATGTATCAAACGTGCCTATGATGAGCGCATCCATGAGAAAACCTTCTTTATTGGTGAACTCGTCTCAAATAAAATCAACATGTAACCAAAGAAGATAAAAATAAATGGGGAAAATTTTCTCCTAATTGGCTTGGACACTATATCATTACTCCCGCCTATGGATTAGGTGCTTATCGTTTGTCTTCTCTTGAAGGTAAAACAAAACTTGAACCCCTCAATGCCTTATATCTTTGACCATTTTATTATTGAAATCAATTCTTATATCACCTTCTCGTCTATTGACCACTCGTCTCTTGAGCATCGCTCACCTTCCATGTTACCTATTTTGAGGATCAATGACTAAAAACGAATCATGTGATGACCCGTCACCTTTTAGCCTTATCTTCAATATGAGTATCGCGACTCTACTCCTAGCACGATTCTCATGGATACTTTTTATCTTTTTCAAAGATGGAATCCCTTGGTATTTCATCACTTAAAACCATCTCTTTCATAGTTAACCTTTATGCGTTATAGTTTTATCTTTTAACCAAGAACCTAATCTTCTTCTATAGTCTTTTCCATGACTTACAAGTCCAAAAGAAAATGGGATTCAACTCCTTGAGACAAAATTCCAACAAAAAGATGACTCCCTCAAAAGGGACATCTCTTCTCTCTATTTTTTCTGCTATAAATAGACCGCTCCCTTGAAGGACAACTATATAAAGTCATTGTAAACATACAACAAAATTTTCAAAAGCTTTCAAAGATTGATCAACTTCACGAAGACCTCAAGGAGATAATATACTCGTCTCATATAGACTTCCCGCATCAATTAGTCTATAAAAAATGAAGAAAATGATAACTTTTTGTCATGGAATTTCCTATTTTTGATCATGGGTTTCTTGCTAGGTAAACATGTTGTCGTACACTAAGTTATGCTAAACCACCCATTTTCACCTCATTACCTTTTCACCCTAATTTCCTATCTACTCAAGGGAATGGTTGTAATCGCAAAACTTCATTATTATGTGACTTTTTTACCCTTGGAATAGTCCAATATACACGCCTTAAGGGTCTTACATTCATAAGCCCATCTTGGGTATGGTATCCTCGGTAGGGTTTTTATCAATTAAGTAGCTCTTTTACCACCTCTTACCATTCACCTTCTTCATTACTTATTGATTACCCTATACAGGACCAGACCATCGACACCTACATTTTAAAAGATTTCCACTATCACCTAAGACTCCACCATGCCTATGACCTAGACTCAACCATGCCTATGACCTAGACTCAATCATGCCTAAAACCTACCAACCCATTCCTCTAATTCATCATATTCTTCCCTAGCTTATGGGAGAAATACATCGCTCGAGGCCCCTTTTTGTCAAGGCTATGTAGGTAGCACTCCTAGGGCATGGGGCCCTTGGAGGTTAGCTCGGCCACTCTTTACCCTAACCTATTTCCCCATTTTCCTATTCATATTCTATCTTAGTTTCCATTTTCTACAACACTGGGAAATTAATACAAACATACATATCTACCATGTTACCACATCATAAAAACATCCAATCAATCATTTCACATTTCTATAATATCAAAGATTTTAGAAATCTACACCATAACATATATATAACTCATAATTTATTTCCCATGTTACCAATAACTTGGACACTAAATCTAATTACAAACAAGACTCCATCATGCCTAACCTAGCTTGACTCTACCATGCCTAAACCGACCAATTAATCATGCCTAAACCGACTGCTCAATAATACCTAAACCGACTCCGACTCAACCATGCCTAAACCGACCTAACTCCATCATGCCTAAAACGACCTGACTCAACCATGCCTAAACCGACCTAACTCAACCATGCCTAAACCGACCTGACTCCATCATGCCTAAAATGACCTAACTAAACCATGCCTATACTTGAATCCATCATGCCTAAACCGACCTGACTCCATCATGCCTAATCCACCTAGTTTCCACCCATATACATATAACAATGGAAATTAAAGCAACTACATCATCCATACCATAAATCCCATCATCTATACCAATGAAAGTATGCACATCAATACAAATGTACACTAATAAAAATACATAAAAGTATCTCAAAACTCTCATATACAACCTCACCATCTTTGGCACATAGGCCGGTATATGATAAAAATATCAAAAACCTCTCGTGTACATCCTCGCTATCTTTGGCATGCAGGCTGGTATATATAAAAAATATACAAAAATCTATACCCTGAACATATATGGTGACTAATCATCACCCCACCTAATTTCCAAACTAGTCTCATATATCTCCTCCTCCTCTCCTCCAGCCCAATGTCATGCCATCATCTCTCCATCCTCTATGGGTCTAGGTAATTCCTCTGTCGGTCCCGTAGTTGGGTAAGGCCTCCGTGAGCTAGTGGCATCTCTTTGACTTTACCTCTGGGTCGTCACCCCTATACGATCTGCACTATGTTTGCAAGATCCTCGCCTCTTACTTAAGGCCTACTTTACCCCGTACTCTGCATAAGAAGGGACGTCTATCCTGGTAGTACCTAGCCTCATTCACGACATCCTTGAATCTACCTATCGAACTATATGTGGCGTGTCATAGGTCTCATAGAAACCTACAAGCTCTACCTTGATACTTTGGTGGCCTCGGCCCCTGCACTGTGAACCCCGCCTCGCTATCTATACCATGGAACCTTAGCCCGCCGATGCCTTTACCATGAGACCCTATCCCTGAGCTTGAGGTGCTTTCTAGTGCTATGACTTGGGCCTGTAAGGTGATAATCTAAGTCTGTGTAGTGGCCAAATGGCCATGCAACCCTACTATATGTGCTTGTAGCGTGGCTACCCATCTCCCATCTCCATCTCCACCATTTACGGTGTCTATCCTTGTGTAATCTAGGCCTATAAAACCAAAACTGTTCCTATAATGTGGCAACCTCGTGCCTCGACCTTGTCATCTACCCTCGTACTACTTGTGATATGGGCTTGTAAAGTGGAAACCTCCCCTCAGTAAATTATCCCTTTAAATTGTAAGGGTAGCCAAGTCTGGCTACCCTAGCCTAGGTGGTGTTTCTTATATCCGGACTACCCACCAATGCATGTATCTATCTGTAACTCCAACATCATCAATCCGTCGATCCACCGCCTACTCCTCCTACCCTGGTCGAAACTATTGGCTATGGTAGAGGCATAGGTCTCTCCATGTCATCTCTCCTATACTGAGGGAATGATGGTGGCACATCCTGGGGCAGCCCAAACTACCACCTAACTCTATCAATAGGTATCATCTCGTGCTCACCGACATAACACCCCTCTATCCACCTCAGTAGTTGTAACTCATCCAACTCCACTGCCATCTTCTTGTATGAAGGGAATCCAACATACGACATTTAAATAATGTCCACTCTAGATAACCCCTCCAAAGACTCCACCTATAATATGCCACATCATGTATAGCCACAGCCTTGCGCTCTCCAACAACAGGCACCCATTTCTTATAGCCTACTCGAACTAAGCCCACCTCAAATACATCTAGCCAAGGCATACCAACTGGACACACACATATGATGCACTCATATGCCCAGTAGTGGAGAATAAAGGTGTAACACAAAGTGAACCTCTCGAAGCCTCTCATAGGCCCATAGATCCTTCTACAATTACACAAAGTATGTTGGTGCCTAAGAAAAATAGGTCCTATCCTCCATCATGTCATAGAGAACCCCCATTAGCACCCATGGGAATATCTCACCCTCCACATATGGTAGCGTAAAACAACACACCGCCTCCATATTCGTGGAGCACTAACCTCGTCTCCTCGTGATGGGCCACGTACATATCTCCATAACTCGGGCTCCCACTATAGAATCTCATCTCTGCCATCCCCTCTCCAAACACCATCAACATCAGCTCCTTTGATGCCTCAAAGGTAATAGAATAAACCTACTTCCCCACTATCGAACCACAAGATCCTATACATGTCCTCCAGGGTGACTATGATGTCACCCATAGGAAAATGAAATGTGATTATCGTTGAATCCCATCTGTCGATGAGTGCAACCATCAAGATTGATACCGAACTATGTTCTGTAGTGTCGACCTCAATCAGGTCAACATATGTAATGTGTCACCACTCCTCTTCCGTCATGCTACCTCGTACTATTTGTAATGTAGTGGTACTTTTTCTCTCATCCACAATCGGTCCCTAGCCTATACTCAACAAACCACACCATTATTAAATCTTGACCATACCTAACATATCACTTACCCGACTAACCTATTCCCAGATATTCTTATTATTTATTTCCCCACAACCCTAATGACCTACCCCTTTCCCCCATCCCACTTTCACACCCCTCAACTCATATCATATATACCTTTTACCCTACCTATTCTCAACACACTTACCTTTATACCTCACTACCTCTCTTTATCTTTCCCTCCCACCATAACCCTTTCTCGATCTTTTTTTCTCAAAATTTGACCAAAATCATTCAGTGATTACCGACATTGGTCCATAATGACTCGGCATCATTCACCTACTATTTGACCCATGTCAACTATAGCTGACCAATGTCACCACCCTTAATCGATGTCACCACTATTGCACCATCCAAACCCGCAAACCCTTCCCCCCATTTCTCAAAACTTTACCATTCTGACCTAAATACCTACCCTATCCTAAAAAAACCTCCACTACCTTTCTCCCTACCCCTATTTAACCCACATTGGACTTCCTACCCTTCCCTTTAATCAATTTTACTTACAAATTCAAATATAATACCTACCCAAAACTGTTTCTACCCAAACCAATTTCCACAAACTAGTTCAACTAAAAGTCATAGAACTAGACCAAATCTTACCTCATCTCGGTTCCATCGACATGGTGGTATATCTGGATGCTACACTGGTGGCCCACGCAACCCCTCTCCACCTCTTCCATGCCAAAATCCACTCCTTACCTCCAACCAATCCAATCAACCACACAACTCTCATGGACCTGTTTCCTAGCTCCTCTCACCAACTCATAATCTCCACCTTAGCTGTACAATGCCTTGTCCTTATCTCTAGGAAAAGTGCTACAAGGTCAAACGACTCTATCATTTTCTCAAAAGTCACAACACAACAATGATTCCGTAAAATACATAATTTTTATTTTATAAACCCAAATCAACTCGATTGAGGCCGGTCATATTTTTTCCTTAGAAAACCGATGTCGGTCACCAAATAACTAACATTGGTCAACCCTTATAGCTATTTTCCCTTGCTAAGATTACTTTTACCCACAACCATTAGTGCTCATGTAACATTCCCATTTTAAGACCTTAGAAACAAGGGATTTTTATTTTACACAATGTTATCTCATTCAAATAAAACATCATTTGGAACACACATTCCATGCCAATCAATCTCATAATAGATAACCATATGCAACTGTAATGACTCAGTAAATTACCGATCTCTCATTCCATGACTCGGTTACCAACCGATCTCTCATGTTTGTCTTAAAGTATAGAATAATTTATGTATACTACATATACTTGGTTTTCCTACCCTATTCCGGGTATTGAGTGATCTGTTTAAAGAACCTATCTGAATATTTGTTACCAATATTCATCTAAAATCACGTTTCTTTAAACTACGTGACATAGGAAAATGCAACCAGAAGCTAGTGATACTTTGGCCAAAGATTTTCAACATACTATTCATGTTAGTATTCCTAGACGACATACTCGTCAATTTAGAATACTTCCTTTAACTCACTCTCTACCGTTATTTAGAAGGGTCTTTACTCACTACCGTCAGGTCCACTTGCCCAAGGTTTGACCCTAGCCCAGGTTAGAAACATAATTTGTTATAGGAAGATGCTCATAATGTCTTAGGGTATATTGACATACTTGACCGACCTAAGTCAACCAAATGTGCCTAGGTGCCCTGAGTCATAGAAAGCTATTTTCTATTTCAAACATGCTACTTAACTTGTCCTAGAGAGAAACTAAGTTCAAGTCCAGATGTGTGTAGATCTAGATGAACAAATATGGAAGGGTGTTGCCACATGTCAACTGCAACACTATATCCTTGAGAATCCCTTGGTCTTCTCGAAGGTACAGTCCTGCAGTTGGCGTGTGCCAACATCCGTTAGAACTGATTCATCATGATGTACATACCCCTTGGTGGTCATTAATTCATAATTAAATTGGATTAAGATTTAGATTGCAACAACCATGCCTAACCCTAATTCCAATATTCATTAAGTTCTTTATCCATAATTAATCTGATTTGATATTGATAACTTCATTAACTCATGTTTGCATTGATGTTCAATAACTCAAGATAATAGACAAACTATCCTAAAAACAGGTGTAGCAAACATCAACAATTAATTTTTAATGCAACCTAGCTGTCCAAAGAAGGTGTATCATCCACCTGGGTTTAGCTAGTGTTTACTTTTTATAAACGAAGGACAAATATTAAAGATCATAACCACCATTCCTTATTATTTTTCATTCTTTTGAGAGAGGAAGAGTCTTCCTCATCATGGTTGGATGTTAGGGTTAACATAACCTTTTTATCATTCATCACTCATATAGTTTCATTATTAAAATATAGTTGTTTAGATAGAGAACGACTACTTTTACAACTTATCAAGTTTCACTTTAGTAAGGGAGATTTTACTATCCCCTTATTCCAACTTATCAATTGATAACAGTAATAGTATACAAACATATATAAATAATATCGATAGGATATCATTACTATTTCCTTCATACAAAGTACAAGAGAATTTACACCATAATTTGGAGTCAATCTCCAAACCTTTCAATTCATTGTGATAAAATATACATTTACAAGACTATGCATTTCAGGCATACTGCATGTCAATCAACATTAAGATCATAAAAGAACATAACTTTTCTTTTTCAAAACAACTCAAGAATGAATCGAAATTCTTTACAAAAGATCCAGACTTAAATAATCCAATACATCATAAAAGATTTTTCCTTCTTTTATCACTTACGAAGTCCATCTGCAAAAATTGCTAGCATGGGTCAGTTCATTGAACTGAGCATGATAAGCACTAAGCATTAAAACGAAGTGCATTCCACTAATTGTTCCATTAAAACAACTTTTCTTTAATGAAATAATTAATATATCATACAAATAAGCATAAGTAATAACAACTAGAAAAGAAGTACAAATAATGAGTCTGAATTAACTTTTAAGAAAAGAGCATAATATAAAATCAACATCTACTTTATTATGTCATATAAGAATTGACCCAATCAATTACTTATTTAAAACAACCACAAATGTTGTCATCAAATTATTTCATAATTCCTTCTGAATTGAAATATAGAATTTAATCTTTACTATGTAACTAAAAGAGTTACTTTCAACATAGTACACATTTGGGATGATTCATCCTACAACTTAAATAAATAAGAAGAAGAATCAATACATACTATCCATGATTTACCATTCATCTTAATGATAGAAAACAGTTCGAAAGTACACAACTGATTACCCACATAACTGATTCAATTCAAGGAAACCAATAAAAGGATTCAATATTAAAGAGACAACTTCTAATACAAGAATCCCAATCAATTCAGGAAGGGAGAGAGAATCAAAACATTCTACTTTCAAGCCTTAAATAAATTCTACATTATAGAATACATCATCTCGAGGATCTCAAACCATACGTTCTAAAAAATACGACAAGACTTACACAAGGATAATTTCTTCTCGTGTCCATCTAGGGAAGATTCATAATATGAAAGAGTGCAAAAAGAGGATTCCTTCCAATAAAAAAATCCAAATGGAGCATAACTCAATCAAAAAAAGAAGTCGGTCTAAACATGATTACGTTTTTCCATTCAATAGATGAGACTCAGCTATTCACTTTCCAAATGAATACATCAATTGACTTAATAAAAATAACTGAGATCAAGAAGATCAACGGGAATGATTGGGTTAATCCAGTACTTAAGAATGACAGTCCCAAAGTTACCTAAACATACAACTGTTTCCATGAACTTTCCACAGTTAAAGGAACTCAATAGGAAAGGTCCAATCAAGAATTCATTCACCTTAGTATTATCAATTGGATTCCAAATTCCAATTCAAACTCAAGATTTCTTTCACTAGTTCCCAAAAGAGAATAAAAATCAAACTCACAGTTTATAGAAAGCTACACTTCTAGTTCTGCTATGAATTCATACTTTATCAAACATTAATCTCAACACTATCTTGGTTCATTTATTCCACATTGTTTAAACACAAGTTCAAGTTCATTCTACAAAGAAAAGTATACAAAGATAATTCTAAGGCCAAAGTACAAAATCTGGATAAAATAAAATACAATCCACATGAGAAATCTACTGCTTTCTCCTTTTAAAGACCTAAATTCATTCAAATGAATCTAAAAGAGAATACTAAAACCCAACACCAGTATTAAGCTAAGCAAAGTTTCTATAATACTCACGAACTCAATAGTAACTGAAATCCCAACTACAAGGACTTACACAACTCCATACAAAAGAAACATATAGTTCGTGATCATAATGAAGAACAAATTATATGAAACAATCCTCGAACCAGAGGTACTAAATCCTTCCAAACAAGATTCAACTTACGAGAGTATTCAACTCTTCTCTCTTTTAAAAACCTAGAAATCAATTAAAAAGATTTGAAAGAGAGTATGAAAACCCAACACATGTTTAAGTCAAGAAAAGTTTCAACATTACACTTGAACTTGATTGAAACAGAAATCATAAAAAAATAACTTTCACAACTCCATCTAGAACATAAAGATTGAGACAGAGAAGGTAATTGTTCTAGTCAAATAACACAATAAGAAGTATGCACACAACATTTCCATAAAGTTTGACAACTAATTATTGAATGTTTCCATGAGTTCTAATTCACATCGAAGCGTAATTAATAATATAGTATCGAACCAGAGGTTCTATATCCTCACAACAAGATACAATTCCATAAAAGGTCCAACATCCTTCTAACAAAACAATTCAAAGACTTTCAAACAAGACACGGGTTACCCAGAGCAGAGGAGAGTAGAATATCCTCCCATGTTTACATGTCATTACATGTTCAAAGTAAACGGGACAGATCTAGGACACAAGCTCTACAATTCTTCCAAACACAAGATGTGTCAAGGACAAGATTCTAAAAGAGACTTAAATCAAAGCCATTAAATCCAGCTCTTTATTAGGAATTAATAGAATCTAATGTGGAATAATTCCTCAGAATCGTAATAATAAGAAGTATGAATAGAAATTACAGAAATGAAATATGCACAACATGAAGACAATATTTAATGTGTTCACCTAATGTGGGTTACATCCACTAAGAACACTTGCTCGCATTTTATAACAAGCCAACAATCTTCACAATTACAATAACCAGATCTTGTTTGGAGCTACACTCAACAAACTCTCTCAAATTCACACTTGAATTCACACACACTATTAACCTTCTCAAAACACACTCATATCAATCCTATTGTATGTCCATCTATTTATAAGTACATCATTAGGTAGCTAAAGAGGTAGTTTTACAAAACAATGGGTACCGAAAAAACTATGGGCCCAAAACCATCCCATAACGGTTACCCATTACTCATGGCTTAATAAAACACCCATGAAATAAGTATCCAAGTGTAACACATGGAAGGTGTACCAAACTCTAAAATGAAAATAGGATCCATAAACATAACACTCTTTTCGAGTAGATAGTCCGAATATGAGTTCAAACCACACAAAGCTTCGAGTACAATTTGAGAACAACACAAGCCTCAAATACAAGTTCAGAACAAAACACAAACCCTCGAACACAAGTTAAGAACAAACACAAGCCTTGAATACAAGTTCAGAAGAAAGCACAAAGTCTCAAACACAAGTTCAGAACAAACACAACCCTCGAATACGAGTTCCACATACATATCACCATTGAACTTGCATAGAGAGAACATCTAAAGACTAACATTATCATGCAATGGATTCATATCCAAAAACCGTAGAGAATCATTCAATCACGAAAGTAAATAACCAGACAAAACATGAAACCATTTATCTCATGAGAGTAGAGTTATTTTAATGAATCATTTAGAAGAAAGCAAGAAATCTTAATGGGCAGAGCCTATCATTCCTAATAGTGCTTCTGCCAATTTGAAGGAGACTTCCTACCGAGCTTCTAACTCCTTTTCTCCTCCAAGAAAGATCAAAAACCAAAAATCTCTTTCTCCAATGCCTCATATAATTTTCTTGGATTGAAAATAGACCAGAGAAACCAAAAATAGCCATAAAGTAAAAGTCAAACTGCTGGTTTGAATAACCAGATAGCTCCATGCAGAGCAAAATAAAAAGCATGCAAGACCAAACAACCTCCAACAAATCCGCCTCATTGTTTCAAAGATGGTTTGTATGCAAAATTTGAGGTTCATTAATGTAATTAATCCCCAATATCTCGCCTATCTCTCCTTGCCACCGCCTCCTAAAATTGGTGAAACCTATTACAACTTTAACATGCATTTCCAACTTTAGTGTAGACTCCATGTAAGTCTCACTAACTTAACATGCCTTTGCCAAAATTGGTTGTACTTCCCATTTATTCAAACAAATCAAATCAAAAAAATGCCTTTAGAACTGTCGCCAACATGCCATGCGACCCTAGGTCCCTTTCAATAGTTTAGGATAGATTTCCGTAACTTAGGTCATAACCTTAGGTTAGATAAAATTCACAACCAAATAGTATTAGGTATTAGGCTAAAAATAGCCTAGGATTACTCTAGGTTATTTCTTCCTTATTCCATTTTGCACAAAAACTTAGGTTAGGACACCATCCCAACAAAATAGAATATGAAGCTTAGGTTAGATTGTCACATGAATAAGTAGACATAGCTAGGAAGTAGGTGCATTTACCTTAGTTAGAATACCATTAGGATAATCCCTTAGGTTTAGGATTTATATTTTGTTCATAGTCATGAAGCATGCTTCGTTCCGCTTACGCTATTAAATGTATTGAAGAGATCAATCCCAAAGATCCGACCACAAACATACAACCGAATGCATGCCCGATCTTCCAAGACCAAAGAATTTGTAACATACAAAAATTTCAGTCCGCTACATCTCTCAACCTATGAATGTCAGTTACCATTCAGTCTGGTAAGGAGATTTAAAACATTCCTTGGATCACTGGAATTGATCCAAGGATGAGTCAGTTAAAGAGATAAGTTTGCAACCCTCAAAACCAGATTGCAACTCACCTATCAGAAGTGAAAATGGATTATTGCAAGCCATATCATTTTAGTCTAATGAATCCAAGAGTAGAAATGATTTATCCATAACAAGCATGATTTTTAACAATCAAGGGAACACACCTCATTCAAGAAAATCACATGCCAATGCTTGCAATGCAAAAGAGAAATATAACAGTTTGTCAAAGGTGTTACATACTTCCCTCCTAAAAAGAATCATTATCCCGATGATTATCTTATTTTGACCATTGCATTAAGGACAATCAATTCATTCACATTCTTAACATAAGTTTGCAACAATATCAAAATTTAAAGTTCCAGAAATCAGCATTCACATAGTTGCTTATTTAAAAATAAATAGTTATCTGCCCAAAACTGGCAAGACTTATTGACATATAAAGATAAAATCACAAATTTTTATCAGTCATCATAGTCAATTCTATTCAAATAAATATGGAAAAGTAGTTTTCATATCTTCCATATTTTCCCAGGTTACACTTTCTTCGTTAAACTGGTCCCACTGGACCTTGCATTGACTTAATTCACGATTTCTTAAATGCAACGGCAAGTTTCCAACACTCATAAGGGTTTAACCATGATTATTCCTGGGTCTTGGACCTGCAAGGAATTCCAATTTAACACATGTGATAAATCTGAAATGTATTTCTTAAGCAAAGAAATATGGAAAACATCATGCATTCATGACAAAGTAGGAGGTAGTGCTAAATGGTAAGCTACAGGGCTGATTACTTCAACTATTTCAAAAATTCCCACGTAACGAGGTGATAACCTGGAAGACTTGCCAAAAGTTATAGAGATCTTTTTTAGTTTAACCTAAAGAAATACCTTCTCATCAAGTTCAAATTTCCTATCAACCCACTTAAATCAACATAACTCTTTTACCTATTTGCTGCTTCTTTCAAGCATTCACGAATAATTTTAACTTGTTGTTCCATTTCTGTAAGGATTTTAGGTGCAATTACCTCTCTATCCTCAATGTTGTCTCAACTAATGGTGAAGCATTTTCTTCTATATAGTGCTTTGAAAGGTGCCATCTTAAGAGAGGCATGATATGTGTTATTATAAGCAAACTCAACTAGTGGAAGGTACTCTTTCCACTTATACTGCTGATCCATACAATACATTCATAACATATCATCTAAAACTTGATTAATCTGTTTTAGTTTGTTCATCCATTTCGGATTATACACAAAACTAAAATTCAACTTAGTTCCTAGAGCTTCATTAAGTGTTTTTCAAAACCTTGAAGTCATTCTAGGATCTCTATCAGATATGATTAATTCAAGTAATCCATGTAATCTGAAAATTTCATGTACAAATATCTTTGCCAAAATAGGAGAATCATCCTTCGATTACCAACAATAAATTGTTCTACTTTTTTAGTTTATCAACAACTACCAAAATAACATCATGTTTATTTTTTGACATAGGCAATCCTTGTACAAAATCCATGCTTATTACTTGCCATTTGTACTTTGCGTATGCTATGAGGATACAATAAACGACTAGGTGCATATGTTCAAATTTTAACGCATTAACATTATAAACAATGCGTCACAAAATCAATAACATCCTTTTTCATCCCCTTCCATAAATATTGTTGTCTTATATCGAAAACATCTTTATAATACTAGGGTGTCCAGAAAAAGGTGAATTGTGAAATTTTGCTAACAATTTCTTTCTTAAATCATTTAGCGAAGGTATGTATATTTTATTTGTAATTCTTAAGATTCCTTCATTATCAAAGTGAAAACACTTATACCTCACATCATTTGGATCTGCAGCAAGCGTTGTTTTTACTTGTTGAAAGTAAGAATTAGATTCCATGACACTTTTTACTTCATCCTTAAACTGATTTCTCAATGTTATAAGAGCATAAATGTGCTTCCTACGACTTAGAGCGTTAGCCACTCTGTTTTCCTTACCTTTGATGTAATTGATGTCAAAATCATATTGAGACAAAAACTCTAACCATCTTCGTTGTCTTGCATTTAGATTTGGCTGAGTGAAAATATACTTCATCCCAAGATGATCAGTTTTTAATTCAAAATGTTTACCAAGTAGGTAATGCCTCCAAACTTGTAGTGCATGAACAATGACATCAAGCTCTAAATCATGTGGAGCAATATTCAACTCATGTAACTTTAGTTTTCTACTTTTGTAAGCTATGACATGATCATTTTGTAACAAAATACCTCCTAGACCTTCCCTAGATGCATCCATTACAACAATAAAGTCTCCATTAGGGTCTGGTACTACTAGAATAGGTGCTGAAGTTAACTATTCCTTCAAAGTTCTGAATACAGATTCACATTTCTCATTCCAAACAAACTTTTTATCCTTTTTCTGTAATGAAGTTATTGGTGCAACCACTTTAGAAAAATCTTTTACAAATTTTCTATAGTAACCAGCAAGCCCCATGAAGCTTCTAACTTCATGTACATTATTTGGTGTAGGCCACTTAGTTATAGCTACAATTTTAGAAGGATCTACAACAATTCCATTCTTACTTATTACATGTCCCAAATAGTGCACTTCTGTGTCATAGAAAGAACATTTAGATAGCTTACCATATAACCATCTCCTTCTCAAAATTTCCAAAACTATCTTCAAATGCTCATGGTGTTCCTCAATACTTTTAGAATATATGAGAATGTTTTCCAAGAATACGAACACAAATTTTTCCAAGTATTCTTTGAAAGATACTATTCCTTAAATTCATAAAAGCTGTAGGTGCATTTTTTAATCCAAAAGGTAGAAATGAGAACTCATAATGTCCATACCTTGTTTTGAAAGATGTTTTATGAATGTCCTCATCCTTAATCCATACTTGATGATATCCGGATCTAATATCTATCTTAGAATATATTGATGCTCCATGCATCTAATCAAATAGATCATTAATTCTAGGGAGTGGGTATCTATTCTTTATTGTTGCTTTGCTTAGCATTCGTAATCAATGCACAATCTAAGTGTTCCATCCTTTTTTTCACAAAATTACTTGGTGCTCCCCAAGGTGAAACAATCGGTCTAATCAAACCTTTAGACAAAATTTCTTGCAATTGAGCCTTAATCTCTACTAATTTCTAGGCTTGATTTCAATTATGAAGTCAAATTCCCTTTTGGGCGAGAAGACCAGTAACTCTTTCGAAACACGCCACGAAGTTTTGTAACAGTGCATATCATTCCACGAAATCGTTGTTCTCTTCAACAATTTCTGCAATCTTTCTTGTGTATAAGGTATAACCTTTATTTTTGGCCTTTTTAAGTTGCATAGTTGGCAATTTCCTAACAGAAATCTCATGTATCACACCTTGAATCTCTGTTATTTTCTGCAGGTCATCTAAACAACTAATATGTTTTTCAAAATAGTCCACTTTTGCCTTATGTTCAGCTAACCAATTAACACCTTTGATTACATCATAAGACCCCAAAGGTGCAACGTAAAGATCAACTTCAATGGAAAAACTAGGTAAGTCAGTGACTGCTTTGCTCCAAAAAGACACATACTAATTGTATGAGCATCATTGTTTCCATAATGTACACCCATGTTTTATCCATGTTTCCATCTTTTCTTTTTAGTTTTAATGCTAACTTATTAAAAATTAAACATTTAGTAGCTCCGGTATCAAAGAGAATAGTTATAGGTATGCCAAATAACTTACTTGAAACCTCAATGGGTGTGGCCTATTTTTCACTTGCTTGTCGGCCATCTTTGCAGCATGTATCTTGTGCTATTGATTATTATCATCCTTTTCTAAAGGACATTAATTTGCGTAATGATCTTTGCCACGGTTATAACATCCTCCTACGTGTCCCTTTCTAGGCTCAAATTTATTTCCAACCTTAGAATTATCACTCGACCTTCATAGGACTTACATGTCATTATTATTATTCTTGACAAAGTTGATTCATGTATTACTAGTAGACTTATTTGTTATTTCTTTCTTATTATTATCGTGAGAAAACTTACTTTTCATTCCAAATTTCTTCCATGGTACTTTCTTAGGTGCAAGAGATGATGAAGATGAGTTGGGGAATTTGTTCCTTACTTCCTCTTTATGAGGAGAAATTGTCTTCAATTTTTGTTCCTGCCTTATGGATTTTTCAACAACCCCTTCCATCATGGCTGGGTTGTGAACATCCACCTCTCCTCCTATAACGAGATTCAATCCCATGATGAATTTCTGTATCCTGAACTTCTCGTCAGTTTGATACTAAGGTACATACTTAAGGAGTTTATTAAACCGCTCCCAATACTCATTTCTGATTATCTTTCCTTGAGCTAAGTTACGAACTCGGTCATTTTCGATCATAATAAAGTTGTGGTAGACAACGTTTCCTAAAGTAACCTTTAAATTGATCCCAAGTGATATTAGTTTCATCAATATTTAACTCATCTTTATGATTTGTCCCACCATGAAGATGCCTCATGGGAAAGCTGATATGCTCCCCATATTGCCTTTGTTTCTTCCGAGAAATTCCTTATGTGGTGCTATCAAACTTGGGTGGAATTATCATTTTTATATCATTAGTAAGTTCAGCTACCACCTAGCCTTTTTTTCTCGGGATGATTAGGTATGTTCACATTGTTATTATCAACACCTAAATTGGCATTGTCCTGAGGAGGTGGTTGATTATTATTACCAACATCTTCTTCCTCCTCATTGCCCATTACTTGTTGTTCAAGTACATCCAAATGATCCCTTATGTTCAACAAGGTAGAAAGGATCTCATTGTTTTTTGGGCGATTCTTGCTCCTTCCTCTAGTGGAGGATTATTTACAACATATCCTCTTGTTCTAACCATTTTCTATTAATAAGAAAATTTAAGTTTCATCATTATGGACACAATAGGTCCAAGAGCTGCAACCTTTAGCTCGATACCAATATGTAACATTCCCATTTTAATACTTTAGAAACAAGGGACATTTTTTTTTACACAATGTTCTCTATTCTAAATAATACATCATTTAAAAAACACATTCCATGCCAATCAGTCTCATAACAGATAACAATATGCAGCTGTAATGACTCGGTAAATTACCAATCTCTCATTCCATGACTCGATTACTAACCGATCTCTCATGTTTGTCTTAAAGTATAGAATAATTTATGTATACTACATATACTTGGTTTTCCTACCCTATTCCGGGCACTAAGTGATCTGTTTAAAGAACCTATCTGAATATTTGTTACCAATATTCATCGACATCACGTTTCTTCAAACTAGGTGACATAGGAGAACGTAACCAACATCTTTTGATACTTTGGATAAATATTTTCAACATACTATTCATGTTAGTATTTCTAGATGACATACTCGTCAATTCGAATAAGTCCTTCACCTCACTCTACCTTGTTATCTAGAATGGTCTTTACTAACCACTATCAATCCACTTGCCAAAGGTTTGACCTTAGCTCGGGTTAGCAACATAATTTGTTATAGGAAGACGCTCATGATGACTTAGGGTATATGGGCATACTCGACTGACCTAAGTCGATCGAATGTGACTAGGTACCCTGAGTCATAGAAAGTTATTTCCTATTTCAAACATGCTAGTTAAATTTTCCTAGAGAGAAACTAACTTCAAGTCCGGATGTGTGCAGATCTAGATGAACAAATACAGAAGGGTGTTGCCACATGTAAGCGCAACATTTTATCCTTGAGAATCCTTGGTATTCTCAAACGTGATCCTATAGTTGGCGTGTGCCAACATCCGTTAGAACTGATTCATCACGATGTACATACCCCTTGGTGGTCATTAATTCATAATTAAATTAGATTAAGATTTAGATTGCAACAACCATGCCTAACCCTAATTCCAACATTCATTAAGTTCTTTATCCATAATTAATCTGATTTGACATTGAGAACTTCATTAACTCATGTTTGCATTGATGTTCATAACTCAACATAACAAGCAGTTATCCCAAAAATAGGGCAGCAAACATCAATGTTAATTTTTAATGCAACCTAGCTGTCCAAAGAAGGTGTATCATCCACCTAGGTTCAACTAGTGTTTACTTTTATAAACAAAGTACAAAGATTAAAGATCATAACCACCATTCCTTTTATTTTTCATTCTTTTGAGAGAGGAAGAGTCTTCCTCCTCATGGTTAGATGTTAGGGTTAACATAACCTTTTTATCATTCATCACTCATATAGTTTAATTGTATATCTAATACATATTTCATTATTAAACTATAGTTGTTTAGATAGAGAATGACTACTTTTACAACTTAACAAGTTTCACTTTAGTAAGGGAGATTGTACTATCCCCTTAATCCAACTTATTAACTGATAATGGTAATAATATATAAACAGATATAAAAATATCGATAGGTTATCATTACTATTTCCTTCATACAAGGTATAAGAGAATTTACACCACAATTTGGAGTCAATCTTGAAACTTTTCAATTCATTGTGATAAAATATACATTTACAAAACTATGCATTTCAGGCATATTGCATGTCGATCAACATTAAAATCATAAAAGAACACAACTTTTCTTTTTCAAAACAACTCAATAATGAATCGAAGTTCTTTACAAAAGATCCAGACTTAAATAAGCCAATACATCATTTAAAAAATTTCCTTCTTTTATCACTTACGAAGTCCATCTGCAAAAATTGCTAGCATGGGTTAGTTCATTGAACTGAGCATGATAAGAACTAAGCATTAAAACGAAGTGCATTCCACTCATTGTTCCATTAAAACAACTTTTCTTTAATGAAACAATTAATATATCATACCAATAAGCATAAATAATAACAACCTTAAAAGAAGTACAAATAATGAGTCTCAATTCACTTTTAAGAAAAGAGCATAATATAAAATCAACATCTACTACATTATATCATATAATAATTGAACCAATCAATTACTTATTTAAAACAACCACAAATGTTGTCATCAAATTATTTCGTAATTCCTCCGAATTGAAATATAAAATTTAATCTTTACTATGACTAAAAGAGTTACTTTCAAGATAATACATATTTGGGATGATTCATTCTACAACTTAAATAAATAAGAAGAAGAATTAAAATAGACTATCCATGATTCACCATTCATCTAAATGATAGAAAATAGGTTCAGAAAGTACACAACTGATTACCCACATAACTTTTTCAATTCAAGGAAACCAATAAAAGGATTTAACATTAAAGAGACAACATCTAATACAAGAATCCTAATCAATTCATGAAGGGAGAGAGAATCAAAATAGTTTACTTGCAAGCCTTAAATAAATTCTACGTTATAGAAGATATCATCCAAGGATCTGAAACCATACATTCCAAAAATCAAGGCAATACTTACACAAGGATAATGTCTTCTCGTGTCCATCCAGGGAAGATTCATAATATGAAAGAGTGCAAAAAGAGGAGTCCTTCAAATAAAAAAATCCAAATGGAGTGTGACTCGACTCAAACAAAGCAAATGCGTCGGTATAAACATGATTACGTTTTTCCCTTAACGAATGACTCGCTTGTTCTCTTTCCAATCAATACATCAATTGACTTAATACAAAATAACTGAGATCAAGAAAGATCAACAGAACGATTGGGTTATTCTAGTACTTAAGAATGATAGTCCCAAAGTTTCCTAAACATACAACTATTTCCATGAACTTTCCACAGTTAAAGGAACTCAATAGGAAAGGTCCGATCAAGAATTCATTCACCTTAGTATTATCAAATGAATTCCAAATTCCATTTCAAACTCAAGAGTTCTTTCGCTAGTTCCCAAAAGAGAATACAAAATCAAACACACAGTTTATAGAAAGAAACACTTCTAGTTTCCCCTATGAATTCATACTTTATCAAACAACAATATCAACACTATCTTGGTTCATCTATTCAATGTTGTTTAAACACAAGTTCGAGTTCATTCTACAAAGAAAAGTATACAGTATAGTCCCAAGGCTGAAGTACAAAATCTGGACAAAACAAAATACAGTCCACAAGAGAAATCTATTCCTTTCTCCTTTTAAAGACCCAAAAATTCATTCAAATGAATCTAAAAGAGAATACTAAAACCCAACACCAGTATTAAGCTAAGAAAAGTTTCTATAATACTCCTAAACTCAATCATAACTAAAATCCCAACTACAAGGACTTACACAACTCCATACAAAAGAAACATATAGTTCGTGATCATAATGAAGAACAAATTATACGAAACAATCCCAAACTAGAGGTACTAAATCCTTCCAAACAAGATTTAGCTTACAAGAGAGTATTCAACTCTTCTCTCTTTTAAAAACCCAAATCAATTAAAAAGGATCTAAAAGAGAGTAAGAAAACCAAACACATGTTTAAGTCAAGAAAAGTTTCAACATTACCCTTGAACTTGACTGAAATAGAAATCAAAACAAAATAACTTTCATAGCTCCATCTAGCACATAAAGATCGAGACAGAGAAGGTAATTGTTCCAATCAAATAACACAAGAAGAAGTATGCACACAACATTTCCATAAAATTTGAGAACCCATTATTGACTATTTTCATGAGTTCAAACTCACATCGAAGCGTAAGTAATAATACAGTATCAAACCAGAGGTTCTATCTCCTCACAACAAGATACAACTCCATAAAAGGTCCAACATCCTTCTAACAAAAATTCAAAGACTTTCAAATAAGACACAGATTACCGAGAGTAGAGGAGAGTAGAATATCCTCCCATGTTTACATGCCATTACATGTTCAAAGTAAATGGTATAGTCTGGGATAGAAGCTCTATAATCCTTCCAAACACAAGATGCATCCAGGAGAAGATTCCAAAAGAGACTTAAATCAAAGCCATTAAATTGAGTTCTTCTCGAGCAGAAAGTCCCGAATATGAGTTCAAACTACAAAAATATTTGAGTATAAGTTTAGAACAACACAAGCCTTGAATACAAGTTTTGAACAAAACACAAAGCCTCAAACACAAGTTCAGAACAAACACAAGCCTCAAATACAAGTTTAGAACAAAAAAAAATCCTTGAACACAAGCTTAGAACAAACACAAGCCTCAAATATGAGTTCCACATGCATATCACCATTGAACTTGTGTAGAGAGAACATCCAAAGACTAACATTATCATGCAATGGATTCATATCCAAAAACCACAGAGAGTCATTCAATCATGAAAGTAAATAACCAGACAAAACATGAAACCATTTATCTCATGAGAGTAGAGTTATTTTAATGAATCATTTTGAAGAAAGGAAGAAATCTTAATGGGTAGATCCTATCATGCTTGATAGTGCTTCTGTTAATTCAAAGGAGACTTCCAGCCGAGCTTCTAACTCTTTTTCTCCTCCAAGAAAGATAAAAAACCAAACATCTCTTTCTCTAATGCCTCATATACTTTCCTTGGATTGAAAATAGACCAGAGAAACCAAAAATAGCCACAAAGTGAAAGTCAAATTGTTGGTTTGAAGAACCAGATAGCTCCATGCAGAGCAAAAATTGCAAGGCATGCAAGACCAAACAACCTCCAACAAATCCACCCTCATTGTTTCCAAGATGGTTTGCATGTAAAATTTGAGGTTCATTAATGCAATTACTCCCCAATCTCCCACCTATCTCTCCTTGCCACTGCCTCCTAAAATTGGCGAAAGCTATTTCAACTTCAGCATGCATTTCCAACTTTAGTGAAGACTCCATGTAAGTCCCACTAACTTTACATGCCTTTGCCAAAACTAGTAGTACTTCCCATTTATTCAAACAAATCAAATCAAATAAATGCCTTTGGAACCATTGCCAACATGCCATGTGACCCTAGGTCCCTTTCAATAGTTTAGGATAGATTTCCATAACTTAGGTTATAACCTTAGGTCAGATAAAATTCACAACCAAATAGTATTAGGTATAGGTTAAAAATAGCCTAGCATTACCTTAGGTTATTTCTCCCTTATTCTATTTATCACAACTTAGGTTAGGACGACATCCCAACAAAATATAGTATGAAGCTTAGGTTAGATTGTCACATGAATAAGTAGGCATAGCTAGGAAGTAGGTACATTTACCTTAGTTAGAATACCTTTGTTAGGATAATCCCTTAGGTTTAGGATTTATATTCCCTTCATAGTCATGAAGTAGGCTTCATTCCGCTTATACCATTAAATGTCCTGAAGAGATCAATCCCAAAGATCCAAGCACAAACATACAACCGAATGTAGGCATGATCTTACAAGACCAAAGAATTTGTAACATACAAAAGTTCAGTCTGCTACGTCTCTCAACCTATGAATGTTAGTTTACCATTCAGTCCGGTAAGGAGATTTAAAACATTCCTTGGATCACTAGAATTGATCCAAGGATGAGTCAATTAAAAGAGATAAGTTTGCAACCCTCAAAACCAGTTACGACTCACCTATCGAAGTGAAAATGGATTATTGCAAGCCATACCATTTCGGTCTAATGAATCCAAGAGAAGAAATGATTTATCCATAACAAGCATGATTTTCAACAATTAAGGGAACACACCTCACTCAAGAAAATCACATGCCTACACTTGCAATGCAAAAGTGAAATATATGAGCTTTTCAAATGTGTTACGAGATCAAACACCTTTTATCCTTACAGACACCTATTGAACCATACCTATAAGCCCAAACTACCCCTACATTTCCTTAGTTACACCTTGGGATTTATTATTTTACCTATACCTAGACCTTACCTATGCCATGACCTATTTTCCCGACCCCAACCTTCTCGGTGTGACCATTGACGTTATGTCCTCGTTATACCTTGCAATGTTATTACCTATGTTGTTTTGGCCTAACAACCATACCTTTCTATTTGTGTTTTGTTTATCGACCAAACCTTTGGTGTACGAACATACCTAAACGTTCCTAAACTTGACCCACGTTGTGTTTTCGGACCATACCCTATACCTTGGATACCCGAGCACTTCACCCTTTTTTGGATAAACCTATCGACCTTGACAATGTAGAGTTTGCAAGCTCTTCAACTTGGTACCGCATTACAATCTATAGGTCGTGTGTGGTTGATTTTCATTTCCCATTACGATTACGGATTGTGGCCTATTACCTATTACCCAAGTTCACCACTACGTTTCCCCACCTACCTTCACTTCCACCGACTACACATTTATCAATCCACTCACTGATTTCGTATTACACCTCATAAGTGCCTTGTTTGAGGGGGTCACCTTCACCCAAACTTGGGAAAATCACTTCTTGTTTTTGTTAGCATAGCTTACCAATACAAGCTACACAAAAAAGGGGAAAAATGTAGACACCAAATTGAGGTCACAATCCCCCTTTACCCCACATGTATATTAATTTAATTTCCTGAATTAAATTAATTCCCATGCTCACAATATTCATTACTTAATTACCTTAATTAAACTACTTTCCACCTCACCTAGACACCTCACTCTGCCACCTCATCTAGACACCTCATCATAAACCTATTCTTAGCATGTTTCCCTTTTACTAAGACTCAATATCCACTCACAATAACTAACTAATACTTAGTTCAACCTTAAAATCACATGCCTATTCTTCCTCTAACCACATTCTCGCTTATCTAAGCGCAACATTCTGATTTGATCCATGAGAATGAGACGAGCTATTCAAAAAGATTGCCAAGATCTATCATTTTTGGTAAACCTAGGATTTCCCAGGCTTAATTGATGTCGGTCAGCCTAAACTAACATTGGTCACCCTAAACCATCGTCAGTTACCATATATCTACTTTAGTAACCTTGTTTGTGAGGTTACAAGAATTATTCAAGTCTTGGATAAGAGAGATATGCATGCAAGCATGCACTGCACTAGAGCACTCTTGCACACCCGAAAGCTTTGAACTAATAACCAAACACCGATATGAAAGGTAAGGATTCATATTAACATTCCAAGAAGAAATGTTGCAATACTAACCACTAGTTCCATAGATCAACCATCACCTTCATCCAACCACCAGGTGTGTAAAACACCAGTAAGTACATTTTTACTTTCACCTTTCCATATTTATTTAGATTAGATTCTTCATCTCTATTTGAGAGTTCTAATCTTCTTTGCATCCCATCCCCTCTCACCTCCTGTCAATCCCTTTACCTAACCACCTACAACCTTCTAACCTCCCATACTTAACTCCAAACACCTCTGACTACCCCTAGCATTGTCATCTACCTCCCCATTATCTGTCCATTCCCTAGGCAATCCTAGAGAATCACCAAAACCCACCCTCACTAAGTTTCTACCATCCCGACCCTACCAATGCTAGTTAACCTAAACCATCGTCAGTTTCCTCTCAACCGGCATTAGTCATACCATACCAATGTCGGTCTCTATGTCTGGTAAACCTTCCTATAATAGCAACCTCATACCATTCATCCAAACAACCCAAATCACCTAAAGCTTGACCCTGACCTATCCCAACCACTTTATTTACCTATTTGACTTTCAGATCTGATCCTAACCTAGCCTGTTAGATTAGATTTGTTTATTGTACTTGAATGAGATACCTAAATCATATCAACTATAGTAGGACATTATTGGTTCATATTATTTATTACATTAAGTTGTTTTAAACAATGGATTGACAACCATATAGGAAGTATCACACTTCCCAGATCTAACATACGCTAGGCAGTCCACCGACATATATTGTTTAATATTCCTTTTTGGTCTTATTTTTATTCACGGGCATTTCCTCCTAACAAAAAGGAAGTTCTCACAGGTCATCATTGGATCGGGAAATCGGGACGCACACACTCTACCTTCCACCTTCATTCATAGGTATTCTTCCTCACCCATACCTTATCTATTTTTTTCTTACGTACGCATACTATTCGGTGAAACACTTCATGATAATTCAACATCGGTTGGCATCTTGCTAATGTCGAATAGAAAATCAACATATCTCTTAGGCTGCCTGGAGGCTAGACATGAAAATCTATGTGATTAAATTGGGCCTCTAGAGGAGGGGTGATGTGAATTAGATGGCTAAGGCCTAACGCTTCTAAAAAATTTGCTCAATACGTAGATGAGTTCTTCAAAAATCCAAAAATGAAATGTGAAAGAAGGTCTTGGTCAAATCTGTAATGAGATCATATGCCCCTACTAGTTTGGGAGCCATCAGTGTATCATCGACATAGAAGGATAGATAGGAAGAGGTTGTGAAGAGTAATATTGGGTACATGTTATTGTGTTAAATTCATGTTTAGTTTCTAGCTCCACTAAACCCACAATCTTGGTTTGATTCTGACCATCTAAAGGAGGATCAAATAGACGCCTCATGATTTTTGTTTCCAACAGGAATCCCCTTGTTAGTCCCATGAGGATTGAACTTTCCATTCTTAGGACACATTGGAAGGGGTCCCTATAAACCCCAAAGGTATAATTTGGAGGAAAATGGGTCCCATGTGAACCTTTTGCGTTGGTTCCATAGGATTAGCCAAAAACATCTCAACAAAGAGTTGAATTTTGTCTTCTAAAAGTCTTTGTATAAATTTATTGCAATAGTGGCACGCACAAGCATCATGTCCTATAACCCTATGGAAACCACAATATAAATTAGGATCATAGTCATGAGGTCTTTGATTCTGGTTCTATTGTGGTCCATAGTTTCTATTGTTGTACTATTGTTGGTTGTTAAAGTTGAAGTTCACGGGCCTCTAGCCTTGGTTTTTATATTGGTTTGGAGATCAAATCTGGTATTGAACAAAACCTTGGGCCTGAACTTGCTAAGGTGGGGGATGAGGATGACTAAAGTCCACCACATTAACAAAAGGAGTGAAGTTGTTACTCTTTTGATTGTTGGTATTTATGTTATTATTAATGTTATTTGTATTATTGGTTCTGGAAACATTTGGCTTCTTAGATTGGTTGGTTACGTTGTTGTCGTAGCACTTCGGTTCTTATTAAGGACTTTAGGTCTTTGGTTATTATGGTTTGAACCGTTTGGGTAGTTTGAACTACCCTGAGAGGGGTTGACTAGTCTCCCATTAGAACCATACATCTTTTGGCCACTATCAACCACTGCTTGGTCAATGTAGAGAGTACCCTCCAAGACCTCTTCATAGGTTCTAAGGAAAAACTTTTGAACCTATTCTTTTGTTTCTCGATTCGAGAGAATGAAGGAACAAGTCAAAAAGCTCTGTTTGGTCCATGTTTGGAGAACTAGCTGAGGAGTAGAGGACTTGCCACCATCTCTGAATGAAATAGGTAGTGGATTCATTATGCTCTTTCTTGATATGAAGTAATTCTATTATTCCTATTCGTAAGAGTTTTTCATATCAAAATCCTTTATAAACTTAAAAACAAGTTTTTAAACGAATGAATCGATGCTTTTGGTATCCTGTAATACTAGTTGAGAACAATATCCTAAAGGGTCTTGGGGAATATTTTAGCTATAACTACGTCCCATGGGAATAGATCTCTCGATGGCGATTGCGTATTTTTTGATATGCACATCTGGGTCCCCCTCCCCCTTGAACTTTGGAAAGTCGAAGCGATCGAAGGAAACATTATGATTTATATGGTAAATTCAAGGGGATCCTTGAGATATTCAATATATGTGCCTAATGCATAAGATTCTACCATGGACAACCCTTGATGGGGAAGTGGGGGAGGAATAAGAGGCTGATATGGCATGACATAAGCATTCATAGGGGTGTAAGGCATCCCCTAAGGCTGAGTATATGACCTGGAAAAGGAAAACATAACCCCCTATGGTGATTTAGAATACATGTGGAGGTACCGAGGGACATTATTTTAGTATGAAGTAGAAGGTGTGAAATCAGGAAATGTCACATTCCTAGTTGGAATGGAATTTGAGAACACACTTCCGGTTGGTGCATGTGGAGGGTGCCCATACAAAGTGTGAGAGGGCATACCTAACATGCCCGATCTGGTAAGAAGGTCTCTAGGTTTGGGAAAACCCATGTAAACCAGAGGAGGTGAAGGTGTCAGGGCACATAACCAATGTTTTTTAAATTGCGGGGGATATTTCCTTGCCATGCAAAAGGTGTAGCACGAGGAGGTTGGGAAAGCTCTAGTTCCCTAACTCTATCCACTAATTTCAAAATTACATCACCCACAGATGGTGTTGCATTTGATTTAGGAACATTTTGGGTCTGGTTGGGAAGCAAAGGCACATGATGTCCTATTATAGATTGATCCTTAAGAGGGCACCCCTCTTTGGATGTATTACCTATTATAAGAGGATGTATAGAAGAGTTGTTATGAAGAAGAACATCAATGTACTCTTGCATCTGGTCTAAGGACTGGTATATTGCATTAAGATGCTCATCACTTCAAGTGAAGTGTGCTAGGAGTTCATCATTTGGCAATAGGTAAGATGGGAGTGAACCATATTACATGCTAATTAGTGGTCTAAATAGGACCCGAGGATTAGATCCTTTCTCTCATGTGAATGTCATGTTGTTTGAACCAGAGAGCTCAGGTTGTGGGCTATATGTAGGTTGATCAATCTCCTTAATCTTGGTCTATTTTTGACACCTTGAGGAGGAGGATTTTGAGGGAAGGTAAATTGGATGATTAATTTTCAGCCCACTACATAATGAGGATGTATGTTACATACCCATGTGGTAATAATATGCTTCAAGACCCAAAATGGGCCTGTCATATTCCTAACCCAACATATTCGGGGGTATATAAATACCCGTAGAATAATGGGAGAGGATAAGGATGGATGAAAGAAGGTAGAAACAATGGAAATGAAAAGGAACTAGTCCTTCACATTGGGTTCACCAATTTTGTATGACTGAAAATCAACATGTGACTTTTAGGCACACTTGACCTCCCGAGGTCATGCCAGGATAGCTGATGTAGAATGGATAAATGGCTATGTGGAAGCTATATAAGGTGAATGGGATAAATGTGAATAATGAAATATAAATGCAATCTGATTTCTGTATGGCCACTAATGGAATTTTCTCGTGTAAGGAAGAAAAATCATGTCTTACCTGCGTAGGTGAGATGGAACGGTCTAAGATGATGAAAGCGCGTAAATGGTGGTCAATATATAGATCACAAAAATAATCTCAAAGGGTTGTGGAAAGTGTGTGAAATTTCATGCCTTTTCCTCGTAGAATTTTCTAAAAAGGTCATGGGATCACAAGAGTGAAACGTGTGAAGAAGACAAATGAGTGGATGTGGGAACTATTTTTTCCCAGGATGGTTCAAAAAACTTGTAAGAATTTTCTATTTCAGTCTTGATCTTTGCTATCGGTTAGGAAATGATGGCAGGTTTAAATGGTGTGGACCAAAAAACCAAAAATCTAAGGCCTATGTCTATTTCTCGTGTGTAAGTAAGATGTGTTCGTTTGTGGGACTTGATCATCGCATACGTAATATCTCAATTGTTGAGGGTCTAGAATGGTCATGTGGGATGTTAAAACTATCAAACTAGAGAAGCAATAAACTCACAAAGTATCCATCAAAGGCAAGGTTGATGTTTAAACCTAGGCCAACTAAGAACATGTGGGGAATTGTATTACTTTCCATATAACGAGTCTTTGTTCCTAATTTAAAAAATGGAAACAACCAAATTTAAATCAACTCAATTCAATTACTTTCCTTGAATTAATTAAATCTATGTGTTGCCAAAACTAATTAACAAAGGAACAACTAATTTAACAAACTAAACAAATCTATTCTAATGTTTTTTTCTTTTCAATTGAATAATGGAAATGCAATGAATAAAACAAACTAATTAAACTAATCTAATATTTTTAGATTTTTATGATTTCTGAAACAAATAAAAGAAATCTATAGAAGAAATACAAAGAAATTGAAATTACCTCTACAATAATATTAACAATGACAAGTGAATAACCTAGTGTGGTATTTTTCCCTATGCAATGTGGATCTAACCTATTCTAATAAAACAAAATATTTTCTAATTTGTATTTGTGGATTACTACTTCCTCTGCTCTTACCTCAGAGTCATAGGAAGAAATTAAAGGTTCTCAAAATATCTATTTCCCCGAAAATTCCCGGTAGAAACAATAGGATCTAATAGAATATTACAAGCTAAAACAAAATTATAATGGATACTAAACTAATGCAGGAGATTCTTCTAGAAAAACCTTGTGTGAAAACCCATAGGGATAGGCAAGGAAGCAACTTTTAGTATAAGATTTGTGTAAATAAATGAAACATGTATTAATGTATTTACTCGGAATTAAATACTCTAACATATTGTGAATAGAAATCTATAGAAATTAAAGAAAGATTCAAGAAACTAATTACATCCCCAACCTAGAAGTGTATAATTGTGATAAATCTAGTGATGGTTTTGCTCTCTTATCCCCTCAACTTATTTTCCAATTTATTACTCGGATGAATCCAGGGGACTGTACTTAGGTTGTATGAAATAAGTAATGAAGAAGTGTTGGAGTAGGAATGGCTTAAAGCAATCTGGTAGCAATGAAGGAAAGAGAATTAAAATACAAGGGAACTAATATTGATTTTGTATTTCTTGGCAAGATTACAACGTCATAACAATGTAATTCAAAACAATAATCTCCAACCAATGCTCTGGATAGAAGCTTGGATCTTATAGGGAAAAGGAAGAGAAATGGCCTAAGCCATTTATCACCAAGAAAGGCCATCTCTCTCAAAGAAGGGGCAGTTAAATCATAATTAATAGCAAGAAGGGAAGAAGAATTAGGTATGTGTCAAATGAGCCTAAGAAAATCTAAATCGGTTAAGAAATGTGCGCTAAAATCAAGTTTGAAGAATTTGACACGCGTTTAAAATATGCCAAAAGAGTCTTGGGTAAAACCGCTAAATACTACTTCAGTGCGTGCGGAGGCGGTTGCTTGCAACCGTCGGGTGGTTACATAATTGCTATTGAGGAAGACCGGTAGTTTCATAACCACTATGGTAGTTGTGTAATCTGCTAGGGCGATTCGTGACTTAATTTCAAAAACTAAGGAAAACGCCGAGAATGACAAAGGAAGGTGAGAAAATCATGGAAATGGAAATGGAAATGGAAAGCACTCTAGGCTACAAATATATATATACTTGTAAATGAGAAATTTGACTTGAACACCATTGGAAAATATATCAATCGTCATTGGGGATTTTAAACTATTCCGACTATAGCATGTGTAAAATTGGGTATTTATAATTACCTAAAATGTGTTTCTAATATCGTACCCATAACCAAAGCTTCGGAAAGTTACACATCTGTATAAATTTATAATATTTTAATCTCTCATGTCCTAAAGATGACTTCCCACTCCCTAACACCAATTAAAATTTTGACATCACCGGTGGCCATGAAATGTTGTCTCTTATGGATGGCTTTTTTTGTTATAATCAGATCCTTATCGTAATGGCCTACCAACATAAAAATTTCTTCATTACTCCATGGGGAATTTTTGTCGTGTGATGCCCTTCGGATTTAAAAATGTAGGGGCCACTTATCAACAATTCATGACATATATCTTCCATGATATCACTCATAAAACCATGGAAGAATATGTCGAAGTCCTCTTAGGAAAATCTAAATAATTTAGAGACCATCTCATTGTCCTTGATGTCATATTTTCCCATCTTATCCAGTTCTTCCTCTCGCCTTAACCATGCTAAATGTGTATTCAATGTTCTCACCAGTAAGCTTTAAGGGTTTATTGTTTCTATCGGGGGAATTAAAGTATACACCTTCAAAATAAAATCCATTATCGAAATACTTTCCCCTTCTAACCTCACATAAATTTGTATCCTTGAGGTACACTTCAATCAATTCATTGTTTTATTTCACATATTTCATATCTTTATCAACCTTTTTACCATATTCTTCAAAAGGATGTCCATTTCAAATGGGATCACAACTATCAAAAATACTTTAATGACCTCAAATGATATATTCTATCATCACCCGTGCTTACACCTCCATGCAGGGGGATATTTTACCTATAAATACCCACTACTAACCATGCACGATAACAAAAATCCAGATTTGATGATAAAATTTAGCAACAACAATTTGATATTAGCACATGAAAATAGGAAAAATCCAGAGACAAATAAAATATAGAAAATAATTGAGTAATTTCTATTGAATAGGAAGGGAATTTTATACAATTGCTTGCTCCTATAATCATGGAGACAAGTCTTATCTTTTTATCCCCAAATCTCTCCTCTATTCCCTAGTCTTACTCCCACACCCCTATCTATGAGTTGTGCATGACAACTATTTGTGCACACTTATGATTTATTTAAATATTAAATAATACAATTATTCGAACCATATGTTCACACTATGAACACTTATTTCCTAACATTCACCCCCTTAGTGTGAACATGGGGAAAGCTATCTCTTGTACCTGCTCATGATCTACATAGAAATGAAGGTTTTCAATGAGTACCAAAAACTCAAACAATATGAGGTTTTCAAAGAGAACCTCCAAATCAGAAAATTGTTTTCTAGTAGAACCAACCACTACATAATGCAACGTACATTATTTTTCTCACATCATTGTTTCTAACTTAGAGAGATTACAAAACAAAAATTATGATCATGCAGGAGCTTTAAACATGAATGTTACTTCTGTTCATTATTAAAACACAAAGTAAACACACCACACAACAAAAAGAAAATTTCACCAATACCATGAATCAATATTTTTTTGGTTACTAACAAGAGATGCCAATTTTCCTCCATCCTCCTATGCGTCCAGCCTCCATTGTGATGTTGCTAACTCAACCGAATTTGTCTTTGAGTCTCATTTTATAATTCTATTGGGTGTTGGTTTCAACCGATAATGCACCCCCTCACTATGGATGTCATGTACAAGAAAAAAATGTTTGATTAGATCAAACTCACACCATATCTAATTGCCATTCCAAACAAATGCAGAAATAAACTTTGACAAAAAAATTGTTTTAATCATATACAAATTCCATAATTTCTTCAAACGCCAGAATCTATTTCACGTTTTATCTTAAACCAAAAACTGGGTTATTCTGAAATTTTAACCATAGAGCAATAAAATACGTATCTTCAGACCCCAAAAATCAGAAGATTTGGAATTTGGGTTTTTGAGAAAAATACGATTTACTAGTCATTTTGTTTCAAGATCAGATTCTAGAAAATGGTGACGGAAGCTTCAAAACTCTCAGATCTGCATCCTTGAGGCTACGGTTTTGTCTTGCAATCAATCTCATAAATATTCCTAACCTTCTCTAATACCAGATGATAAAAAACTCTACATTTGATGATAAAATTTAGCAACAACAATTTGAGATTAGCACATGAAAATATGAAAAATCCAGAGACAAATAAAATATAGAAAATAATTGAGTAATTTCTATTGAATAGGAAGGGCATTTTATACAATTGCTTGCTCCTATAATCATGGAGATAATTCTTATCTTTTTATCCCCAAATATCTCCTCTATTCCCTAGTCTTACTCCCACACCCCTATCTATGAGTTACACATGACAACTATTTTTGCACACTTTTCATTTATTTAAATATTAAATAATACAATTATTCTAACCATATGTTCACACTATGAACACTTATTTCCTAACAATGACCTCGGTGTTATGGTTGCTCATGGAGATGAGTAGGGTAAATAGTAGGTTTCCTATTACATAAACCACACACTTTATGACTATGAAACTCGTTACAAGTAAAGCCAAAAAGTTGTGTTGTGCCTTGTACTTCACAACTTTTAAACTTCATCACTACCTACTTAATCATAAAACATACATTGTCACCAGTTTCAATCCTCTCAAATCCATGCATTCTAAACCATACCACAATGATCATATCACTTGATGGCTTATGCTCATGACCGAGTTTTATCTATAATTCATCTCACAAAAATATATCAAGGGGAAATCCATCACCGATCAACTCACATAAGCTCCCCTTCCTGATAATCAATTACCTCATGAAAAATTTCCTAACGGATCCATCAACATCATTGATTAGGGATATACTCCTATAAGAATGGCACTTTTCTTTGATGGATCCAAGTGTCGGCAAGGGGAGGTGTTGATATCATTATCATACCTCCTTGGGGACTCCTATCCCTCTATCCTTTAAATTAAATTTCAAATGCACTAATAACATAGCTGAATACAAAGCTCTCATCATGGGTCTTCAAACAACAAATCATGTTTGGTGTTCAAATTTTAGACATCTATGGAGACTCTCAACTCATCATCAACCAAATCAAAGGAATTTATCAATGCAAGAATGAAACTTTACAAAAGTATAAGCATTGTTGAATTCCTCCTAGAATATTTTGATCAATACACTATCCAAACAATTCCACGATCTTCCAATAAGTTTGCAAACACCATGGCTTCTCTAGCATTACTCATCCCATTATCAACTAACGATTCCAAATTGTTTTTGTTGTGTATATACTTGATCAACCATCTCACACCAATGAAATTCCCTCTATCAATATCATCAAAGACAATCAAACAGACCTCTGGTACACTCAAATATATGACTATATTTCTCAATCAAAAATACCATCTGACTTATCTAAAAATGCTAAAATATATTTTCTTAAATACACTACCCGATACATCATTGTAGGTGGTGTTCTCTATAAACATGGGTTTTATGGCCTCTTATTACAATGCCTCAAATATCATGAATCCACTAAATCTATCCAAGAAGTCCATGATGGCATATGTGGTAGACACTTCAATGATATGGTTATCGCTAAACATGTCCTACGGATGGGCTATTACTGGCCCACCCTTAATCAATATTTTTGTGCATACATCAAGAAATTTGTTGTGTAAACAAAATTCCAATCTCACTCATACCCCAAGTTAGGCCCTACAACCTGCTTAAGATCTATGGCCTTTTTCACAATGGGTTTTGGATCTCATTGGTCTCAACAACTCTCATTCATCACAACAACATCACTCTATCATCACTGCTATCGAATATCTAACTAAATGGTTAGAGGATATTCCTCTAGTCTCTACTAAATCAAATAATATCATTTATTTCATCTATTAACATATATTTTGTCACTTCGACATCCCCCACAAGCTTATCACTAATAATGAAAAGTTTTTCAAAAACAAGGAAGTGAAGAAATTATGTAACTTCGACTAAGAAAGTATAAATTTGCATCTTCAAATTTTGTTTACTCTCTCGGGATTATCAAACTAGTATCCGTACTCCTATAGATGCTACACCCTTCTCTTTAGTTGATGGCTCTAAGGCGGTCTTACCCTTGAAGTTCAAATTCCATCACTCTGTGTATCCCTCAGATATTTTATCTCTAATGAGGATTATCATCAAGAACGTCAATAACAACTCGGATATTTAGATGAACCTCACCTAACATCTCTTAAACATGCCATGTATATAAAGAACACATCAAACGAGCATATAAAAACATTTCAAAGAACGTGACTTCAACATTGGTGATCTTGTCCTCAAAGATAATCAAAATGCCACTAGTTTGAAAAGGAGTAAATGTGGAAATTTTTCCCTAAATAGATCATTTTATATGTCATCACTCACAAGTATGGCTTGGGAGCCTATCACTTAGCCTCACTTGATGATAAACCTAAAATGGAACATCTAAATTCCTTTCACTGATGGCCTTTCTATTGTTAACACATCTATTGTCATGACACTAGTCACATAGAATATCTTATTGCACCACTAGCCTATCATTTACTATCGTCATGATTTGTAGTTAAGTGGTCCTCCATTAACATCCTATAACTATGACCTTAAATATGAGAACCATGGCTTTGTTCATTGCATCTTCCACATGGACAAGGTCCTCCTCAGTAGGAACCCTACAATCATTACTCCCATCTTTCCCTTGTCTACCAACTAAAAACATGTTAAGAGATACACATGTGTAGTTTGTACACACATTTTATCCCCTCCCCAGATGGCCTATTAGTCCTGCCCTCAACATAAAAATAAAAATCAAGAATATCTACAGATGCAAACTATCAAAAATATAGACTAATCCCTCGAAGGACAACTATTAATCCTATTATAAAACACAAACCGATCCTTGAAGGACAACTATCACAATAAAAATAAAAATCATAGACCACTCCTTCGAAGGATGACTACCCATATCATTATAAAAAGGCTTCCCGCATTGATCAACCTTCAAAAATCAAAAATCAAAAGGAATCCTAGGAAATATTCCCACATCAATCAACTTCTAAATATAAATTGATCCCATGAAGGACAACTATCACAATAAAAATCATAGAACACTCCTGGAAGGATGACTACCCATATCATTATAAAAAGGCTTCCCGCATCGATCATTCTTCAAAAATTCAAAATTGAAAGGAATCCTAGGAAAGCTTCCCACATCAATCAAATTTCCTATCAAATAAAACTTCTCACATTGATCAATTTGTGCAATAAAAATCTAGTTGGGGCACAGCCTCAACCCATCAAAGGGATAACATGTTCCCCTCATAAAAACAACATATGTCAACCCTTCCCATGTTCTAGGAAGGTATACAAACTCATTTCCATCTATATCCAAGGTCCCACATGTGACTAATTATTGTTAGTTATATGTTAACATTTGTTACAAGGCCTCAAGTGCATTGTCATATTTAATTTTTCATCATATTACATATGAATCAAATCTAGTCCAAAAGTAAACATTTTTTATTTACTCCTAACCACGATTAAATAACATTTTGAAACATACATCAAGATCAATACACTCTAATCCATGTCATGTTAACCTCTTACATCACATCAAATATCAAATATCAACATTAACTAGAATTGACATCTAAACATCTACACATTCAACATCATATCAAATACATTTAAATGATGTATTATCTCAACATCTCATCATAGAATCATCAACACATGAATCCAAAACATAGTAATCATATATATCATTGAATATATATACAACAAGCCCCAAAAGGGATCATTTACAAAATCATCTATAATCGGATCATTTACAAAAACACACATCCTATGTGGTAAAATCAAAATCTGAAACACACTAGCCTCTTGTGGATCCTCCATCTCGGCCATGAATCTCTCCATGGTTGAGTGACACTCACGATTCGATTGATCTATCATATCAAGATGATATATGCTCGCTCACTCTATGCTCCACATAACGAGGCACACCAAGAAGGTGTTATGTAACTAAGCATTTATAGTATCTCATCTCCTTACTCAACACTCTATATTGCTCAATGGTCACAAAACCAGGATGCCCCATATTCCCTCCTACAACCGGCACTCCACCATAAGGTACTACTTCCCTTTCGGTACTATAACATGCCCCCTGAGCTACACTCATGGCTGCCTTTGAATCCACACCCACCTCTCTATACTTCACCCATGGTGCCTCCTGTTGTTGGAAATACCAATCTCACTACTACAAATAGGTGTCACACTCTAGGTGTACATAGTCTATCTCCTACTATAGCTTATTGTGCTCTTAGGGAGTAGGGTCCCGCTTGACCACCAGCATATCCATCTCTACCTACAAAGTATCACGATACTCCTACATCCTAGCTAACTCATCTCCACCATCACCCTTCTCCTCCTCATCTCCACCCCTCTATCACCTCCTCACACCACCTCCATGAGTGGCCCACTACATAGCCCATCGTGCACTAAACCCCTCCACTACCCTTCCATCATCCACATCAATAAAATTTGGTTCTCCCCTGCCTTCTCATTTTTCCTTGCCTCATCTATTACTTGGTGTGGGTAAATCTCTCTCTCAATGATCTCGTTGATATACTATCGGCTCACTAGGAGTCTATTGAGGAAATCCAAACTATCTTCACATTCAAGGAAAATGAACTTCCTCTACCATCTCTTCCCTCCACCACCACACCCATCACACCATCCTTGCTCCATCCAACCCCGCATCCATTTCCTATCCATGCAGTGGTACCATACATAAGGTCTCCAGGACTACATCATCTATAGACAAACTCCGTAGTCGATTAACATAATATGACTAGTTTTTCTTGACCCCATCATGTCTCATCTAATCAAAACACCATCTCATGAATCCCACTACATAGTCTCCTAGATCACCTTCTCATCGAAGGGATACCTAGTGGCGTCACAACAAATATATTTTCATAGGCCCAACAATGTAGTAAGAATCCCACATCCAATCGAAATCTCCTCCATGTCACGAACATGCATAACTCATGATAAACATGAGCTAATAATGTGCATCCCCATGTGTACACACTCTAATGCTCGATGATATCTATGATGAAACCCACGTGTGTCCAAGGAAATATTCCACCTCTTGCGTCGGGAATTGTATAACATGATATTGCCAGGGTTCATTTTTAGACACCCTAAAAAAACTTAGAATAGTTTGATGAATATTTGGAATTGAATTTCAAAAAAATGGTGAATATCCAATAATATGTTTCATGGCAAAGGTGATTCGATATGCCAAAGATTTATGTTGTTTCACAAGGTTGCTTTGGATGTGAGACAAATGGTCGAAACAACAAGAAAAAGTTAGATGGTTACTAGATAGACATATATTTAACATTAGACATTGTTGTGTTAGATGATCATCTCTTGTTTGACCGCCTCCCGGATAGACGTGGGTCTATTCTGTGATTGTCTCTTTGACACTAGATGATCGTCTATCTAGCTTAGACGTATTGTATTGGAAAATCATCTTCTATGGTCATCTTCTCCATGTATGTACGCACATCTATTTCATGGTTTTCTCCTACCCGACTATCTTTCCTAGGAACAAATGGTCATCTCTTTACTATCTGTCTTTTCATATCTTGGTGGTCATCGTTACTAAAATTTGATATTCTTCACACAAAAATGTGGTCGAGATAGATGTTATTGTCTTCACTATATCCTAATACTTGTGGCCTTGAAACAATCCACCTATATTTTTTGGCCATGTTTCCTCACTGGGAACCCTCGACCTATGTATATCACTACGAGGTTCATTTATTTACTTTTTCACAAAGTCTTTTACGAATCTATAACATTCTCTTGACTTCAATTTTCTATAAAACCATCTCGCACCCACAACCAACGTGTAGACTACAACTTGAGTCTTGAATTTCCCTTTGGACCCTCCCTCTCATGTAGCTTTATAACAAAATAATCAACAATGACTAGTTCCACAACTACTCTTATCCCCAAATTGCATTACCAAAATCTCATGTTCCCTCAAATCACTGCACTAAAGAAACTCAAAGATACAAAGAAATACTAGATGCAAAAACACAATTCATGAGGCTTATCAACATGCCCTAATTTGAAACAGATGCTCATGTCCTTGATTACCTGATCAATTCTTACAACCATTTAGACAAAAATTTATCGTCCCTCTAAAAGATCGTACATTTTCATTCAAGTATGGAGCCCCTAAACATCCATTGATTAAATGGTTTACCACATCCAAACCAGATGGTTGTGAATACAAAGGCTATCTTAACTGATGTAGACAAAAAATATTGGATTATCATTATAATGTGCATGTTGATGGTAAATTAAATTTTATTTTCAATTAATTTATTTTTAATATCGAGTTGACTATCCCAAGATATCTAACTTTTCTTTTCTATTTTTGAAGTTGTAGTTAATCACTTTAAAAGAGGCCTTGTTATACAAGGTGTTACACATTATTTATTTCTTACAATGATATCAATATTTCAATCTAGGATTTTATTGCATGGTAGATCTCATGACATTCAACATTGTGTTATTCAATATTTATTACGGACCCTAGTGGGGCAATAATTCGATTGGTGCACATAGTTGTCCAATTGAATTAAAGCAGATGTCAACAATGCCTATTCTAATATCAATGCATCTGATAAATTGAAGACTCTATTTTCTTGTACCAATTATCTTCTTTCTTTATATCAAGAATATTTCCACCAATTACAAAATGGATAAATTCTGACTGCAATAAATGAAAAATTGTTATTGATAGGTCTTTCAGTTAAAGAACAACATGTAACAATTAATTTTTATTTTAACATTATAACAATTAATTATTTTTGAATGCAATAATAATAATAATTTATATTCTGAAGAGAATAATTGTAGCTGCAATATCTCACAAGGAGGATATTGACTGGGAAAAGAACATCCAAAGGATTTTGATGATTCGATATGGATTCAGGTGGAATCAACCTTGGTTCGATTTCCTTGTGTAGAAAAGACCTAGGGGTTTGATACCTCCGCCACCACCTTTCCCTCCACAATTTTCTATAGGTATTTATATTATTATTTATAACTAAGCTACTAGTAGGAATCACTAACAAGCTATCTACTCTATAATTTTTCAATCACGTTTTAGTATTTTACATTTTTACAACAAATACCAAGTTTGATTGTGTAGATCAAACTCAGTCTTTCTCACAAAATTGTATGGTCTCTTCTCCAACCATGCCAGGTAATTTATAATGTTTAATTTCTTTTGTTTACTTGTAAATATTATATATAGTATTTACAAGGGTATAATGTTTAATTTTTTAATACTTTGCTTCTTGCAGTTAATAGAAGAACACAAAAAATTGTAAACAGGCGTATGGTACCACCACCACGGGTGGTATGAATAAAAAGATAATTTACAGGGAAGAATATTACATTTATTGTTGACTCCGCAGGAACAGTTCACCCCACAACCTCTAAATTTCCAAGTTTTTCACTAGGTTATATCTAGAGTGCAACTGGATACCCAAATTTTGAACCAAATTGAGCTCGATGATATTTTTTTGGGGTTTAATAGTGTTAATACTGAGACAGGTAAATATTTCAACACCCATGATATGATACAAAGTACTCCACCTGCTCAAGTGTAAGTGAAACAAAATATCCATGGAATCAAAGATTCCCCTCCTCCACCAAGTCAAATTCCACTCACAGTTGATTGAAAGACATATTTTGCTGTCAAAAATATGATACTAGACAGTGTGGGGGCCATAATTCAGGAAGTGGTTATGTGAGATGTGGAATTAGTGTATAAGTTGGAGTACAGAGCCAAATTTTTGATCAAAGAAATAAATACCCGTTACTATAATCATGCTCAAAGGAATTCATTGTTACTACCGTATAGAGAGCCAACCAATAAGGCTTGACATTTTGCTAAATAAAGCTTAGTTTGGTAGAATTTTTTATAATAATGATTATGATGATGAAGTTTTAGATATGATGTTAAATGGGTTAGAAAATATTAATGATGAATCCAATGCTTACTACAACAAATGGGCTAGAGTCAAAAATAATGTTTTAATTGTAAATTCGAAAAAGAAAAAAGTTGTGGTATGTCATTTTTTACATGTGAAAAATTTGTGAAATTATGAGTATTGCAATAAATTATTTAGAACTTATCTAATAAATTTATATTTTGTAGAAAAAATATGAATATTTAAAGAAAGAAGCGAGATGTATTTGATGCACATTTGAAGAATTCTCATAAAATATTTAATGCATTTATACAATTGAAAGAAAGAAAATATTATTAAATAAAAATAATAATGCATTGAGAAAGATAATCAAGGAGCATAAGATGGATCCAAAATCTTACTAAAAGAAAAGAAATATTCTAATTCATCACTATTTTCATCAAGAGATGTTGTAAGGGAGGAGAAAAATATTCTTGAAAATATCAATAGTGCAACATAGTATTTACATAGATCGGGAGTTTTAGAGTAAAACATTATACAAACTAAGAAAACTCCACCTCCATTACAAGAAGAAGCTCAAGTTTCCCCTGCAACACAAAATTGAAAAAAGTTAGTTTCACCATGTGACATGTGTATTATGAAAATTCGACACTCGACATATGAGTTAAAAGATAGTGGCCATCCAGTTTTCCTTTTTTATTCGTATTTGCGAGCGTAAGGAAAACTATGATTCGAATCATAGGCAGAGAAGAGGATACCCTCATTATGTGTTCTTATATGAAAAAAGTTCCTGAAATCTTTAAAAGAAATTGATAACAAGCCAAAATTTTGTAATTGTATTGGTGACAATGATTTATGAAAATATACATGTCTTCATAAAGTAATCTTCCACTTGTTAGTATGTATACAAATTTAATTATGAATTAGAAACTCTATTTGCAGTTATGACACATTTTTAATTTTTTTAATAATTTAATATGCACTCTTGTATTCACATTTATGATTTCTTGTGAATGTTTTTTATGTTACTTTTTGGAGATGTTTTGCATGGTTTTATATGTTTGGTGTGTGTTTGTTTGAGTATAGAAAAGAATTATGTTTCATACAAAGATAAAATATTAATCACATAGAGATGGATCTAAATAAATCACTATCCTTCTTAAAATAATAAAACAAAATATAAAAAATGATTTTTTTACAAGTAAAACAACATATATAGTCTAGTAAGACCAGTTGATACTTATTCGATATGAAATATATAAATAATCAAATCATTTTTTCAATAGTGTCTAGAATGTAGACAAGAAATTAGGAATCTAGCAATTGAAACAACGCTAGAGAAACCCATTCTTCATTAGTGTCCTCAAATTCTAATGAATTGGAAGTGTGTTCGTGGATATGTTTGGATCTCTCACATCACCACAATATTAACTACTCCTTTTTGTTTGACAAGTGAATTCCATAATCCAAGTGCTCTTTCGTAAAGAAACATTTCTATGGAATAAATTGAAATATACAATCTTAGACAAATTTCTAAATTTCTATCCATTATGTTAAGAAATTTTGATTTTATGAAGGATAATGCACTGAATAATATCTCATCTTCAATATGTCATAGGATCATAGATTGGCACAGTTCATATATAGTCAAAAATACTTGTTGAAATCACCTTGCAAAATACTCCTTGAATAAAGATTCTTTCAAAGCCTTTTAATGGAATTATTTTATGTTGGTGATTAATTAAAATTTGGATATGGGGATAGTTAATCTAAGCTATGAAAAACTATAAATAAAGTAAATAAATGTAGTAAAGAAGTATATAGATGATCCAAACAACTATGCAAAAGGAAATGCTAACCCTAATATGTAAGAGAGAAAAGGAAAGAACTCAACTGAATAGAAGATGCTCACAAGACTATGTCACAAAGGTGACTAGAAAATATGGAAGAAGGAACAACTTTGTAGATTGCCCAAAAGGATGGATCTGGATTGATTCCTGGACTAGAGTGCCTAGGAGGGGACTAGGGCACTGCGCAGATCTTTAGTCCGTAAAATGGGCACTCTAGTTTATGCAAAAGCTCTGAAAAATTACACTCATAGGGCTGGGAGGTGGTCTGAACCCTTTCTTTTTGTCACATCAGATTCACCTCCCTATATCATATGTTGTTGATATTCCAAGATGATGAGAAGACCTGCAAAACCCTAAACAAACATCAATCCCTAAAAAATAAAAATGTAAATGAATGGGTCAGACTAACCTCAACTTCCAAAACAGTGGGCTTACTAACTGAGCATTGCACTACATTTCAGACCCAAATTTAGTTCTAGTGAATGTGTGCATAATGTTCCCTAGGTGATCTTGTGCCAATCACACTTTTTGAAGTAGTGAGCAATAACTAGATGTAGAAAATGTAATAGAATGTGTGCATGGAATAGAATAAAATCCCTCCTCCTATGAAGTGGGATGTAAATTTCCTATCCTTGTGCTTTGGTGATGGAGATATGTGGATGTAATTGATCTCTAATGCAATAGATGGATGTAATTCTAGATGAATGATAGGAATGACTAGTGCTAGTTCCCTCATTATGGTCTCATAACTTTATATTTACAGGGTTCTCTTGATCTAATTTCATAATTAACCTTGAAATAGCCAACCACCAAAAATATAAGGATCTAAAATGGCTACTGAAGAGTAAAAAAAGTGGTGGGAAAGTGTGAAAAGGACTGGGGCACCCAAGGACTATGGGCGCCCAATTGAGGCTAAAATAATGATAAATGACCAAGACAAACTGGGCATGTGAAATTAAAATATCAAGAATAATAAGATGGCCAAAAGACAAGGGTTAATTAGTACTTTCTTCACTAAAAACCCCTCTAAAAAGTAGTATGAGACCAACACTAAATATTGTGTAAAGTGCATGATTTTGTGTCTACAAATGACTCATCTAGAAAATGAAATTTCTCTAGCATAATAAGAGAAAAATGTTATGGCTAATGATTTTAGTATTTATTTTACCCACTCAATAGCTATGTGCACCGAAACTTCATCCAAACATATCTCGAATACTCACTTAAAGCGCACACAACAACCGAGTCCCTCTTATATTATGTCTATCGAAGGTTAACATATATAGTTACCATATTCATAACCAAGACATCCATTCATGTATAATAACCAACATAAACATGGAAATTGGAGACACGTGTAATAAGGAAACAAACCATCAAGAACAATAACACCAAGATATTTACTACTAACATAACAACATTACATAATCAAGAAGTTTGAATACATATATACGAACTACCATCATTACCCATTTCAAATACCATAACCAAACATATATAAGTATTTGATTACAATATGGCTCAATATATCCATGTGTTGGACCATGTGCACACTCACACAGATTCAAACCATACTCGAATAGTATCTCTACAGGTCACTATAGTCTTAGACTCTCAACTCGACCTCTCAAACTATAAAACATCATCAATATTTATAGGGTGGGGACTTTCCCTTCACTTTTCATACAATTTCCTAACAATAGGCATGCATACAAAAATATCTTGCATGTTGTTACAATGATAAATCATCCTAAACATAACATGATTTAATTCCTATTTTGAGTTTAACCCATGTATGTGCTTTATCTTGCCTTATGTGTGCTTCTTTTATCCTTTCTTGGCTGAAAATTCATCTTTCTTTTATCTATTTCTGGATCTTTACTTGGGTGACACTCCAACTCTACTTTTCTATTTTTAGCCTTTTTGGAAAATTGGCTAAGTCCTTGACTACATGTCTTCTAGTGTGCAACTCCACGGGCTGACTGTTCTACCTCTACACACGCCCCTTTCACACTACCTTGATATCATGCACATGCATTTTATTGTGCACAAGACTCTATGTTTTATGGACACTTATTCAATTTATTTGACCAACATTACCCCACACTAGTGATATTGTCCGTCCTCGACAATATTACATCACAGAATATCTCTCAAGAATAGAATGAATAATGTGTAAATGAAATAATAAGGGGAATATACCCAATGAATTAAAGAATGTCCGGGCCCTACACTTTATTTTATTTCTGGGTTGACTACAGTAGTTTGGGAAATTCTACATTGAGGATACTCTCCATCTCCTGCCACTTTGTTAGTTCTTTAACAAATGGATTTAGCACTGCCTTGATAATATTCGACACATATGCAGGGTCCATACTTTCAACCTTCTCCTTTAGCTCTCTCATAACCCCAACAAATCATGAGATCACTCCTTTAAAGGAATCCATTCTCCATGAAACTAATGATCAGATCTCCTTAATCCTTGTGTCAAAATATTCTCTAATAGTTTTAAGTGCCTCTCAATTCTTCGCAATCTCGACCATTATCTCTTCTCGCCCAAGATTTTCATCTTTCTTGGTTGTTTTCACCTTATTAACCTCATTTTATTCCTGAACAGTGTATGCTTTGAGGATTAAGTCAAGGTCTTTGTAATTTTCAAATGCCCATTGTTGGTGCTCGAAATAATCTCACCCCTTTGTTTGGAACATGCCTTCAATTTTTTTATGTTTTCTGTTTTCCCCATGTGAAAATGTGAGCTCAAAAGTTACATTCATGTTAAATTCATTTGAAAATCCCATGTTTAGGTTTTTATTCCTTTTTGGTCAAGGATTGTGTTAGATATGTTGTTCTCAAAATTCCTGCAAAAAATTGATCTTGAATTGGTTTTAAATCAGGAAAATTACCTTTGTACACTATTCCTTGATCATGTTACAAATTTTCATATTTGGCTCCACCGCCCGATGATATGTGGCATGTTCCAGTTGGTCATGGTATGGCGGGTTTAAGTTGCAAACTTGTAACAATTTTATAACATTCACAATTTGCAAATTAATCCCAAGGCCTGATGAATATTCTTCTGAATATTCATAGTCAAAAGGTGCAAAAAAAACATAAATTGACTCCACCTCCAAATAAATACATGTGTCACAAGTTGGTTGAATGTAGGGAATCGAGGCATGGTTGTATTTCTGCACACTAAGGTAATAAAGTATAAAAGTGCAAAGAATCTCTCGAGGCCCGCCAAGGACACGTGGCTCTTTCTCATGCAAAGAGTGGGGAAGCGGGTCATCGGAGAAAATTGGTAATTTTGAGTTCAAATGAGAAAGAGAACAAATATTTAGAAATAACCCATAGCTCCACCATTAGTTAAGATGTAACCACATGTCAAACTCAGGATGAAAGTCAAAACAGACAATCGGGTCAAATAGATAAATGTGTATGTGTTTAAAACACAATGCAAAAGTGCAAAAATTTTCCCTGAGCCCACATTGCATAAGGCTATTCCATGTGGACAACTCATATTTAAAATTGGGAAAGGTGAAATGGATGACCATGATGCAACACATTAATGTCTACCGCAATTAATGCATTTTCACACAAATCAAGGAGAAATTTTGAATTCTTTAAACACATTAAGATTTTTTTCCTTAAGAAACAATGTGAAATCAATCGTGGAGCTTTGATTGAAAACTAGAGATTGAAAAGGTTTTGAATCGAGTTAAATCACGAGGTATTCACTATAAAATTGGTAATAACTAAGACACTCCCGTACTCTTATTTCATTGGCAAGGAAATTTGAAGTAAAACTAGGGCATTAAAGATGAAGACCATGCCATCTAGTTTTTTGGTTACATCTGGAATCACTAGTGATCTGGATAAAATCACAAACATGGATTTAATGAATGTTGACTTAAAAGAGTTTCTACAAAGATTGAATATCCCTAACAAGAGTGAATCCATGAAAGCAATTCAAGATAGTGATATTTATTTAGCTGGTGCTATTCCACCCTCAATACACTTCCTAGAACTAGTATGGATTTGCGTTATGAATTATAACCCAAAAAAGAGGGAAGTATTGGATGGAAGTGGTGAGAAATTTTTGACTTTGACACCTACAACCATACTGATAATGCTAAAATTGTCTGTAATAAGAAATCCAATAACCCTAGGTATTGGTTTAGCCCTACAAGATTATGAGGCCAAGAAAAAGGACTATGCTAGGCTCATAAATACTAAATGGCTCTTAGCAGAGAAGAAGGAAACCACTCGAATCCCTAAAATATTGGTTAGGGCACAATTTGTTGAAGAAGTAGAGGATGTGATTATATTGTTGAGTCGAATGGCTGGATTGGAGACCACAAATGAATTCAAGGAATGGATGTGCACCTATATGTGGATAGTTTTGGAGAATAAGGGGAGCATTTGTTAGGCAACCTTCATCGTAGAAGCACTTCATGACCACATGGTAGCACTGGAAGAAAAAATAGGGATGGGTGGTGCTTGGAATTGGAATTTTACATGATGACTTATTTGATTTATAATATTGTAGGCCATAGGCATTTCCCTAACCTCTTACCACGTGTTGAATTTAAAAAATGCCAAATGCATGATATTTTTCCTCAATTACAGTTGGTTAATTGGAAAGGGAATGTGATATTGGTTAATGATGCCTTCTTTGCACCAATCATATGTTTATTCAGGCCAGAATGGGAACAATACAAGATTTCTGAGGAGGCTAGAAAATTAATCATGGAATATGGATGTTATTTCATTCAGTACAAGAATTTTACATACATTAGGTTTAGTGGATTTGAAGGTCAACCATGTAAATTTCCTAGGTACTTAGATGAAAAAATGTATTTTTGTGAATTGGAAAGACAATTGACACAAGTTTATAAATTAATTGCTAAAAAAACAAGACAAACATTAAGTTTCCCATCAAGGTTAGAAAGTAATCTTGCCCTTTAATTATAAAGGCCAGATTAATGAAAGATGAGATGAAAATGTTTGAGATGGAAAGGTTTGAGGAAAGGGCCAATTATGACATCAGGTGGGTGTTCAACAATCTTGTAAACACTTTTGAACATGAGCCTCAATTTGAGGATTATTGGATGAATTGTAGAGATGAGGAAGAGGTCAGGCTAAGAGACTTCTCAAGAATGACCCTTACCCAAATTATAGACTTCAAGATTGTTGTTATCCCCGAGGGAGTTATGGATGATCCACATATTGTGAGTCAATATTATCTTGATCAAAAGGTGGAGGGAAAACTGATAGCCCCTTTGAACTGGAATGAAGAGGAATCAAATGATTCATATGCCCAGATAACGATGTAATGAGGAGAACATTGAATTGGTTAACCTTGAGAAGAACATTGATAAATCAATTAAAAGCACAAGATTTCTTAATAACCTCGGGATTTGGGAAAATTAAAATATGAGCTTCCACCCATGAAAGAAGGAGCTGACAGGATGGATCCTTTAGGAGGAAAATCTCCTCAATTTCCTTTGAAAATTCCTACTACATAACTTATAATTGAATGGACTTCTACTACTAGTCGGACTAGTACTTCTAGGTCTTCTCTAAGATAGAGGACTTAGGAAATGCTTTTGAAATCTATGGATAATGCTCCTATCACCTTTGCATTACCACTTCAAGAAAAAGGGAATGGTATGGATACTAATAGGACTCCTTCAAATGTTTTTTAAAACCCCATAGTGCTGATAAGTTGATGAGTGGGGCCATAGCAAGTGGCCATTCACAATCTAAGCCACATGGTGAAGAAAAAGAGTAGCACCAGACCTTAAGAAGTTTGAAAGGGCACATAAGAGACACAAAATTGTGTATGAGCCAATTATGGTAAGAGAAGGTGCTCATACACACAGGAAACATAAGCATAGGGATGTAGTGATTAATCCCCCAGAACATGAAAGAATTGATGTTTTCTAGGTACAACATGTAGCATCAGTGCCACAGGTTGGGAAACCAGTGCCTTTATTTTCACCTTTATCTTCAAAGGGAGTGACAATTGGGAACACTCAAGAACAAACAACTCAAGGTAATGTCTTATCTAATCCAGTAGATAGTGAAGTCTTGGATCAAGGTGTGAAAACATCTAAAACCATGTCAGTTGAAAATGTTAATATACCTTTATTTGAACAATTGCGAGAGTCAACAAAGGGTCGAGGTAGAGATAATGGATGTTGATACTTGGTGAGGATTTTTCCACATTGGATGCATTTGACATATCTATTGATGAAAAAACATCAAATAATGTAAGTGATCTTCAAATGAGTGAAGAAATGGAAAAAATTACTCATATGCCAACCACTGAAATTAGAATTCAAGCATCAAAAGTTTCCTATGCAAATCAAGTGGCTTCAGAGTCAAATAAGCCAGAGGTTCTTAGTGAAAAAGGTGTAAGTATTGAGGTATTAGAGAAATAATATACTTCCCATGATTTCATGGCCACTAAAGATAGTGAGAAATCTCGAACAGGAAATCTATAGAGTGGAAAACAACAGAGGTTGCACAAGATGTAAGAAAAAAAGGGGCTACTATGTGGATGCCATAACAAGACAAAGATTGATCTTCCAACACCATACATGGCTAGATGAAGAAGAAATCAATGAGCTCTTTTGAAGGTATGATGCATATGTCATGAGGTTTCCAGAAGAAGAAACATGAGAATAAACTGAATAAGAAAAGGATGCAGACATGAAAGATGATGAACAAGATTAGGCTTGTCATTCTTAAAACTTTATCTTCTTTTCATATTTCATTTGTAACTGATGTTTCATTTGATATTATTTCTTCATGAAGGATGAAAATTACTTTTAAAACTTGTTATTCTCTGATATAAATTGTGATTTGATACAATGCATTATATTTTTATATTTCTTGGATGAAATTTTATGTCCATTTGTAAAAGCATATAAACTAATGAGATGTTTGTACTTTATGAATTTTGAAAAAGAAAAATGGGGATCTATAGGGGCCCCAACCCATGAGAAGAAAGATTACATATATCCTCCGAGTTGTATTACAAAAGAAAAGACAATAATAAGAAACTTTAAACATCCAATACCACAAACTCCTTTACCACAAAATCCTCTCTGCAAAGAGGATTTTTTTCACCAATTTTTTTTTCCTAGGCCCATGTTCATCCATCCCTAGTGCCATTTGAAAAAAAATAATGTCTCTTTCCAGTGTGCGAGACATTCCCATTGATTTAAGATCATCTAGGCTAGACAAGGGACCATCTAACAGGCTAAGAAATTCTAACCTCTTCTTGTAAGAAGAGACCCATTCACCCATATCTAAACCACCTTTAGAAAATACCCTTTTCCCTCTAGTTTTGGTAGAGGAAGTTGGTTGAGAACCTTGAGCTAGAAGTGCAACCACAACTGATTCTGGAATGACTGGAGTAGAAGGCATGAAAGTAGTAACTAGAATAGAAGGCCTAGAGCTAGACTCACCCTTATGTTTTTCACAAAAGGAAGTGATGGTTCAAGAGATGGAGGGGGTGTAGTCATTGGTTTTTTTTCCTCCAAGACTAAAACATGCTGCTCTAGTGCATTTAGTTGGTGATAAAGGGAGGGCATTGTAGTCAATGAAATTTCTCCATCAAGCACATAAGATTCCAGAGGAATCTATTTTTGTAACAAATGCTTCATCACAAAGGTAGGGGCAGTTGTAGTTGGTTGAATCCTGCACACTGGGCCTACTTACATTCCATAATTCCCTCAAATCCTCAAGAACCCTTTGATGCTCAAGCCTGAATAAATGAAAATACATCATCTGAAAAGAAGAGAAAACAAGACTTATCCTGATAAGTCTTCTCATGAGAGCAACTTGAACAGCTCGAGTTGTTAAAGGCCCAGTGTAATCATCAAGATCAGAAATCTCAAACATCATCCTTACAAACTTTTCATCTGGACCCAACAAATCAAAGATAGAATGCAAATCTTTAGTAGATATTTCTTTCAAACTGGGTTTCCTACCATAATACAGATGGATTTCCTCAAAGTGATTATATACAAAGAAGAAAGTGTGAAACAGTGAAGTAAGTGGTGCATTTTTATAGGAAATTTGAGGTAGGTGAGCTGAATTTGGTGCAATCATGGTGAAATTATTCCTGAGATCTCAATAAGATATCTACATGAGCAATTTAAAAGTTGAAATGAATTGGCATTGAGAAAAAAATGATAAATTGATCTGATTTGAAAAGAATCATGTGTGATAACTAACCCAAAAGGTGTGAAAATAAATATACAACATTCAAAATGGATTCTGGAAAAGTAAATAAGAGCATCTAGCCAAATAAAATTTCCTAGAGGCACTCAAAAATCATCAAAATAAGATGTCCAGTCACCAAGGGAAAATAATGATTAAATAAGTGGGTAAAAGTGATGACATGGTGTCCTCATACATAAATAGAGTGAAAATGTGGAGGGCTCATAGTTCTCACACCTGGAAACATTTGACGAGGCATCTTCATGAGAATAATGTGGATTAAAATATATGTTGTAAAGGGGAATATTCCCTTGAAGATTCACACTTTGGGGGAATTGGAAAGAAAATGAGTGAATAGAATGGTATAAATGTAAAGAGAATAATCTCGCGAGAGAGGGGTGTAGACACCAAATTTGTGTCTTACGACCCCCGTGGCCCACATCTCATTTCGTAACCTAGCCTCATCACATAAACTTTACACAATTATTTATTAATTACCTTATAATTAATAAATCCACATCTCCAAACCTGCCACCTCATTTCTCCACCTCATCATCACCTAGTCCTAACCCTAAACTAACCTAATTAAGACCTATAACTTGGTCTACATCCACACCCATGACTAACTACTCCTCACCCGCACCAAAATCAACCTAATAATGACTTGACAAAGCCCACAACTAATTCCTCGGGAGAAAAGGAGGGAAAGTTGGCTATTTTACTAAAAATAGCTCACTTTGACTTAACCGATATCGGTTCTACTCGACCGTTGTCGGTTCACGTAACCGCCATCGGTTCCTCAAATGACCTCCCCCAACCAAAAACAAAGGATCGGAACCTGGGAATTCATTGGAAGGATCAGGAATTCACTTGATCGAGAAGAGAAAAGTGAAGGAAAGAAAGGAGTTTGCAGAGAAGGACATCAAGCCCAAGACTACAACTGAGTAACCAGAGCCCAGTGAACACTCATCCAAGCATTAGGAGAGAAGATAGCTCATCTTTGATTGTCTGATCATCCTACTTGAGCCCTGCCTTCGTTATCACAGTCTTTGGACCTGTATCTTCATCAGGAACTAGTAAGTAGTATCTTGTATGTTCTTTTGATAACATTTCTTGAACTTCTGAATCACAACAATTATAAGTCTATTCCTAGATCTACTACCCGGTAACACCCTACATCTAACTATCATTCCTCTACCCCTACACTACCCCAAGAACAGCTCCCATACCCTCTGAGCCTTCTCCATCACCCCATTACCTATCCCCAATCATTTACTAGCCTTATAAACACCATAGCCACCTTATAGCCAACCTTCACTAAAAGCCCCTAAACCACTACCCCTACCGATATCAATTAGTCAAAACCGGTACGTGACACTGACCTTGACCGATCGGTCATTGTGATTCAAAACCAAAATGAGCCCTTTCCTCTATTGTTTTAACAAGGTGATTAAATTGTAATTTTGCAATAGCTTCTTTGTTAGAATGTGTGTTAATTCATATTAGTATGGGAACTGACCACCTTCGAAAGGAAGTTTAATACTTCCTGGGCCCAAGGCAGTTCCCTCATTTATTGTCTAATTAGAATCTGGTGGTCTTGTATTCTTACTTGCAGGTAGTCCTTCCCAGACAAAAAGGAGTTATTTGCAATCTATCTCGATCTCTCTACGGTATACGCACACCCTCTCAACATTCAACAATGTATTCCTCCTAGCCCTAAACCCTTATCTGCTTTCTCAAAGGAATGAAAGGATAGAAGTAACGCTATTCCAGAATGGAAGCATTCTATGCAAAAACATTTTGGCACACTACAGGGACCCATTTTGGGTTTCTTTCTTTCTTGCTTGCTTTCATATAGGGAGCACACTTGCTATTTTCTTCGTTTGAAATATTCACAAGATATTCTATTATTTGGTAAAAGAATTTGTCTTGCTTGCACATCTTTGCATTAGTGAAAGTAATCTTTTTGCTTCATCGAATATCATTTTCAATTTGGGTTTAAAACACGTGCATCACATTCTTGCTTGCCATTTTCAATTCTAGTGAACATAGATTAAGTAACAGGTCGTACACGTGGGGGTGATATCCACGGTATTGACAAGAAATTAATCTTACTTTCACTACACAACACATACCGAATCACATCATAATTAACACAACAGCTCAAACATCCCCCTTTTCCGCGGTATTCCTCTGCCCGATTGAGGTAACCTTATAAGCCAAAACAAACTTGACATTTCCCCTAAGTATTTTGTTTAGGATTGACATCATCTTGCATCTAAGGCATAAGCCCAAAGTGATTAAAACTAATCCTAGGTTTAGTCTATTAATTTGCTTGTGCATCTTGCTTGTTTTTTGTTCTGTTTCTCTGTCATACACTGTTTTCTGTGATCACTTCAGAACAGTTTGGTAGGCATACTAAGCACTGTTAACCCCAAATCAGCAACTTCCTACAACTTCTTACACCGGTCCTATTATACCGACATCGGTTAACTTACTAACGCCGCTGCTCTGGCTGACCGACCGACATCGGTTACCTGACCGATATCGGTTACTGTCTTTCACAGTTCCCAAAACCAGCAACCCACCAATTCCAACACTTTGTTGTTGCTTCTGTTCCTGATAGATTGCATCCTGCTGTGTACTCTTGTCCATGGTTGTTATCACTTGAAACAAGTTGCAGCCATGGTTTCACATGCCTGCTCCATGCCTTTGCCTGAATCACCCCCTTCACATCCTGTGGGGAATCCTACGGACACCGGGGAGGTTTCCAAAATCCCCGTAGGAGATAAGGAATTTGTGAAATTTTTGGATGCTAATCCAGGTGCTATACAATACTATTTGTCTCATGCCCCTGACCGTACACCCGATGGTCAACTCCTTGTTGGTATGCCTATTAGTATAGCCGCTCATTTAGCTCCCTCTCCACCTGATAATTCCGCCTTGCCTTCTTCATCCTTAGCCCCGTCACCCAACTCAGTGACTTTAGAGGTTCTTACGGCACAGATTGGCTTTCCTTTGGTTAACTGGGGCCCCACATATCATTACCACCGACTGCTCCTACCTCGTCTCTCTCGCAGACTGCTCCTTTCATAACTTGCTCTCTACCACCTATTCACACAAGCTTTCCTTCTCAAGCTCCACCCACCTTTTCATTTCCACACACGTATCCGGTGACTTCAACATCTTATATAGGACATCCCTATTTGGTCACCTCAACATATTCATCCTCAATACCTTATCAACATTTAACCCCACCGTTTTCTAGTGGTGGCCCTTGGCCCAATCCTCCGTTTACGGCATCGCACCATCATCTCATCCAACCACCGATTTAATCAAACAAATGATGGAAAAATGCAAAATTTGGAGGCTTCTGCTTCAGGAAGCCATAGCACCCTGACATACAAGCAAGTTTGTTGGGAGCCTATTCATCCTTCTGTCCCTCTTCATTCATATCCTCCTCAATGGGAATTACCAAAATTCACTCGTTCTAATAGTAAGGAGGATGCTCAACAACATTTGTGATCATTTAGACATGTCTCTGCTATCTCGATTGCTCATGATGATGCCTTACTACTCCGTACCTTTCCCATGTCCTTATCAGACTCGCCTTGAGTGGTATGCAAGTGCTTTAACCCAAACACTCAATCTTCTCTTTTAACCAATTAGCCTAATCTTTCTTGGATCATTTCTCCATTAACATTGCTAAGAAAGTATCTATCACCGACCTCTATGCCATCCGACAATTTGAAGATGAATCTATCACGATTTCATTAGGCGATGGCGGGGCCTTATCAACCAACTTACTTATGCCTTGCCTCAGCTGAGCTTATCGAAATCTTTATGCGGGCTGCGCTAAGCACATTTCTCCTACCCTCCAAATTCAAACTTTCTGCACATTTGACTAGAGGCCTTTACTATGGCTCGAAAACTAGAGATTCGAGCCTTAGAGGAAGAGAAATTGTGGTTCACAACAAAACCCCAATTTTCGAACCCAAGACTCCACCAACAAACCTAACACCACCAATTCTCACGCATCGATCGCTTCAAATCAAAAGGAACTGTCCATGTGGTGATGGTCAAATCCCAAGCACCGCCTAATACCCCACCAAAACCACCTATCGTATAAAGCTGAGCCTATCAATTAAACTCCCTTGGGAGAAACTTATGGTGTGATATTGGAAAAATTGCTCAAGGCAGGAGCTATTACCTTACCTCCTATTAAACCTCACTCTGGGTTTGATTCCATCCATGCTATACCTTCTTGGTACAAAGAAAATGACTTCTGTAACTTCCACCGCGTGAAGGGACACAGTCATGAAAACTGCAAGATGTTGAAAAACATAGTGCAAGAAATGGTTGATGTAGGGGATATAGCCCTCGATAATCCTAATGCCCCTGCTAACTGAAATTTGAAAATCTTCAACAAACCATTCCCAAACCACTCATCTAACAGTAACATAAACCAAGATATCTTAGCCGAGGAGATTGTTCGTGAAATCCATGTATTCTTCGACTCCCAGTCAAAAGTCTCTATCAAGAAAATTCTGAATCAAGCCTCTTCACTAACACAGGAACCCGAACCCCCTTCACCACCATTAAGACAAGACGAAATCCTTGCCGTTCCTTTACCCATAAAGGAATTAACCGCCCAGAGTTCTCTTCTCACAGATGAGCCTTCTTACACCACATCCTTGCAAGACTGTGAGTGGATGTTATCTAACTTATCTATTTCCCAAACATCTCCTTCTACCACTCTTGCCGTACAAGAGGAAGGCTTGCCACTTCTTTTGTCATCCTTAGATGAGAAACCCCTTGAACCGACATCACCAAATTCTTTAATCATGACGGATCCTCTCAAATATGCCCTCCTACCTATTAGTTCTTCATCGCCTAAATCTTTTCAGCTGACCGGTTGACCTCTTAACACCCATTGATACAGTACCTCATTTACCCCCTGTATCACACCCACAGTGGACCGGAATCACAACCCACCTTTCTTCCATACAAAAGTTCCTATTTACACGTGAGGATTGTCACCCCTCAGAAGATAGACGAGTCCTATGGGAACGTTTGAGTACACCATATTCTACTCAAATGCATATGACTGATCTAGACGCCTCTACCATATACCCGAAGTGTTTACAAAAGCTTAAAATGCCTATGTCCTCATCTTCACCCCCCTCATCTCTACCAAATACCTCATCCACCTCTATTGACCTAACCAAACCTTCCCCTACGCTTGGGACCTCACCAATACCTAGTCTAACACAACCACCTAAACGGTTAGATTTATACAAAAGTAAAGCCATCCATCCACTTAGGAGACAGACCCAATCTCCTCAAGTCCAACCTATGTCTCTATCACAACTAAAACCATCACCGTCACACCTACCTTCTATATTGGGACCTCATCCCTCCACCTTGCATCAATACATCATACCTCCTGCGTTTTCTTTAAAACGACCTACACCTTCCGCACCCATACAAAGATCCAAGGGTATATCAACACCGTCACCCCAAGTATCCTGTCCACCTATCAACTCTAAACAAACTCCATCATCAAAGGATTTGTTTACTGTCACTCCTCTTTCTCTGTGGTTGTTTGCTGCTACCATGTCATCTGACCATCTAAACATAACTTCTGCGAAAAGAGGTCACGTTTAGTTAAATCCAATTATCAAAACCACTTTGCTAAGCGGCCACCCATACAAATCAACCATACCTAGTCATTTCCGAAACCTACCCAGTCAATATCCTCATTTTCCTCGACTTTGACCCGCTCAAAGGGTCTTACGCCAAAATCCTTGCAATGTTAGTGGAGAATACAACCATTTCCCTACCCCCACTTAGACCCTATGATCCATCTAAACCTCGACCTATAGGTTATGATGAGTCTAAAATCTACGCTTACCACCGCACACCAGGACATGATGTAGAGGGATGCAAAGCTTTGAAAGCCATACTTCGTCAGTCACCTCTCTCGGATAGAAAGGTTAAGAAAGACAACTTACGAAGGGAGAGACCTTTAGCTTCAATCCCCTCTCCTATACCACTGTCCCCGCTCACCAAGATCTATCATTATTACAACCCCACCGCTCAAAGACCATGACTTATCCCTACCGTCTTCCTCCTCTCATGTTCACGAGATCAACATGATTAGTGTTGCTACTCGAGGGCAGAAAAACAATGGGAAAGCTAAAGAAAACACATCTGCAGCCTCTCTTTCTCCATCCACCATCCCGATCGCACCACCACATAAAGTGGTTATTCGTAGACCTGCCTACCCCGTCTCTAATGGAGTTGCCCACCGAACCATGATCAAACAGCTTCACCAATCACCTGTAAAAATGACACTATATGATCTCATTCAGACGTCGAAATCTCATCGCCAAGCGCTTATTGAAATCCTTCAAGGGATAGAGGTCTTACCTAATGAAACCTTGCCTGTTACCTCCATATTAACACCCAACCATGTTACCTCTCTCACTAAACAATCTACCACTTCCGTCCTGTGCAAGAAACCGCTCATCCGGTTTTCCGAAGACGAAATTGTTGACTTTGGTGCGAAGATCCCGACCCTGCTCTTTTCATCTCGACTTATGTCCGGGACATTCGGTGCATCATGTTATGATTGATGAGGGTGTTAGCCTAAACATCATCTCTTCCAAATCCTTTCAACAAATCAATATCCCCTCTAGCCGCATGTGTGCCAACCCCACCATGCTTGCGTTCATTCAACGATGCTATTACTTCTACCTTAGGCACTTTGTGATCCTTAACATTCGTGTAGGGCCACATACCTTACCTGAACTCTTCTATGTCCTTGAGGAGAATTCCAATATAACATGCTTTGTTAAGCCGCCTCGATCCGGGCTATGGGATGCGTTCCTCCACCCTACATAGATGCATAAAATTTGAGTACGAGGGAAGTCCTATAAAGTAAAAGTTGATCCTTCCCCTTCAAAACCTACAATATGTTATATCGCCTAATGATGTGCTTGTACACCAAGACACCCATTCATCCAACCCAACCATCCACTTCAACCAAACCTCTACCATCCACCTCAACCGCACCTACACCTTCAACCAATGAAACCGCCGTCGCAAATACCACTTCCTTTCCCGCAGACAACATCCCAACCTCAGACCCCTTAGTAGATGTTTTTCAACGCCTTACGCTGGGGGAGTATCACCTATATAACGTTAGCTCTTTCCATACCCCACAGAGTACAGGCGCTACATGTGCATCCTACCTACGACCGTCGTGTGGGGGAGATAATCTCCTACGGACCACCTAATTGCTGCACCAACCTAACGTATGGGGGTGTCGACGCATCCTCCGTTACCCCTGAACCTCCCATTGGTGTGGTTCCCTTCCAATCTGATTTTCAATACCTGAAAAATTCTCGTTTCGCCCTCAACTTCTTGACTCGCTGTGCTTGGAAAGGTTTTGGTTTTGGTCTTTATGAACAAGGCCGACATACAATCATTCCCATGACTACATGTAAACACAAAGATCGTAGTGGTCTTGGATTTCCTGAAACACTTACACCAAAGAAACATCGTGTCAGTTGTATCCTGGAAGATGACAAAGTCACCCCTACCGAACCATCATCACCCATTTTGCCATCGTCACCCACAGAGTCGATAGACCCTGAATCTATCCCTCCTAACTTTTTTTTTTTTTCATAAACACTATCTTCCTGGATCCTCTCACTTATCAACGCGATAATGAGGACCCGTCTTCTCTTCCCCTTCTGTATCTAGACATGATCGAAGAGGATTCACCTTCAATTAATGTTGTTGAGTGTAGGATGACGACTCCATCCTCACTTACCTTGGTGCGGACGACTCTTATATTCAACGCACCTTACCATCTGAAACTCAAACCATGTTGAATGAGTCGACTATATAAATCAACATCCACACAGAGGATGATCCTCACATTGTAAAGATCGACAATCTCTTAACGCATCAGAACAAGCCACCTTTACTACCTTTCTCCGTGCCCGCAACCAAGCTTTCGCTTGGTCCTACGCTGACATGCCAGGAATTGATCCTGACATTGCTGTCCATAACATTACCCTAAGACCCGATGCCAAACCAGTTAAGTAGAAACTGAGAAAAATGCATCCACGCATTGCCCTCTTGGTCAAAGAAGAGCTTCAATGACTCCTTTCCGCTTTCCTTCATCTTACCTATTGACTATCCTTAATGGATCTTTAACATCGTACACATGCATAAAGCAACGGGGGACTTCGATATGTACATTTTCGGGACATTAACCTCACTTTCCCGAAGGATGACTTCCCCCTCCCAAGTATTGATCAACTTGTTGATCTCACTTTGCGGCCATGAGATGCTTTCTCTCATGGATGGCTTCTCGGGATACAATCAAATTTTGGTAGCCCCGGCCAATCAACATAAAACTACCTTCATAACTCCTTGGGAACCTTCAGTTATCGTTTCATGCCATTTGGCCTTAAGAATGCTAGTGCGACCTACCAGCGGCTATGACTTACATATTTCATGACATTATGCACACTATCCTTGAGGATTATGTCGATGATCTTCTTGGCAAATATAAACATCGCAGTGAACATCTCGATGTTTTAAACATTATTTTCGATCGCCTATTACAATATTGTTTTTATCTTCAACCAAAGAAATGTGTATTTGGTGTCCTTTTGGGAAAACTTCTTGGTTTTATCGTCTCTTTGCGTGGCATCGAGGTCGATCCAGCTAAAGTCAAAGGTATCCTAGAAATGCCCCCACCTACTAACCTCAAACAATTACGTAGTTTGCAAGGTATACTCCAATCTATCCAGCGTTTCATCTCCCAACTCTCGGATCGATGTCAACCTTTCCATCACCTCCTTAAAAAGGACATTGTCTTTCAATGGAGCAAAGAGTGCCACAAATCCTTTGAGGCTCTCAAAGCCTATCTCTTGCGAGTCACCGTGGTTATCACACCTCGGACGATCGCCCTTTCTACCTTTACCTTTCTGCCACCGACCATGCTTTGTAGGAGTCATGCTAGCACATCGTGACTCAGAGCATTGAGAATAAGCCGTTCATTACATAAGTCGTACTCTCGTGGAATACGAGACTAGGTATACACATGTAGAAAAATTGTGCCTAGCCCTATCATTCGTAGCCACCAAACTCCAACACTACCTCCTGAATCACAAAACTTTTGTCATCACCAACGTGGACCCCATTCATTATATGTATGCCAAACCTCATCTAAACCAACACATCGCCCGATGGCTTATGCTCTTTGCTGACCTCGACCTTGAATTTGTACACCAAAAGTCAATTAAAGGACAAACTATCGCAAACCAACTCATGAAAGCCCCTTTACCTGGGGAGCACTTTACCAATTTTAATTTCCCCAATGAACTCATCGCCACTCTTTCACTCAGTGAGAGTCGTATCCAATGACCATCTTCTTCGATGGATCCAAATGCCAGTGCGCAAAGGAGATGGTGTTGCTCTCATTCCTCTTGATGCTGAGCCTATGCCTCTTTCCTTCTGGCTTGATTTCCCCTGCACTAATAATACAGCGGAATACGAGGTCCTTGTTTTGGGTCTCCAGGTTGCATTACACTTAGGTGTCGGATCTATCAATATTTTCGGCGACTCTCAATTGGTAGTCAATCAAGTTATGGGCATCTACCAATGTAAAAATGAGGAACTTCAAAATTACAAACATTACGTGGATTCACTTTTGACCTTATTTACGATTATTCTATCCAAACCATTCCCGCTCCACTAACAAATTTGTAGATACTATGGATTGCTTAGCCTCGCAAATTCCTACCTCACCAACCGACTCGACATATTCATCTTGGTCCAACAACTCTTTGCCCCATCTTACTCATTACTGGATGTTTGTATGATAAATAATGTGTCTGCTAATTCACAAGATACCTGGTATCACCAATTTCACGACTACCTTACAACTTCTGTTCTCCCACCTGACCTTACTAGTAACGGCAAACGTTCTTTTCTTAAAAGTGTTTCTCGTTATGTCATCATGGGGGGACTCCTCTATAAACGTGGCTTTGATGGCATCCTCCTTCGATGTCTAACCGGTGCGGAGGTCACCTATACCATCCAACAAGTCCACGACGGTATTTGTGGTGGACATTTTAGTGGCCTTGCTGTGGCCAAATGAATCCTTCACCTAGGCTATTATTGGCCTACTCTTAATAACGATTGCTACGAATATGTTAAGCATTGTGTTATGTGTCAACAACATGCCAACCTTCAACATACTCCTAGCCATCCGCTACAGGTCGCACGAGATCTTTGGCCTTTCTCACAATGGGGTTTAGACCTTATTGGTGAGATTCACCCACCATCTTCGCAACGTCACCATTGGATAATCATAGCAACCGAATATTACACTAAATGGGTGGAAGCCATTCCACTCATTTCAACCAAAAAAGAAAAAATCGTCGAATTCATTAACCATCACATTATCTGTCGTTTTGGCATTCCTCATCGCCTGATAACAGATAATGGAAAATATTTCAAAAATAAGTTGTTACAAGACCTTTGTGACAACTTTGGTATCAAACTTAGCTTCTCATCACCTTACTATCCACAAGAAAATGGTCACGCTTGAATCTTCGATAAAACCCTAACCAAATTCCTCATGAAAGTTATTAAAAATTCTGAAACAATTGTCCTGATCACATCCCCTTTGCCCTTTGGGCTTATCAGACTAGCATTCGCACCTCCACTAATGCCACCCCATTCTCTTTGGTCTATGGTACCGAGGTTGTCTTGCCTCTTGAAATACAAATACCCTCCCTAAGAATATCTCTTCAGGATATTCTCACCAATGATGATTTCCGCCAAGAGCGGTTAGCCCAATTGGAGCTTCTTGATGAGTGTCGTCTTACAACTCTTGACCATCTTCAAATCTATCAAAAACACATCAAGCGTGCTTATGATAAGTGACTCCATGAGCGTACCTTTAAGGTTGGTGATCTTGTCCTCAAAGAGAATCAGCATGTAACTAAACTAGAAAAGAGCAAACGTGGAAAATTTGCTCCTAATTAGATTGGGCCCTACATTATTACTCATACTTATGGATTAGACACTTACCGCTTATCTTCGCTTAATGGTATACCTGAGCCTGAACCCCTTAATGTTTTGCATCTTCGACCATTCTACTATTGAATTTAGTGTTACATCACTTCTTATCTACCTTGCGCTCGTCCCTTGAGCTCATTTACCACCTCATACATTTTTGTTCCATGCATCTCGAAATAGAATCAAGCTCACGTGGTTTGGTCATTACCTCCTCTTAAAGATGCCTTCCCCTTTTTAGTCTGGTCCATGACTTAAAAGTATCAAAATAACATGTTCTCAATTGTACACTTATGGGATATTCTTGAGTCAAACTTCCTACAAAACTAGATGCTTCATGCCAAACGGACATCTAGACCTCTAAAGTTATACATAGACTACTCCCTCGAAGGACAGCTATGTGCAAAGCCACTCCTACTATTATAAATAGACTGCTCCCTCGAAGGACAGCTATACACAAAAACTGCATCTGCTACTATAAATAGACTGCTCCCTCGAAGGACAGCTATACAAAGTTAGCCTTTATCAGAAGCTTCTCGCATTGATCAGCTTCGTGAAGACCTCAAGAACAACAAAATACATATCCCATGTAGACTTCCCGCATCGATCAGTCTATATCCAGAAAAATAAAATAGTATTCAAAAGCACTTTTGAGTCATGGACTTGTCTATTTAGGTTTGGTTCTCTTTCGTCGAATAATCATCTTCTAATAAATTCTCTTCACCCCACCTATACAAGCCACTCACCTCACCATTCGTCAACACAACAAAACTCAAGGGACATGACGTATATCCAATATATTGTGATAATACGACTCTTTTCACCTATTGACTTCTCGCCTATACAAGGCACCTAGGGATTCAAGCCCATCCTATGTTAATATATTTGGTTTGTTTAGCTCTTCTCAACTACGGGACACTTTTGCCTCTTTTACTCTACTCTAGGATTGTGTGTTGACCTTAATCAAGACACGAATCTCTACTACTTGGGTAAGCTAACTTTCGTTTCACCTATACCTACACCAACATAGCAGGTCCCTTACTAACACCGACAACGTTACCCTACCAATATCAATATTTTTATCAGCCAAAAATTGCCTAACCACAAACAAACCGCCTCAATTCACCTCTCCTGGTCCTTGCTTTGTGCAATGGGCTATGTAGGTAGCACTTAGGAGACATGGGGTCTCCCAAGGTTAGCTCGACCATCCCCTACCATAACCTATCATGTGTGGTATATATGAATATATTTGTGTATTTCTATTCACTCAAGGCACCTAGGGATTCAAGCCCATCCTATGTTAATATATGTGGTTTGTTTAGCTCTTCTCAACTATGGGACACTTTTGCCTCTTTTCCTCTACTATAGGATTGTGTGTTGACCTTAATCAGGACACGAATCTCTACTACTTGGGTAAGCTAACTTTCGTTTCACCTATACCTACACCAACATAGCCAGTCCCTTACCAACACCGACAACGTTACCCTACCAATATCAATATTTTTACCAAACAAATTGATCAATTCACCTCTCCCTAGTCCTAAGGGAGAACTACATCGATCCGAGGCCCCTCCTTGCTTTGTGCAATGGGCTATGTAGGTAGCACTTAGGAGACATGGGGTCTCCTAAGGTTAGCTCGACCATCCCCTACCATAACCTATCATGTGTGGTATAAATGAATCTATTTGTGTATTTCTATTCACTCACATTCATCTTTATCCTTTTTTAAAAGAAAACATGTAAAACACAACCATTCTTATTATTATCATAACTCAAATCAACATACATATTTAGTTTTATTTTGATGTTAAACAAATACATCTTCTATATCATTGACGCGCAAGTCGGCATCCTTATTTATTCTTATACTTTTATGAAATTCACTTAGACCCTTGCGCCTCCTCCTGAATCAGGTGGTGATCATGATCGTCGATGCCACTCACTTGGCCTCTCCATCCTCAAAGGTGCCACTGCTATTGGTTCCTCCCACTGATCCACCAACATCTCCTGTAACATACGAATACGTCCTCTCGTGTGGAGGAATCTTGCCTCTAGTCTCTCCACTTGTGACTCTGCAACCGCTAACAATCCCGTTGTCTCATTCACCCACATTTGGAACTGATGAACTAAACCCTGCAGATGATCTCTCTCCGCTATAATCACAGCTATGTCAGGACGACCACATACACCTTGTAGCTCTGCTACCCACCATAATCTATAGGCCTCCGTCGCTCCTGCATCCATTACCCTGCAATCGGCCGCTATCTCCTCTGGCCCTTCTAGAGGTGTTGGCCGGGGTGGTGAGAATGCTGCCTCGGCGTCGATCCTCATGTATGGTCTATACGCCATAGGTATATCCTGAACAAATCCAAATTGTCACCGCACGCGATCTAGAGGAATCCTCTCGTACTCACCTGGCCTGTGCCCTGCGATCCACCTCAATCGCTCTACACCCCTCAACTCCTCAGCTATGTGCTCCGTCACCATATAGTTCCCGTAAGGTCTCCAACAAATATCTGCAATCGTCACCATCTCCCATACCTGCCTATAATACTCGATGTCATCTATCACGGCCTGGGATCTTGCCTCTTGTTCTGTCTGGACCCATCGTCTGAATCCCAACCTCTGCACTCCTGTCTCTCCTGACTGGATGGGTTGGCCTATCGTCGCACACAAACAATGTGCTCATAGGCCCAACAATGTAATAAGTATGAACAATCCAAAGGTCGCTTGTGTTTTCACCGCAGCCCATAAACCCCTGTATAACTCCACCAGATATGTGGGTGCCCATGCGAAAGTCACGCTCCTTTCTATCATTTCCCAAATAACACTCATCAATGCTTTTGGAAATCTTCCCCCCTCCGCCCTCGGTAATGCATAATACCCCACCACTATCATTAATACCACTGCCAACCTTGTTTCCTCAGGGTGTGTTGCATACATTGTACCATAAGTGAATGTCAAACCTCGCTATGTCAAATCTCATGCAGCTGAACCAAATACTGCTGTTATCGCTCCCACTGCATAGGGCAACGCCTGATACACTGGTCTTCCTGTAATTGGGAGCCTCAAAATTCTAAACACATCTTCCAACGTCACTGTCATCTCCCCTGTTGGCAGATAGAAGGTATTCTTTTCCGGATTCCACCTCTCAATCAACGCCTGCAACATAGCATGATTGCGTGTGATTCGTGAATAATAGCGGATTCCACTTAACCCCACATGGTTTATCAATGCCCATTCAGCTGGTGTTACATCCGCTCGGATTCGTGACAACAAAGCTGGCACACTATCATTCATCCTCAACCCTGCCTCTACCTGCATACATCAAAACGACACACAACCATTCAATAAATCAAATCCCCAAGTGTTTTTTCTCACATTCTAGAAATTCCTACAGTAACCGGTATCGGTTATAGATAACCGATACTGGTTATCTCTAAATGATATCGGTCACTGTCAATCCTATACACCCTGCTTAAAACCACCACCTACGATAATTATTTTGCTTGTTTACTCCTCTCTCTACCTATAAACATACATGAACACCCTGCTTACCTACCCCATAACACTCACTCTATCCCAAACCCTTGCCTATCACCTTTTTCACATTTCTCTACCCTCTTACCTTTTCTCAGCCTATTCATCAAAACATGCAAGAATTAAAATACAACCAAACAGTTTACCTCTCGGGATGCAGCTGCTTGGGGTGGAACTTGTCTTCCCTCTCGTCCCGCCTGCTGGATGTTTCTCCTCATCCAGCCATGTTCATCACCCTCTTCAAATATAACTTACCTTTCTACCTTCTTAATCTCAGCCCACACTCACTTTACCTATCTCTTTCCTCCTTATCACTCAATTCTTTCATGCAATTACCTGTATCAATCGTCAAAAAGCGTCGCATTCACGTATTTAACTTGTTACATGACTCTAAAAATAAGAACTCTAAAAATAAGACCTTAAATTTCCGCCCAAGCTTTTCTATTTTTAGAAAAGCTCATTTTGGCATAACCGGTATCGGTTATCTAACCGATATCGGTCCACAATCTACCGACGTCGGTTACCTAACCGATATCGGTCACATGCCTCCTTTTTCTTAAACCTGGGCCTTTTCTTTATTTTTTACAAATTTTTGTGGCGCCCGCCTCTTTTTCCTACAAAACGACACCATTATCAATATTTGTCATCAAAATCACATCAATATATCATCACAATTTCATCAACATCATCTAGCTACAATAAAACAACCATCAACAAAATACGTACGACATTGCAATATCTACATCAAACCCATCAGTATATACACCATTTGGATCTAACTCATCATCTATACACATTAAATTTCAAAAACCATTGACAAAACACATAAAACATTTTATACACACCATTTGGATCAAAATCATCATCTCTATCTATATCAATGTTTCAAATATGCAACTTGCCTTCCTGCGTGGGGGCTCTGTGATCTCAAAATAATACAAAGCCAAGACGCAGTGCTATCACTGTCAAAATCTCGACGCGGCTTGTAGGCGGTATCTCATGTCAAAAATATACTCGGCTCGCAGTGAGCCATTTGGTACCATCTCTACAACTCGTACTCGGCTCGCAGGCCGGTATATACAACAAGAATGAATAAATGAATCATATGTGGGCACGCAGGCCTCTATATACATACCCGGTTCGCAGACCGGTGTCTATATCCAAAATCCAAAAACCCCTCTCTGCTCCAGGGATATCTCAGCTCTCCCCACCACCCTCAGCCCCTCTCCCTACTGGTCCTTGTGCTGGCTCTCACCTCCTCCCTATCACCGACCCACCGGCTATGGCTGCGCCCCCCTGGGATCTCTGGCTCCGAGAGGTCTCGGCTCGGTGCGCCGCATATGGCTAATAGTCAGCCCCGGTACCATCAAGGACATCCTGATAATACTGGGCCTCCACTCTCACCTCCATATAATGGGCCCGTGCCACCATGGCTGCTTGAGCTAGTCCCCCGACTCCTAATAGCAGTGGCCCTGCCTGCTGCTTTAATGGTACACCTCTGCTGTGGTGGCACACTGTACTGTGCACTGTGTGCACGTGGCTGTGGCGCAGTGCCTATGCTTTGGTACACAATGTGGCTACGCTAGTGCCTATGGCTATCTTTTGGTGCTGGGCCGTGTGCTTGAGCTTGTGCTGGGCTAGCCCCTATAATACCCTAATTTGTGCCCATGTGCAGTAGTAAGCTGCCCCTGTAATAACTACACCTATCCTAGGAGGCGGTCCCTCTCTGCTGTAACAGCCGCCAAATCTGGCTATGCGGGCTGTGCTATCCTAGCTGCTCTCTGACCTACCCACCAAACCAAAAATCACCTGTCACTCCGGCATCATCCACTGCCTCGTCGCGGGTCTCTCTCTGCTACCCAATCTAGGTCCACGGGCTGTGGTGCAGGCAGTGGGGCCTCTACATCATCCCTCAGGTACTGAGGGAAGGGAGGCGGCTCATCCTGTCGCAGCCCCAACTATCGTTGTACCCTCTCTAGGGGTATCTGCTCATGCTCTCTAGGCCTCCATCCTGCTATCTAGAAAGTATACTGGATCCAGCGCATCTGTGCTCGGGCTCCTCCTCGGGGCTGATGGCCTCTGTAGGGCCTCCATACAATGTCCAGTGCGGTCAAGCCCTCTAGCATATGACGGTAGTAAGCTACATCCCGTCCTGTGAGCACCACTCGTGGCTGGCCCACGACCCCCAACCACCTCTGAAAGCCATACCTGTATATAACCTATGGCCCTGGCTGCTGGGGCAGCCCTACTGGTCGTATACATATGATGTGCTCATATGCCCAGCAGTGTAACAAAAATGTGGAGCAAATCCCAAATCGCCTCATCCGGTGATAACCCCACAGCTCTCTGTATAGCTGCACTAGATATACTGGTGCCCAGGCATAGCACGTATGCTCCTGCACCATCTCATGTAGCACTCCCATCAAAGCCCATGGGAAGCGGCCTCCCTCCGAGTCCGGGAGGGTGAAGCAGGTAATATCTATCATCATCAACATGACAAGCCGTGTCTCATGTCTCTGGGCGTGATACATGTTCCCATAGGCAATGCTCATGCTGTGATAAGCCAATAATTCAGCTACATCCCCAAATACCTAAAGGATACTATCCATAGCTATCTCCGCATCTACCTGAATACTACCTCCCCTACGATCGGCAGTCTCAGGATGCGATATACATCCTCCAGGGTAATAGTCATCTCTCCGGTAGGGAGATGGAAAACATTGGTCACCGGATCCCATCTCTCGATGAGGGAAACCATAAGGTTGTGGTCCCTATCCACAGCCCTATACTGTTAGACTCCGCCGAGTCCCACCTCATGCATAATGGCCCACTGTGCTGCGGACACATGTGGCGCATCCGTCTCAATAGCGGGGCATCCGATCCCGCATCGTAAGCTGCTGACATGCCTGCAAAAACAACCCACTTCATTAGACCTACCCTTTACAAAAACAACTCCTTTAACCCTCTATACCCCCTTTTACCCTCCCGACCACACCCCGACTCTATAACACACATCTACACCCACCTATCTTACCCTAAAACATCTACGATATCCCCTTTCCTTATCTCACACCCTACCAATCACCCAGATCTACTCTCGCCATCTAACTATGCCCCTACCAATTTAACACCTCCTAATTCATACGCAACACTTAATCTATCCTAACCGAACCAACCACACAACCACCCCATTTCCCCCCATCCCAATCACCTTTCCTATCAACTCTACCCCCTCCCTCTTCACCCTAAACAACAACCAAACAACAAAACACAAACAACCAAACAACAAAACAAAAACACCAACAACGAAACAAAAAAAAAAAAAACTTAAATAATGGTAATGTACGGTCACCCTTGACCGGCACCGGTCCCCTATAGCACTTGATATACACCGGCGCCGGTCGACATACGACCGATGCCGGTCTACCCACAACCCACTTTGCCTAAAAATTTCGTGACCGATGCGGTCGCCTAGTGACCGACATCGGTCACTGTCCACGGCAGAACCAAACCCGACGCGCCCCCCAAAAACCCATTTTTGCCTATTTCTACCCTTTTACCCATTGAAAAACCCTAAAAACCTACCCACCCTGCCGCCTTGACCTAACTAACCTACCTACCCACTCCATTTTTCAAATAACCTCAATTTATTCATTATTTTATTCAAAACTTGGATTCCTACCCAAAACCCACATCTAGCTTAAACTCATTAAATTCACAAAGGTAAGAGCTCAGAGCCTACCGGTATGACTACACGTCGTCGTGGTGGGATAGGTGGTGGTGGTCCAGCTGGTCCAGCACCTCCTGCTCCTCCTGGTTGTGCCATGGCTCCAAATCTCCTCAGCTGGGTTCTCCACCAATCAAATTCTACCTCCTACTCACTGGGGTCTACCAACCACTCACTTCTCCACTCAAATAATGCCACCTCAGCCGAAAAACTCAACAATATCACTAAAACACCTCAGACAACTAAATTTGGTTTTCAAATTGACAATGTGACAATGACAGGCCGTATTTTTCTTTTTATAGGTTTTTGACCTATAACCGATATCGGTTATATTGTGCCCTAAAAATACCGATATCGGTCATCTAGCCGATACCGGTCATAGCTAACCGATATCGGTTTAATCCCTATTTTACCAAAATTTCTGCCCTTATTCACCAATCTCCCTTTCTCACCACATCGCCTATACCCTCCTTTGCTAAATAGCCTTTTTTGACTTCATTGGCCACATTCACGGCCGCACCCAACCAACCAGGCCCGACCCAAGGCCGCAACCAACCATTTGGCCTCCCGACCCAAGGCCGCAACCAACCATTTGGCCCGACCCAAGGCGCGACCAACCATTTGGCCTAACCCAAGGCCTGACCAACCATTTGGCCCAACCCGAGGCCGCAACCAACCATTTGCCCCGACCCAAGGCGCGAACCAACCTTCACTAATCAATCGGCCCAACCCAAGGCCACACCAATTAAATACCTCACCCAAAACCCGCAACTTACAATTTTATCCACCCATTATGTAACTTTTTGTTCAATCGAGCTCACCTATTTGTGTTTTAGCATGATTAGGGTACTTGACTTGATCAATTGACCAACTTTTCCTAGACCGAGACCGTGACATTTATCTCAACCAAACCAACCATTTGGTACTGCCGAACATGCCTAAATGTTCATGTACCTTACCCGTTATATCCCCTGGAGCTACTTCCTATGCCTTGGATACCAATATTATATCACCCTTGTTTGGATAAACTATCGACCTTTACCTATGAATTGCTTGTTTGCTCTTCAAATCATGTACCCTGGTCACACTACTGCATTTCAACGTGTCGTCTTCTTCCTTGAACTTACCCCACCATCTTACCATCATCTCAACACCATTTACCCTTTATCAACCCTATCCCTGATTTCACGTTACCTCAATCTATGATAGATTTGAGGGGGATTACCTATACCCTTAACAGGAGTAACCACTTCTTATTATTGTCAGTGCAGCTTTACAAGACAAGCTACACGACAACAAGGGGCTAATGTAGACACCAAATTTGTGTCTTACGACCCCCCGTGCCCCGCATCTCATTTCGCAACCTAGCCTCATCACCTAAACCTTACACAATTATTTATTAATTACCTTATAATTAATAAATCCACATCTCCAAACCTGCCACCTCATTTTGCCACCTCATCATGACCTAGTCCTAACCCTAAACTAACCTAATTAAGACCTATAACTTGGTCTACATCCACACCCATGACTAACTACTCCTCACCCGCACCAAACTCAACCTAATAATGACTTGACAAAGCCCACAACTAATTCCTCGGGAGAAAAGGAGGGAAAGTTGGCTATTTTACTAAAAATAGCTCACTTTGACTTAACCGATATCGAGTTCTACTCGACCACCATCGGTTACGTAACCACCATCGTTTCCCTGTAAATGACCTCCCCCAACCAAAAACAAAGGATCGGAACATGGGAATTCATTGGAAGGATCGGGAATTCACTTGGCCGAGCAGAGACAAGTGAAGGAAAGAAAGGAGTTTGCAAAGAAGGACATCAAGCCCAAGACTACAACTGAGTAACCAGAGCCCAGTGACACTCATCCAAGCATTGGGAGAGAAGATAGCTCATCTTTGATTGTCCGATCATCCTACCTAAGCCCTACCTTCGTTATCACAGTCTTTGGATCTGTATCTTCATCAGGAACTAGTAAGTAGTATCTTGTATGTTCTTTTGATAACATTTCTTAAACTTCTGAATCACAACAATTATAAGTCTATTCTTAGATCTACTACCCGGTAACACCCTACATCTAACTATCATTCCTCTACCCCTACACTACTTTGCCCCAGAATAGCTCCCATACCCTCTGAGCCTTCTCCGTCACCCCATTACCTATCCCCAATCATTTACTAGCCTTACAAACACCATAGCCACCTTATAGCCAACCTTCACTAAAATCCCTAAACCACGCCCCTACTTTTGATATCGGTTGTTTAAGCTAGTACGAGTACGGTGACAGTGTGATGCATCGGTCATTGTGATTCAAAACCAAAACAAGCCCTTTCCTCTATTTTTTTAACAAGGTGATTAAATTGTAATTTTGGAATAGCTTCTTTGTTAGAATGTGTGTTAATTCATATTAGCAGGGGAACTGACCACCTTCGAAAGGAAGTTTAATACTCCCTGGGCCCAAGGCAGTTCCCTCATTTATTGTCTAATTAGAATCTAGTGGTCTTATATTCTTACTTGCAGGTAGTCCTTCCCAAACAAAAAGGAGTTCTTTGCAATCGATCGATCTCTCTCTACAAGATGCGCACACCCTCTCAACATTCAACGGGTATTCCTCCTAGCCCTAAACCCTTATCTGTTTCTCAAAGGAATGAAAGGATAGAAACAACTCTATTCCAGGGAATGGAAGCATTCTCAATGCGAAACAAGGGGTAAAAATTTTCGAGATTTTTTCGAACGAGAAAGGAAAATTGAGATAAAAACTATTTTCCCAAGAAGTCATCGAGAAACTCTGTTACTTTATTTGAGCCTTCAAATTAAGTCATGTGAATATGTTTGTAAGTGTAAAGCCATTAACAAGCACCGAGACTATAGATTTAATTTCCCTTGCTGATAAATTTGATGATCCTTGAATTAATTATGTTAACCATGGGCATTGTTGTATCTTATCTCAAGATGATATACTTTGTAAAATAGTTATTCATGCTTCATTGCAATATTATTTTAGATATCCTTTAAGTCACACAAAACTTTATCATTCTAGTATCATTCTAGAAATTGCAAATACACTGTTTAGAAGAGATTTCATTTCATTTGTGTGATAAAATTATTTGAAACCACTATGTCTCCCCTTTGTTAAATGTTGTTTGTAAGCCTTTGAGTGTATCTTAGACATGATAAGTTTTGAATCTCTTATGTTTTATTAAGTCTTCAACATGAGATTTTATGTTTGAATCCTTAAAGATTATGTGAAACCGTGCACTCTTAGGATTTCATGAGTGTACATATTCTAGTTGAAGGTTCATTATGAGCTATTTGAGATATATTTCTCTTGCACTTGGTAGATCTCCCAACATTTATTAAGAGTTCCTTGAAATATGGTATAATCAACTTTATCTTGCTTAATTGCCCAAATCAAGTACAACCAAAACTAACTAATCCTATAAGAACTACCCATGCTTGCATCATTAAAGCCAACAATATGCTTAAGCAAGCTGGTTCCATACTATATTTAATAGTTTGAGTTTTGTTTAGAAGACATCTGCAATGTCTAGAAGTGACAACTCGTGATAATTAGCCTTTGTTGAATTGACCATATCTTCCTAGATCTATTTTTTAATTAATCTAAAAAAGAGTGCCAAATATTGTTGATACATCCACCCCACTCACAATTATAGACTATAGAATGGGTCCTCTCACCCTAGCTAAAGGTAGAGCCTAAAGTAGGAGGGTAGGTCATACCCTCAGCATGGTGCTACCTGACTCCTTCGAGCTTGAGTGATAAAGAGATGATGAGATCCTTCCCCAGCTACAAAATGACACAAATCTAGATCTATCATCCTCTAGGAATCCTTCTCATTTTGTTGATGTTGCTCAGCCATAAAGGGAGGACCGATTTGGGTACCAACACACATCCTTCCTTCTTTAGCTCATCCTTCATTATAGTGCTCAATGCCTCATACTCTACTATATTGTGCAGAAATGTTGCCTTATTATTATTTTGTAATCAAGCCAATTATTCTTATGTTAGCCTCTCTGCACATACTTCTTCTCCTGAAGTATCATTCTTACTGAGATCCTCTAAAAATTGCAATGTCATTGGATATTCATATTTATCCCTTCCTTCTAGGTCCGAGTATACTATAGTAATTTAATCTGTAATATTTTTTACCTTAATGGATGCATACTTTGTGTGGATTTATGATTTTTCTTGTACCTCTATAAGTTACTAAATTTCTTGTTCTTTATTCTTTTTATCTTCAATGAAAATCCCGATAGTGGCCCCTTTATCCAAATTCTTCCAAGATAATAGTTTGTATATTTTGTTCAAGGCATTACTAGCCTATTCATTAGTTAATTTTTTGGGCTTGATAGTTACATGAGTTGTACCTAACACTCTATTCATTCTTTTCCTTACACATGTGTCATCGCTAACATCAAAATCCATCTCCTCCATGTGAGTTTGCATACTCCCAGAGAGCATCTTCCTTGTGTGCATGGTCACATGTTTTGGGTTAATAATTTCCATAGAGTTTCTTGATTGGCACCATGATTTGAAATCTCACACACAACGCCTTAGATTAATCATCAATATAGTTTACCTTTGGTGTGTGCAGGATCTCTTCCTTCTTCCTTGTTTTTCTAGTGTGCCTGCCTGTTGGCACTTTCTTATTTACACTTGCGTGTGCACTAATTCCATCTCCACCAAGCTCCTACATCATTCGTTGGCTCACCATCACCCTTTAATTCCTCTTCTCCCTCATATTCTCTTTTATAAGCTTCGTGTTCCTCTCGCATCATGTTATATAATCTCCACCTTGGGCTCTTCTTCATCATCCTCCACAACATGAATGATTGGAGTTTCTTCATTTTGTACACCCTTTTCTTCAGAATTATGTTCATCATTTTCCTCATTGGTCACCATATTTTTTCTTATCCTTACTAGATGGGTCTTCTTATCTGCACTTTCGGTTTGGGTGGGGTGGCCTATGTGATTTCCTTCTTGGTTTCGAGTTTCTATGTCGTTGTCTTGTTATTTACACATTCTCCACAACTTTTCCTATAGATCTAATCAAGTGCAATGCTATTATTATTTTTTCCTCCTCCTCCTCATACTTATTATTTTCTTCCTCTTCTTTTTTGGGAGAGGTAACCTTGTGCATTCTCTTTGTGCCCATAGTCTTCCTACCTTTTAGTGGTAGTAGGAGTGTAAGATCCTCTTCATCAACGTAATTTCCATTAGCTAACATATGATTCAAGTAGAAATATATACCTTTGTTTCTTCCTTCTTGCCTATTGATAGAGTTTGAGGGTGATTTCTATGTCATCGGACTCCATTTTCTCCACATATGTCATCTTTCTAGAATGCACTTACTTCTTGCACAATGTATGGTAGTCTACATCCAGCTTATCTACATCAAATTTCATCTTCTACACTTCATATAATCTGTTGAGTGAGGCTTGGAAGTATCTTGCTATGAAGGTGAATCATGTTATCCCAGGACTTCATAAAAAATATTCCCAAGAAAAATGTTGATGTATTGTGAATTCAACACTCACCATCTAGAACCAAAGGTAACTCCTTAGTACTTAGCTGACTCATGCTTGAATACCTCATGCATCTTCTTATACCATCTATCCACCCTGAGCTTATATGCATTAGTTATCCCCTTGCACATATAATTAGTGAGCCTCTTTGTTGGGGCCTTATCTTCCATCAAATTCTTCTATACATTTTCATTTTGGCCATCTGGGACCCCAATATCTAAAAATTTAATTGTGAGGAGGGTGACACCCCAAGTTATCTTATTACCTTTGCATGCTTCTTCAATAATTCCTTCTATGAATGAAGGAGGTAATTTGTTACATGATTTGTTTTCAATCTTTTGCATGACCTACATCCACCTCTTATTCACTTGGGTCCACCTCTCTCTTGTGCCAAACTTATAACTCACTAGGTGCATGAAAACTTTTATAGTTGGGCCAAATGATCTTCAAACTGTTCATTATGTGGTTTCCTCACTAGTATTTAAGTGAAACATTCATGGCCTCTATCCCCACATCATCCTCTAAGTTAGGTTCTATCTATTAGCTTGAGATGTGCAACCCTGTGACTTTCTCGATCAACTATGCATTGATGCACATACTTTTACATGAAAAGTATAAGTAATCCTCATGGACGCACTATAGAAACCACTGATATAAGTGTTGGGGATTACCAAAGTAACACAACTCATAAAGCTACAAGAACCCTAGGCTCTCCAGGTCATTTTACACCTTGTCATCATAGACTAGATTTCTATCGGGGGTCCTCTCATCCATATTTTGTATTACCTCCTTCTCTATTTTGTGCTCATTTGCCTCTTATCGATGGTTGAAGTTACTGACCTTGCACTTTTTCAAGAGAAATTCCCATGATTAACCAATGATCATATTTCCTATGTACCACATTTCAAAGAACCATTCTTTATGTGTATATTCTATCAAGGAATTCACCTTGATTTTTCCCTTTCCCTTCAAAGGATACATTGAATTCCTTCTTTGGTGTCGTTTCTTTCAACTTCAACTACAAGTTTTTCTTAGGTGATGTGAGCCCTAGGTGCCAAATTACTTTCTTTAGTCCTAATCATTTACCATTCTCACCTTCTTTTACCTTTCATACCCTTACTTTTCCTCGTGCCCTAGCTGAGCTCTCACGACTACATGCCTTAGTTTGTAAAACCAACATTGTAATTCAAATCCAAGCTTATTAACTTATGAACCCCGTATTGTTTTATTTCCACACCTTCTTCTTGTGATCAAACTTCCTTTGAAGGAGCCCCAACTTAGGCCATGTAACAATTTACTCTAGTTTATCTAAAATTTCTCTTTTATGAGCTCTCTGTTCATAATTCACACTTTCATGCTCTCCAATTGTCTAAATTCTTCAATATGTAAGGTAAGAATGAACTCACCCATGGCATTTTTATAGATTTGTAAATTTTTGTATTAATTACTCCTCACCTACCACCAATTTAAAGCCTTGAATACACATTTTACCTTTTCCACAATTTTTCCTTCTTTCTTCCATGCGTGGCGATCGTAACCTTCTAGTGCACCACTACTTCTTAGATTATAGTCATATTTACACGCACTCTTCTAGGACACAACACATATTCCTCTACGCCACATACCAAGTAGTCCATCTTGTTATTTCCTCCCTCACGTTACATTAGACAAAAAAATCTCGCCTGGTTTCTAATTCTAAGCAATTTCTCTTCGAGCACAATCATCCTAAGCACCAAAACCCCTTCCTTTTTCTCACATATAATCGGCTTGTACCTATAGACTACCATGATTTTGAGCTTCATTATGTGCACCTATGAACCAATTCTAAGGATGGTACCAACATTCAATATTTCTTGTTCAATAATCACACCTGCTTCCACCCCATAGTAAAGTATGTGTGTTCCTTTGTGCATTAACTCAATAGATAGTTATTACACAAAAATAAGATAAGCTAAAACAAAACGTGAAGGGAAATCTAATCTAAATAGAGATATTACATTATTACATACATAAATAAGCTTATTTATAGTAGTGCTTCAACCTACTTCCACTGACGTAACCATGCAACTTGGTGCCATCCAGCGCCTATAATTGGCATGTGCCTAAATTAAGTATCTCAAGTCACTATAAAGGGTCCCAACTAGTAGACCTTAAAATTCCCTGAGTAGCGTATAAACTTGGAGTCATAAATAATTACCATCTTCTCGACTATAAAGGAATTTTTCTTGATGTTCCTATCATGCCAAAGCTTTTATCATTCCTTTCCTATCTTCTATCTCTAATGCACAATGATGCACAAATCATATAATTTCATCAATTTCTCAATGCTCTCATGCATAATTATCTCATCCGCCAATCCACATCCACACGGTACATAGGAATGGTAACAAAACACCATAGGTAGTACATCATCTCATGCCAAACACTAACCGAAAAGGTGTTTCCTTGTTTAAGCATTTATAGGTGGTTTTATATGCCTAAAGAAAAATTGATACCTTTTCATCCCAATAATTTCTTCCAACATAACATATCTTTGTTAGTGTGTGTCCTAAGATCTTGTTAAAGATTCAATAATGTCATTTTCTTGAGGGTAATAAAGATTAGTCTTATGGCGTGTCACAATAAAATATGCCAATAGAATTCTGATTGTCTCATTCAAGAAATGAGTTCCTCTATCACTTGGTCAAGCTTAAAGGTTGTCTATATCTACAAATAATATTCTCCCCAAAGGAACATTTTTTTCATAACTACTATACAATATTTTGTAGGCACAACCTTTGCCAACTTGGTCAAGTAATTAGTATATGTGATAATGTAGCGCACTCCATTCCTATGCGTAGGTGGTGTAATAGTTCCTACAAAATTAAAAACCATTTCTCAAAAGGCTTTACACTTACTATATGCCTCGGAGGTATTTCATCTCTATTCCTAGGATTTCCAATCCTATGGTAGTGATTACACGCTTTAAAAATTCCATGGTATCCTTGTACAATGTCTCCCACCATAAGCCAACTAGAAGGATCTTGTGCACAATCACATCTCCTGCATAATGTCCTCTGTAATACCTAAATCCACATACGCCATACCCTGCCACCTCATGCACGCCACCTCATCATGACCTAGTCTTAATCCTAAACTAACCTAATTAATACCTATAACTTGGTCGATTCCACACCTATGACTAATTACTCCTCATCCGCACCTAAAACCAACTTCATAATGATTTGACCAAGCCCATGAACCAATCCCTCGGAAGAAAAGGAGGAAAGGCTTTGGCTATTTTACCAAAAATAGCCCGCTTTGACCTAACCGATCTGTTCTACTCGACCGCCGTCGGTTGCGTAACGCCATCGGTTCCCAGTAAATGACCACTTCCACCAAAAACAAAGGATCGGATTTTCATTTGATCGAAAAAAGAGAAATCATCGAAAGGATCAGGATTTTGCTTGGCCGAGCGAGAGAAAGTGAAGAAATAGAAGAGTTTGCAGAGAAGGACATCAAGCCCAAGACTGGCTGAATAACCGAGCCCGGTAACACTCATCCAGAGCATCGAGAAGAGGAGATAACTCATCTTGGATTGTCGAGATCATCTAACTTGGGTCTGTCTTCATCATCACGATCCTGAAACCTGCATCTGCATCGGGGACTAGTGAGTAGTGTTTTATATATGTTTTTAAGCACCATTTTCTTGAAACTGTTGATTAATAGTAATCATAAGTTTATTCCTAGATCTACTACGAACAACATATCGCACTTAACCTTCACCCATACATCGATATTGCCCAGGAAGGCCATTTTACCACACTCACGAGTCTTCCCTATCCTCCCATCATTCCCCTCGGCCATCCCCCAATCTTAATAACCCCACAATCACCTTACTGACCAACCTCTATCCGAAGCACTTAGATTGTTGACCCTCTTACCGTGTCGTTTATCCCCTACCGCGGCGCGGTTCTCTAACCACGGTGATCGGTTACCCGATGGCCGGCGTCGGTCACCTTTGTGACTTATACCCCAAAACCTTTTTCGCCTATTTTCCACCTAACACCTCGAGATCCGATCTGGTTTATCCCTATAACTCAACTTTGAGCGTATCAGCGACCCGATGCAACCGAACAAACAACGTGATGCTTTATTATTGATAATTTAGCTTCTATTGCTTTGTAACGAGATACCTAAATCGTGATTTTGCATAGCTTTCTTTGTTATCATTTGTGTTAATTCATATTAAAAGGGCCACCACCTTCGAAAGGAAGTTTTATATTTCACGGGCCTAAGGCAGCTCCCTCATTTATTGTCTAATTAAAATCTAGTGGTCTTGTATTCTTACTTGCAGGTAGTCCTTCCAAGACAAAAGGAGTTCTTCGTAGTCGATCTGATCTTTCTCTACGGTACGCGCACACCATCTCAACATTCAATAGGTATTCCTCCTAGCCCTAACCCTTATCTGTTTCTCAAAGGAATGATAGGATAGAAGTAAGTCTATTTTGAGAGCAGAAACATTCGTGTGAAACATTTTGGCACGCCCGGTGGGACCCATTTCGGGTTTCTGTTTCTCTTGCTTGTTTTCATTTTAGGAAGCATACTTGCTTTCTTTATGTTTTTGTTATATTTAGTAAAGAATTTGTCTTGCTTTCCTAGTTTCACATTAGTGAAAGTCATCTTATTTCCTTCATCGAATATCATTTTTGATTTGGGTTTTAAAACACGTGCATTACATTCTTGCTTGTTGTTTTCAATTCTAGTGAACATAGACTAAGTAACAATTCATACACGTGGGGGTGATTTCCACGGTGACGACAGAAATTAATCTTACTTTCACTACACACACATACCGAATCACTTCATAATTAACACAACACTCAAAACATCCCCCTTTTCCGCGGTATTCCTCTGCTTTGATTGAGGTAACCTTATAAGCCAAAACAAACTTGACATTTCCCCTAAGTCTTTTGTTTAGGATTGACATCATTCCGCGTCTAAAGGCATAAGCCCACAATAATTAAAATTAACCCTAGGGTTAGTCTCTAGATTTGCGTGTGCATCTTGCTTGTTTTCAGTTCTGTTTTCTCTATACATTATACACTATCTTACATGATCACCTTAGAACAATTTGATAAATGTCTTGGCGTTGTTAACAATCAAATCAGCGACTTCTTATATTTTCTTATACCAGTCTTATTACACCGACATCGGTTAACTGACCGATGTCGGCTATAGTCTAACCGACATCGGTTATCAGACCGATATCGGTTACTGTCTTTTACAGTTCCTGACAAACCAGCAACCTACCAATTTCACCATTAAGTCATTTCTACATTCTTGATAGATTGAAACCCTCTGTACTCTGTCCATGGTTGTTATCACTCAAAGCAAGCCGCCGCCATGGTTTCACATGCTTGCTCTGCCTTTGCTTTGAATCACCCCCTTCACATTCATACGGGAATCCTACGGACACCGTGAGGTTCCTAAAATTCTGTGGGAGATAAAGAATTTGCCAAATTTACTAGATCTTAATCCTAGCACTTTGTACAATACTATTTGTCTCATGCCCTTGACCGTACACCCGACGGTCAATTGACTCCTTGTTGGCATGCTATCAGGTATAGCTGCTCATTTAGCCCCTTCTCCACTTTGATAACTCCGCTTTGCCTTCCGCATCCTTAGTCCGTCATCTACCTCGGCAGCTTCGAGGGTCCATACGGCACAGATTGGCTTTCCTTTGGTTAATCTTGGGCCCACATGTCATTACCACCATGTTTGCTCCTACCTCGTCTCTCTTGCTGAATTTTTCCATTCATGACTTGCTCTCTGCCACCTATCCACATGAGCTTTCCTTCTCAAGCTCCACCCACCTTTTCATTTCCACACACATATCCGGTAACCTCAACAGCTTATATAGGACATCCCTATTCGGTTGCCTCAACACATTCGTCCTCCATACCTTATCAACATTTAACCCCACCATTGTCTAGCGGTGGCCCTTGGCCCAATTTGCCTCCGTTTACCACAACCACACCATCATCTCATCCAACTTCTGATTTAATTAAACAAATGATGGACAAAATGCAAAATCTGGAGGCTTCTGTTTCAGGAAGTCGTAGCGCCTTGACATACGAGCAAGTTTGTCGGGAGCCCATCCACCCTTCAGTCCCCCTTCATTCATATCCTCCTCAATGGGAATTACCAAAGTTTACCCATTTTAACAGTAAGGAGGACCCTCAACAACACTTGCGATCATTTAGACATGCTGTATCGATTGCTCATGACGGCGCTTTTACTACTCCGCACCTTTCCCATGTCCTTATCAGGACCCACCTTGGAGTGGTACAGTGCTTTAACCCAGCACTCAATCTTCTCTTTTAACCAGCTAGCCCAATCTTTCTTGGATCATTTCTCCATTAACATTGCCAAGAAAGTATCTATCACCAAACCTCATGCCATCCAAAATTTGAAGACGAATCTATCGCAGATTTCGTTGGACGATGGCGGGGCCTTATCAACCAACTTACGTATGCCTTGCCTCAGACCGAACTTATCGAATTGTTTACGCGGGCCTGCACTAAGCACATCTCTCCTACCCTCCAAATTCAAACTTTCCGTACATTTGATGAGGCCTTTACTATGGCTCGAAAACTAGAGATTCGAGCCTTAGAGGAAGAGAAATTGCGGTTGCGCAACAAAAACCCCACTTTCCGAACCCAAGATTCCACCAACAAACCTAACACCACCATCCTCACCCATCGATTGCTTGAAATCAAAGGGGCCGTGCACACGGTGATGGTCAAATCTCAACCACCATCCCTAATACCCACCAAAAACCACTATAAGTATAAAGCGAGAGCCCATCAACTACACTCCTTGGGAGAAACATATGGTGTGATATTGGAAAAATTGCTTAAAGCGGGAGCCATTACCTTACCTCTGTTAAACCTCATTCCGGGTTTGATTCCACTCGCGCCATACCTTCTTGAGTACAAATAAAATGACTTCTATAACTTCCACCGCGTGAAGGGACACGGTCGCCATGAAGCTGCAGATGTTGAAAAACATAGTGCGGGAAATGGTTGATGCGGGGGATATAGCCCTCGATAATCCTAACGCCCTGTTTAACCAAAATTTGAAAATATTCAACAAACCATTCCCGAATCATTCTTCTAACGATAATCTAAACCAAGATATCTTAGCCAGGAGAGTGTTCATGAGATCCATGCGAGTCTTCGATTCCCGGCCAAAGACCTCTGCTCGAACAAATTCTGAATCAAACCTCTTCACTAACTTGCGAAAATCAAACCCCCTTCCTCGCCATCAAGACAAACTGAAATCCTTGCCGTTCCTTTACCCATCGAGGAATTAACCGCTAGAGTTCCCTTCTCACAAATGAGCCTTCTTATACCACATCCTTGCTTGAGGCTGTGAGGCGGATGTTATCTAATTTATCTATTTCCCAAACGTCTCCTTCACCATTCTTGTTGTCTGAGAGGAAGGCTCGCCACTTCTTTTGTCATCCTTAGATGAGAAACCTCTTGAACCAACATCACCACATTCTTTAAACATGACGGATCCTCTCAAACACGCCCTCCTACCTATTAGTCCTTCATCACCTAAATCTTTTCAGCAATTGGGTTGACCTCTTAATGCCTATTGATACGGTGCCTCATATACCCCTTGTATCACACCCACAGGTGGACCGGAATCACAACCCACCTTTCTTCCATACAAAAGTTCCTATTCACACGTGAGGATTGTCATTCCCGGAGAAGATAGACGGGTCCTATGGGAGCGTTTGAGTACGCCATATTCTACTCAAATGCAAATGACCGATCCTGATGCCTCTACCATATACCCGTGTTTACGAAGCTTAAAATGCCTATGTCCTCATCTTCACCCCCTCATCTCTACCAATACCTCATCCACTTCTATTAACCTAACCAAATCTTCCCTACGCTTGGGACCTCACCCATACCTAGTCTAACACACCCACCTAAGCGGCTTGTTTATCTAAAAATAAAGCCGTCCATCCCATTAGGAGACAGACTCAATCTCCTCAATCTATGTTGTTAACACAACTAAAACCCTCATCGTCACACACCTACCTTCCATATTGGGACCCCATCCCTCTACCTTACATCATATATCATACCTCCTGCGTTTTCTTTAAAGCGACCTATGCCTTACTGCACCCATACGAAATCGAAGGGTATATGACACCATCACCCCGCGTATCTGTCCACTATCGACCATAAACAAATTCCATCATCAAAAGATTTGTTTTATATCACTCTATTTCTCCATGGTTGTTTTACGATACCACATCATCGTGGCCTCATCATCGACCCAGCTAAACATAGCTTCTACGCATCGAAGAAACCACGGTTTGAGTTAAAACCCATTATCAAAACTCCTTGGCTAAACCACCCCCCATACAAACCAACCACACCACGTCATCACCAGAATCGACCCAGTCAATAGCCTCATTTTCCTCTGACTTTGACCCACTCAAAGGGTCTTACGCCAAAATCCTTGCTATGTTGGTAGAGAATGTGACCATTTCCCTACCCCCACTTAGACCTTATGATCCATCTAAACCTCGACCTATAGGTTACGATGAGTCTAAAATCTGCGCTTACCACCGCACACCAGGACATGACGTAGAGGGATGCAAAGCGTTGAAAGCCATATTTCGTCAGTCACCTCTCTCAGATAGAAAAGTTAAGAAAGATAACTTACGAAGAGAGAGACCTTTAGCTTCAATTCCCTCTCCTATACCACCTGTCCCCGCCTCACCAAGATCTATCATTATTACAGCCCCACCTCTCGAAAACCATGACCTATCCCTACCATCTTCCTCCTCTCGTATTCACGAGATCAATATGATTAGTGTTGCTACTTTCGAGGCGAGAAAAACAATGGGAAAGCGAAAGAAAACACACTGCGGCATCTCTTTCTCCGTCAACATCCCAGATTGCACCACCACCTAAAGTGGTTATTCGCGGACCACCTATCCAGTCTCTAATGGCATTGCCCACCGAACTATGATCAAACGGACTTCACCCGATCACTGTAAAAATGACATTGTATGATCTCATTCGGACTTCTGAATCTCATCGACAAGCTCTCGTTGAAATCCTTGAGGATAGAGGTTTTACCTAATGAAACCTTGCTGTTACCTCTATTCTAACACCCGATCACGTTGCTTCACTCACCAAACAATCTATCTCCCCAACCATGCTCTCTGCAAGCCGGCTGTATTTGTCAGTTTCTCCGAAGATGAAATTATCGACTTTGGTGCGAAGATCCACGACCTGCTCTTTTCATCTCGGCGTACGTTCGGGATATTCGGTGCGTCATGTTATGATTGACGGGGTATTAGCTAAACATCATCTCTTGAAAGCCTTCCAACAAATGAATATCCCTTCTAGTTGCATGTGTGCCAACCCCATCATGTTGCGATCATTGATGATGCATTACTTCTACTTTAGGCACCGTGATCCTTAACATTCGTGTAGGACCACGTACTTTACCCGAACTCTTCTACGTCTTGAGGGAGAGTTCGATACAATATGTTGTTAGGCCGCCCTTGGATCCGGGCTATGGGATGCGTTCCCTCCACTTTACATAGATGCATAAAATTTGAGTACGAGGGGAAGTCCTACACCGTAAAAGCTGATCCTCCCCCTTGAAAACTTGCAATATGTTGTATCGCCCTAATGATGTGCTTGTACCAGTCAGAGACACCCATTCATCGAACCTTGACCATCCACTTCAGCGCACCTTTTACACCTTGACCAATGAAACCATGTTCTGAAATATTACTTCCTTTCCATGAGATAACATCCCAACCTCGGCCCCTTAGTAGATGTTTTTCAACACCTTACGTTGGGGAGTACCGCTTTATATAACGTTAGCTCTTTCCATACCCCGCAAGAGTACGGACGATTACACATCCCACCTCGATCGTCGTCGCGTGGGAGGTAATCTCTTACGGACCACCCCATTGCACCAACCTAACATATGGGGGTGTTGACGCATCCTCCGTTACCCCCGAACCTCCTCTTGGTGTGGTTCCCTTCGATCCGATTTTGATACTTGACAAATCGTCATTTATCCCTCACCTTCTTGACTCATTTGTCTTGGAAAGGCTTTGGTTTTGGTCTTTATGAACAAGGCCACATACACTCATTCCCGTGACTACATGAAACACAATGATCGCGGTGGTCTCGGTTTTCTGAAACACCTACACCGGAGAAACCTCGTGTCGGTTGTATCACGGAGGATGACGACGCGTCACCCCTACCAAACCATCATCACCCACTTTGCCATCATCACCCATGAGTCGATAGACCACAATCTATCCCTCCTAACTTTTTTTTTCATAAATGCTATCTTCATAGGTCCTCTCACTTATCAACGTGATAATGAGGACCCATCTTCTCTTCCCCTTACGTATCCGGACATGATCGAAGAGGATTCACCTTCGATTAATGTTGTTGAGTGCGGGATGATGACTCCATCCTCACTTACCTTGGTGCGGATGACTCCTATATTCAACGCGCACTTACTTACCGTCACGAAACTCAAACCATGTTGAATGAGTCGACTATAGAAATCAACATCCACACGGAGGAGGATCCTCACATTGTGAAGATCGGACAATCCCTTAACACATCGAACAAGCCGCCTTTCTTGCCTTTCTCCATACATGACCAAGCTTTCGCTTGGTCCTACTGTTGACATGCCGAGAATTGATCCTACCATTGCCGTCCATAACATCACCTAAACCCGATTCCAAACCAGTCAAACAAAAATGAGAAAAAATGCATCCACGCATTGCCCTCTTGGTCGAAGAAGAGCTTAACGACTTCTTTGTTTCCTTCATCTTGCTATTGACTATCCTCAATGGATTTCTAACATCATACTGTCACTAAAGTGACGAGGGACTTCGGATATGCACGGAGTTTCGAGACCTTAACCTCGCTTGCCCCGAGGATGACTTCCCCTCCCAGTATTGATCAACTTGTTGATCTCACTGCGAGCCATGAAATGCTTTCTCTCATGGATGGCTTTTAGGGATCTGATCAAATTTTGGTAGCCCGCCGATCAACATAAAACTGCCTTCATAACTCCTTGGGAACCTTCATGTTATCGTGTCATGCCATTTGGCCTTAAGAATCTTGGTGCGACCTATCAGTGGGCTATGACTTACATTTTCATGACATTATGCACACTATCCTTGAGGATTATGTCGATGATCTTCTTGGCAAATCTAAACATCGCGGTGAACATCTCGATGTTTTAACCATTATTTTCGATCTTTGTTGCAATATTCGATCCAAAGCTTGACCAAAGAAATGTGTCTTTGGTGTTCTTTGGAAAACTTCTTGGCTTTATCGTCTCTTTGCGTGGCATTGAGGTCGATCCATCTAAAGTAAAAGCTATCCTAGAAATGCCCCCACCCAAAACCTCGAACAATTACGTAGTTTGCGGGGTAAACTTGAATCCATCCGGCGTTTCATCTCCCACTCTCGGATCGATGTCAACCTTTCCATCACCTTATTAAAAGGACATTGCCTTTCAATGGAGTGAAGAGTGTCACCAAGCCTTTGAAGCTCTCAAATCCTATCTCTTGCGACCACCCGTGCTTATTCCACCTCGGGATGATCGCCCTTTCTACCTTTACCTTTACTTGCCATGACCATGCTATAGGAGCCATGCTCACACATCGGGACTCGACACGTCGAGAACAAGCCGTTTATTATATAAGTCGTACTCTCGTGGATTACAAGACTAGGTATACACATGTAGAAAAATTGTGCCTAGCCCTATCATTCGTAGCCACCAAACTCCGACATTACCTCCTGAATCACAAAACTTTTGTCATCACCAACACGGACCCCATTCATTATATGTATGCCAAACCACATCTAAACCAACGCATCACCCGATGGCTTATGCTCCTCCTCACCGACCTCGACCTTGAGTTTGTACAATAGAAGTCAATCGAAGGACAAACTATTGCGGACCAACTTGCGGAGGCCCCTTTACAGAGGAGCAATTCACCAATTTTAATTTCCCACGAACTCATCGCCACTCTTTCACTCGGGAAGAGTCGTATCAAATGACCCTCTTCTTCGATGGATCTAAATGCTAGCACGGGGAGGAGCCGCGTTGTTCTCATTCCTCTTGACGTTGAACCTATGCCTCTTTCATTCCGGCTTGATTTCCCCTACACTAATAATACAGTGGAATACGAGGCCCTTGTTTTGGGTCTCCAGGTTGCGTTACACTTAGGTGTCAAATCTATTAATATTTTTGGCGACTCTCAATTGGTAGTCAATCAAGTTATGGGCATCTACCAATGTAAGAATGAGGAACTTCAAAAGTACAAACATTACGTGGATTCACTTTTGACCTCATTTACTCGTTATTCTATCCAGACCATTCCCCGCTCCACTAACAAATTTGCGGATACTATGGCTTGCTTAGCCTCACAAATTCTGCCTCACCAATGACTCGACATATTTGTCTTGGTCCAAAAAAATTTTGCCCCATCTACTCGGCCCCGGTTGTTTGTATGATAAATAATGTGTCTCTTAATTCGCGCAGGATACAGTACCACCAATTTCATGACTACCTTCTGACCTCTGTTCTCCCACTGACCTTACTAGTAACGGAAAACGTGCTTTTCTTAAAAGTGTTTCTCGTTATGTTGTCATGGGGGGACTCCTCTATAAACGTGGCTTTGATGGCATCCTCCTTCGATGTCTAACCGGCGCGGAGGTCACCTATACCATCCAACAAGTCCATGACGACATTTGTGGTGGACATTTTAGTGGCCTTGCGCTGGCTAAACGAATCCTTCGCCTAGGTTATTATTGGCCTACTCTTAATAACGCATTTACTGAATATGTTAAGCGTTGTGTTATGTGTCAACAACATGCCAACCTTCAACATACTCCTAGCCATCCGCTACTGGTCGCATGAGATCTTTGGCCTTTCTCACAATGATGGGGTTTAGACCTTATTGGTGAGATTCACCCGCCTTCTTCATGGCAACGTCACCGTTGGATAATCACAAAGCAACCGAATATTACACAAAATGGGTGGAGGCCATTCCACTCATTTTAATCAAAAGAAAAAAATTGTCGAATTAGTTAACCATCACATTATCATCGTTTTGGTATTCCTCATCGCTTTAATAACGAGATAATGGTAAATCTTTAAAAATAAGTTGTTCTGAAGACCTTTGTGACAACTTTGGTATCAAACTTAGTTTCTCATCACCTTACTATCCATGAGTCAATGGTCAAGCTGAATCTTCTAATAAAACCCTAACCAAAATCCTCATGAAAGTTGTCAATGAGTCAGGAAGAAATTGGCATGATCACATTCCCTTTTCCCTTTGGGCTTATCGTACTAACATTCATACCTCCACTAATGCCACACCATTTTCTTTGGTATATGGTGCACCGAGGTGTCTTGCCTCTCGAAGTACAAATACCCTCCCTTAGAATATCTCTTCGGGATATTCTCACCCAATGATGATTTCGCCAAGGCGATTGGTTGGCCCAATTAGAGCTTCTTGACGAGTGTCGTCTTACGGATCTTGATCACCTTCAAATCTACCAAAAACGCATCAAGCGTGCTTATGATAAACGACTTCATGAGCGTACCTTTAAGGTTGGTGATCTTGTCCTCAAAGAGAATCAACATGTAACCAAACTAGAAAAGAGCAAACGTGGAAAATTTTCTCCTAATTGGATTGGGCCTTACATTATCACTCACACTTATGGATCAGGCACTTATCGTTTAGCTTCGCTTAATGGTAAACCTGAGCCTGAGCCCCTTAATGCCTTGCATCTTCGACCATTCTACTATTGAAATTAGTGTTATATCACTTCTTATCTACCTTACGCTCGTCCCTTGAGCTCATTTACCACCGCATACACTTTGTTTCTTACATCTCAAAATCAAATCAAGCTCACATGGTTTGATTATCACCTCCCCTTAAAATATGTCTTCCCCTTTTTAGTCTAGTCCATGACTTCAAAGTATCAAAATAACACATTCTTAATTAAAACACTTATGGGATTTTCTTGAGTCAAACTTCCTACAAAAACTAGATGCTTTATGCCCAACGGACATCTAGACCTCTAAATTATACAATAGATACTCCTTGAAGGACAGCTTATATGCCCCAGAACTATTGCTACTATTATATATGATTGCTCCCCAGGAAGGACAGATATACATAAACACCGCATCTCTCTTATAAATAGTTGCTCCCTTGAAGGACAGCTATACACGGTCGACCTTTATCGAAAAGCTTCTCGCATTGATCGGCTTCGTGAAGACCTCGAGAATAAAAAATACATATCCCATGTAGACTTCCCCGCATCGATCGGTCTATATCCAAGCCAAATAAAATAAAAATAAAAGCGATTTCAAAACACTTTTGTGTCATGGACTTGTCTATTTAGGTTTGGTTCTCTTTTATCGAGAATAATCATCTTATAATAAGTTCTCTTCGCACCATCCCCACATCAACCACCTCACCTCACCTTTTGTCAAAGCAACAAAACTCAAGGGATGTGACGTATATCCAATATATTGTGATTATACCACTCTTTTCACCTATCGACTTCTCGCCTATGCAAGGTACCTAGGGATTCAAGCTCATCCTACATTAATATGTGGTTTGTTTAGCTCTCCTCAACTATGGGACACTCTTGCCTCTTTTGCTCGGCTCTAGGATTGTGTGTTGACCTTAATCAGGACACGATTCCCCACTACTTGGGTATGCTAACTTTCACTTTACCCTACCAATGCCAACAACATTACCCTACCACCATCAAATTTTTACCAACCAACAAATTGCCTAACCATACCTAAATTGCCTGAATTCACCTCTCCCTGGTCTTAAGGGAGAACTACATCGGTCTGAGGCCCTTCCTTGCTTTGTGCAATGGGCTATGTAGGCAGCACTTAGGAGACATGGGGTCTCCCAAGGTTAGCTCGACTATCCCCTACCATACCTTATCATGTGTTGTAAATATAAATATTTTTTGTGTATTTCTATTTGCCAACATTCCTCTTTATCTTTAAAAAAAAAAAAACAAAACAAAAACAACATTCAAAACACAACCATTCTTATTATTATCATCACTCAAAAGAACATACATCTTTAGTTTTATTTTAGATGTTAAACAAATACATCTTCTCTATCATCGACTCACGATTCGGCATCTTTATTTATTCTTATATTCCTATGAAATTCACTTAGATCCTTGCACTCCTCTCGAATCGGGTGGTGATCGTGATCGTCGATGCCCCTCACCGGCCTCTCCATCCTCAAAGGTGCCACTTTACCATTGGTTCCTCCCATTGATCCGCCAAACATCTCCTGTAACATACGAATACATCCTCTTACGTGGAGGAATCTTGCCTCCGGTCTCTCCACTCGTAATGGAAGCCTCTAACAATCCCATTATCTCATTCACTTTGTGTTTGAAGTGTGAGCCAAATCCCATGACGATCTCTCTCGCTGTAATCACAATATGTCAGGGGCGCTCACGTGCACCTCGTAGCTCTGCTTACCCACCATACTCTATGCAGGCCTCTGTGGCTGCTCATCGTATCCATTACCCTAGGATCGGTTGCTATCTCTTCTGGCCCTTTTGGAGGTGTAGGCCGGGGAGGTGAGAATGCTACTTGCCTGGCGTCGATCCTCATGTATGGTCTATATGTCATAGGTATATCCCGAATGAACCCAAATTGTCGCCGCATGATCTAGAGGAATCCTCTCGTACTCACCTGCACCCTATGCCCTGCGATCCACCTCAATCGCTCTACACCCCTCAACTC